>JAJHSJ010000013.1:40339628-40663996 GCA_021015155.1 Magnolia officinalis
TGTGAAATTTCTTCCTAAATACTCACTTATAACCTATGGGTCTAGAACCTAAAGGTAAGTGTACTAGTTCCCATGTTTAATTTGACATTATGGATTCCATTTCATCGTTTGTAGCTTCTTTCCAGAAAGCTGAGTCTCTAGAGGATACAGCCTCTTTATATGTTTTAGGATCATCTTCTATAGTCATTACTATAGGTATTTTTCTCATAACATTTTCTCTATCTCCTTCTACAAGATGGAAAATGATGCGTTGTGAGTCTATGTAGTCATCTCCTAGACTCTTCTCTATTTTTGTCCTTTACTCTTACGAGGTTCAATAGGAGCTTCCACTGTTTATGAAAATGTGCTATCTTGTTCTCTATTAGGAGTTTGGATTTCATTATCCGTTGACTCCAAGGATAGTGAGTTCTCAAAGAACTCAACGTCTCTTGATTTTATTATTGTATTAGACTCTATATCTAGAAGTCTATAAGCTTTAATATTTTGTGCATACCCTACGAAGGCGCACTTAAAAGCTCTTGATCCCAACTTAGTTCTTTTTTTTTTTTTTTTTTTTATCATGAGTTCTACAATATGCAAGACACCCCCACACTTTTAGATATCCTAGGTTAGGTTTTCTACCTCTCCATGTTTCATATGAAAATATTTTATAATTTTTAGACGGAATTTTGTTTAATATATGGCATGCTGCAAGCAGTGCCTCATCTCATAGACTTAGTGGCAACTTTGCTCTTATCAGCATTAAGTTGACCATCTCTACTAATATTCTACTCTTCTTTTCAACTATTTCGTTTTGTTGAGATGTGTATGACGCAGTACATTGATGCATTAGTCCATGTTCTTCACAGAAATTATCAAATTAATTAGAGAAGTATTCTCCTCCTCTATCGCTATAGAGAATTTTTATCTTCTTATTTAGTTGATTATTTACTTCTGCTTTATATATTTTTAACATGTTCAATGCTTCACCTTTGCTCTTTAATAAATAAACACACACATATTTAGAGCAATCATTTATAATGGTTATGAAGTACCGTTTACCTCCACGAGTTAGAATGTCGTTTAACTCACAGATATCACTGTGCGCAAGATTCAATACTTGAGAAGATCTTTCAACACTTGGAAAAGGTTTCTTCGTCATTTTGGATCATATGCACACTTTACATTTATCGGTTTCATTATCTGTGTATGAGATTAAACCATTCTTAGCCATGAACTTCAAGGTACTATACCCTATATGAGCTAGTCTATCATGCCACAGTCTAGCGGATTTAACCATATATGCAAAAGTACTACTTTCATTATGAGAAAACTTAACCATCCCGTTACAAGCATATCCATTTCTGACAAAATTCTCATTCTTGAATAGAATTAGTTTTCCTGACTCGTAGACCACCCTTATGCCTGGTTTACCCAAGAGATCCCCAGAAACTAAGTTTCGCATCATGTTTGGGACGTGTAATACATTAGTCAGAATCACTTTTTTCCTAGAGGTGAATATCAGTTTGACAGTTCCTTTGCCGACGACCTTCGATCAGACTTCATTACCCATTTGGACTTCTTGATCATCGGTCAATTCCTCATAGGTTTTAAAGGTTGATTTGTCGTAGCACACATGTATTGTAGCGGCAGTATCATACCACCAACCTGAAACTTTGCCTTGGATGGTATTCACCTCAGTGATCATAGCCACAATATCGCATTCTCCTACTGCACTTGCCTCATTTTTAGATTTGCGATATCGGCATACTCGAGCATAGTGTCCGGTTTTTCCACAGACATGGCATGGGCCTTTGAACTTTCTGTTCTTTTTTTGAGCATTTTTTTTTGAATTTCCCTTTATTTAGTTTCAGAGAATCGTCCTTCTCGAGATTCTTATTATTAGTGTTCTCTACTACATGTACCTTCGACGAGGCATTTCCGTTATCATTCTTTCTGTCGCGGTTATGAGATTCTTCCTCAATCTTGAGGTGTTTCTGGATTTGTTCCAGTGTGTAGTACTCAGTTTTGTGCAGTAACTTCTTTCTATAGTCTTTCCACATCGGTGACAATTTAGCGATTATAGCCCCAACTTGGAATGATTTAGGAAGATCAGTTTTGATAGCTTTGATTTTGTTTACTATTAGTTGCAGTTCTTGGATTTGGGGTAATAGTGGTTTATTATCTACCATGTTGAAGTCAAAATACCTAGAGATGAGAAACTTGTTGGTACCTTCTTCTTCAGCCTTGTATTTGAACTCCAGAGCGGCCCGGATCTCCTTTGCTGATGATGTCTATTGGTACAGATCGTACAGGCGGTCGAAGAGCGTGTTCAGAATGTGTCCTCGACACAAGAGTTCGTCTTCAGCTCGTTTGTTGCATGCAGCCACCTGTTCAGGTGTGTCTTTGTCGAATGTTTCAGGTAGTGCTTGTAGATTTGGATCTAATATGTAGTAGATCTTTAGCGCCGTCAGAAGAAATTTCAGCTTGTCTTGCCATCTCATAAAATTGGTTCCATCGAACCGATCAAGACGTATCAAGTCCTGACTCATCAACTTGATGGATGAAACACTATTGGCTTTCATCGAAATAATGCTTTAAGATTGTTGGAAATTATATAGATTAATATTATTTCTGTATAATGTGGAAACCAAAAAAAAAAAATAGCTTAAATAAGGACAGGCTGAAGCACGTCTGTGACACTATCCTTAAAGCGTTATTTGTCCCTACTCAAGTGAATTGAGTATGCTGATAGGTTACAGGCAAAACCACTTCTAGGATACGACGAGCCTGGTATGGGTCTGCGTTCAGCAAACACGAAGGCCCACCAAATGGAACTCTGTTACACAATCTGGCAGAAATACAAAAGAAAATTCCCAGAAGAAAAGAGAGAAGAATACAATTTAATTTAGACCACTGCACTGGTCAGTTCTTCAGCCACTGGTTCAGTTGAATCATTCTTAGACCACATGGTTCGTCTGTTCTTCAAGTAAAGGTTCAACCCATGTTATCTTACTGGAATCACTGGAGTATAGGAGAGGAGTAGTGAGCTGTCTTAGTTCGTATGGATCTGCTGGAGTGGGTTGAGAGATTATTTGGAAACCCATCCAGGCCCTCCTTTTGTAGGCTATGGTGGCTGGGGGTTATGGTCCAGGGAAATAAATCCCATGACCGTTTTCTAGCTGTTGGAGAAAACTAGTCGTTTTATGGCTGTTTTCTGACTGTTGTGCATGGGCCATTAAAATACTGCATGTTGACTGTTGTAAGATAGCAGTTAACCGTTTTCTAGCTGTTGGGCTAGTCATGCAGCAGTTACTGCTGGACCCTGCACTAATGGCACAGTTGTTACAAATCTCCTGTAACAGCTCTTTTTTCAGCTCTTTATATATACTGGAGGACTCTCATTTAGTCCTCTAGTCTTCCCTTCAGCCAGCCATCTGCCTTATCCACTTAGTCGTAGCGTGACTCACACACGTCTCGCTCAAGGTTGCGAAAGAGTGACCCTCTGTGACACGATGCGGACGTGAGAAGTGCAAAGTGCACCACTAGCGCCACACTGCCTCACATGCCCACGCCCTTACACTAAGTCCGTGCCCAAGACCGAGACCGAGATCGAGACCGAGCCTGAGCCCGTGCCCCTGCCCCAGCGCGACCGCGCGCCCGCATAGTCCTTGGACTAGGTAAGTAAATATTATAATACTCCACTGTTTTCATTTAAACCACGAAATCTTCTCTTTCCTTTCCCATGTGGGAATATTCTAAAAAACCCACAAAAAGGTGTTTTTCAAACCTTTTTTATATATTATATTAATATTTATTTTAAAATATATATTTATATAAAATTAATATTTTTGTAACAGGATTTGGGTTCTATGCTTGACATCAGGAAGCTCATATGATGAATGGGTTGGACGGCAATAATAAATTCAAAGTGGGTCCCATGCAACTTGAATGCATTGATCACCCATGAGAAAGAAATTAGGAGGTGGGCATCTGGATCAATGGACACCCCAAGGGTATACCTAGTCAACCCTTACTTTTCAGTCAAGCTTAGGACTATTGCAAGTGCAACTGCTACCATTCGCTCTGTCAATATCGAGTGGTATTTCATTTATTGGATAGCTAAGTAGTCTTCAAGTCAATTTATGAATCAATTTGGAAATCCGTGCTGCTGCTTTCTTTCTCTTATTAGAAGATAATAATTTATTTGTTGAAATTTTCACCACACTTGACAGGAGCGGATTGGATACTAAACGGTTCAGTAACCAAAAGGCTACTGAAGTGACATGGCAAGATGCCATTGGTTGATACTAGTCATCTGTTTCCTTCCAATAAATGCTCTTCCAACATAGCTCCATTAGCGAATGCTTTTCCGTTTAGGCCATGAATGTACTCGGCCACGAAATCGGATTGTCATACTGAGCAAATTCAGTTGGGCCCACTGTGAATATATGTGATTTATCCACACCTTTCATCCGTTTTTTCGTCTAATTTTAGGCGTTGAGCCCAAAATTGAAGCATATAAAAATCTCAAGTGGACTATACCACAGGAAACAATGGAAATAATGATTTCCACAGTTCAAATTCAATTCACACTGTTTCCTTTGGTGTGGTCGATTTTAGCCTTTTATATGCTTAGGTTTTGAGCTAAGGCCCTAAAATTATCTTGTAAAATGGATGGACAGACTGGATAAAATACATAAATCATGGTGGACCCCACAGAGTTTACTTAGTACGCTAAGCGTATTGAGTTACTTAGTACGCAATCCGCTTCCCTCGGCCACATACAGGTAAACTCCATTTTCAGGGTTTTTTTTTTCACTCTCTCTCAAATTTCTTACCACCCACCTTGCATCCTAATTTGTCACGCCCCGAACTCAGAAACCGGACTCACAGAATTTTCGATCACCGAATCCGGCGCCAACAGCCTCTGTAGTGCCCCATTCTCGGCTTCCGGCACCCATATGCTAGATTTTGATATTGGGATCCTACAAGGAGGATTTTCAATATGATTTTTTTTTTGTAATGGAATATAACCACAAGTTTACCCAAATCACAAAGGCAACGTCATCATTGCATATCCACTACTATAAATAGTTGAATACAGTGCTGAAACGAAATACATGAATATAATAAAATCTCCACAAAGCTCGGCCTCCATGCTCCTGCCTCAATGTTACTGCAACCTAACGACACCTGCACGCAACGGTCATGCATAAGCTTACAAGAAGCTTAGATGGTGGTGTATGTGTATGCAATACATGTGTTAAGCATATAAATATTAGAGTAAGCGGAAATACTGGCAAGTCCATAAATACCATCAACCTTATCCAGGCTATGCGATGTGAAAACATAATAAGGAAATGTCATATAATGAGAAAACAATGTAAATTGACTACGCAATGCGGAGATATAGTATGCCAAAGGTCATATCTAGGCCATACAGTGTAGAATCATAGTAAACCTAATGTCATAAGCTAAAGGTGCAATTCAATATGCAAATAAATAAATGATAAAGCTGAAGTGTGTAATCGGGATGATAGCACGTGGTATCGCAAGCTGTGGGGTTCATCACAAGGGACTTCTATCCAAACCAGTCTCATACCTAAATTTGGATAGTTAGACGCAACATGGTAAACTCCTAACCTCAGGTTGCTCATGTACCCAACCGAAGTCATGGCCATTGCGAAGGTACATGTAATGATCTAGTTACGCACCATTAGCCCGAGTGGATAGTGAATGAATAAATGAATGAGTCAAATGGCGAGTACGTAATCCCATACTCAGTACGTCCACATGTCAGTATGACTCATCTCTGGGATATCATCGGGGTCTAGTACACTCCACAATGGTTGCCGCCACTCTAGCCGAACAAACAACAAGTGGAAAAGATCTCACAATCTGTGTAACGCCCTGAAAATCGAGGGTCGAGTAGCAACTCAACTCCCGAGTTCCAAAACATCACTTATGCAACATATATGCGTATGATTAAATGTTACCTGTGCTAGTGCATTAATCATGAGTGAGATTATACCAAAACAGTAATTCATACTCCAGATCAAGTTGTAAAACACAAGCGGAAGACTGAAAGACATAAATAAACGTATATAAGTCAAAAGATCACGATCGGTCTCCAGAGTATGAATACATCACTGAGTCACCATATACATGTAATAGTCTCAAAATCAAAAGGTCTATGATGATAATCCCTGTAGCCCCGTCGATTCGGATGGCCTAATCGAAGCCGCTGGAGAACTGCATATAAGAGAACTCATCCTAATCGTCATAGTAATCAGGCTCCGCCTCCTGAGTCGCATCATCATCTGCATCTAAGATAGAGTCTGGTGGGTGTTTAGAACACTGTCCGAGAACGTGAGAGTGAGTGATCAACTCAGTGGAATCATAGAGGAAAGGTTAACATGTTATCAATTCAGTCAAGCAGTAATGATAAAGCAGCACAATCAAACAATGTAGATACTCTTATTAATGCAAGAATGATATGAACAATGATGCATGCCCTCGTCTACACTCCTTCGTGCGACACCATCTTACGGTCGCGGCATGCTTTCTTCCCTTTGTGCTCTTCAACCCAGGGCACATGTAGTACGATGTTATGAACGTGATTACCGAGTTCTTATTCGCCCATTTCATACAACAGGATTGGGAAACTAAGGTACCTCCCTTATATCATTCCCAAACAAGGATCCATTCTAGGGTTGTCAGTCCTAGTAAATCTCATACAATAATGAGGTTCTAGGTCACTGCAATGGGCTCGTCGCCAAATCAGTACAGGCCTAGTTTATACTCTGAAAGTCAAAAGATCACTGCAATGGGCTCGTCACCATATTCTTGACAGTTGTAACATTGACTATCTTTTAAAGATTCTCGAGATTTGGGTCTAAACTTCTTTTTATCATTAGATTTTTGAAAATCAACCCTTTCCTTGCTTTTGAAAATCTTGTAAAATTTCTTAGCTAAAAGACCCATATCATCTTCTGAATCAGAATTTTCTTCTGAATTATATTTAGAAGATTTTAGTGCGATAGATTTACCTTTAGGAGCTTTAAAGTTTAACTCGTAGGTTTGTAGAGAACCAACTAGTTCTTCTACCCTTATATCATCCGTATCACGAAGTTCCTCGATTGCGGTTACTTTAGAATTGAACCGTTCAGGAAGTGAGCGTAATATCTTTGCACACACTTTACTTTCTGGGATTTTATCGCCAAGACCCCACATTGAGTTTACAATGTCATTCAATCTAGTGTAAAAGTCCATAAACATTTCATTTTCCTCCATATGAATTTCTTCAAATCTGGTTGTGAGGAGTTGGACTTTAGATTTTTTGACAATTGTAGTACTCTCGTGTGTCATTTCTAATATATCCCAAGCTTGCTTTGCAGTATCACAGGAAATGATTCTTTTGAACTCATCCGGTGATAGTGCGCAAGTAATTGCATTTAGTGCTTTAGCATTAGCACTACTCTCACTTTTCTGAAGAGTGCTCCATTGGTAATATGGTGTGACTTTCATAGATTTTGAACCATCAACCCCAGTAACTTCCATGATAGGAGGTTTCCATTCAGTCACTCTAGCTTGCCACAGATTTTCATCCATTGATTTGAGGAAGATCCTCATTCTGGCTTTCTAATAGGCATAGTTGGAGCCATCAAAGGGTGGAGGCCTCGTGAATGAAAGGCTATCAAAATTTGACATCTTTTTAAATAGCTTAAATCGTTAGCTCAGGAAATAATTCCAAATAAATAGCAATAAGAACGAGCTATTAGGCTCTGATACCACTTGAAAAGGCCTAGCTATATGTCCTAGAGGGGGGGGGGTGAATAGGACAATGCCAAATAAAACTTATAACAACGGAATAAAAAAGAATATGATAGCCAAATTAAATCACAATGCAGGAAAGTAAAACAACCTCAAAATTTAGATCTTGAGAGGTTGATACAAATGTTGTTCTAAGGACAACCTTTCACCAAAAACCAAAGTTTTTGGTAGGACAACCTTATTTCTAGAAAGATCTTTGTATCAAATATCAAACCAAAAAGAAATAAAGAAATAAATACAAACTGAATTGAAATAAATTGTAATCATAAATGTATTGTTCTAAGGACAGCCAAATGGCAGGGCAACCTTGCTGGAACAATTTTTAAAAGAAATTGAATATCAAGCTGATAAAGGAATAACAGAAAATAAATTCTAAACTATTACAAAATTCTCACAATGCTTGAATTGAATGATTACAACATTCACCACCATACATACATCCCACAAAAGAATATTAGAGATTAGAAATGTAAATCATTCAACCACAACAAAAAGGATTATAGTGGTTCGCCTATGTGTTCACCAACTGTTAAACAACAGCCACACAAAATGCTACTCCACTCCCAATATCCTCACACAGGGGATATTAGCGTTCACTAACAAAATAGGTTTTCCCAGGTTCACCAAAAACCTTTACAATTATGTCTTTGTCTGTGGGCTTACACAATTAAAAAAACCCCACTTCTGAGTTTTCCTGGCTCTCCTCAGATAGCCAATACAACAAGATTTTTCTGGCAAATCTTAAAAGAAACCAAAACAGAAAGGAATTTACAATTAAATGTAAAATACCTGTTTATCTCCTTCGTTGTAGCAGCCCAGTAGAACCAAATCAGAGTAGATGATTGAATGTCCAAGTTCAATGTCGAGTACTCAATTACAATGGTTCTAATTCTAATAGATTTTAAATTTAAACCAAGTAGGGCTTGCCATAATTGATTTTGATTCCAAAGAAAGGAAATAAAAATTCCTCTTATCAAATTAGATTGGAATAGTAGAAACAAAATCAATTAAATAAAGCTAAGGAAAGAGAATATTAAATAAGCACACTTAGCTTAGATGGAGCACAGAATTAACTCTCAGAAGTTCGACGAAGATTGACTTGAATGGATTAATTAATTCGATGATTACTTCTGAGATTCGTGCTCTATTTATAGGTGAGCAGATCGTGTGTTCGACTAGTCTAGAGAGCTCTTCGACTAGTCGAAGAAATAGCAGATATTTGAAAAATTAGGCGCGATAAGCTTTGACCGTTCTACGACTGGTCGAAGGTCTCCTTCGACTGGTCGTAGGTCACCTTCGACTGGTCGAAGAATTTAAAATTCATCGCTGGACTTTGAGTCGAAGACTTTCGATTGGTCGAAGATGCAGTCGACACTGTTCCTTCGACTGGTCGAACAGATTCCTGGACTAGTCGAAGCCTAACAGAAATTATCCGATTTTTGTAACAAACTTACGACTGATCGAGGAATTTCTTAGACTAGTCGAAGCAACTCTAGGACTAGTCGAAGAATAGACCAAACATATGTAAAATAAACATTCGATTTATGTATCCAAAGTGACCTACTTCTAAGGTCAACCTAAGGTTAGTCAAACCTCAACCATGAAGTAAGGACATTGAAACATTAGGAACTAGTGACCTTGAAGTATGAGCCTTGAAGTCTTGATGTAGTTCAATCTTGAAATCTTGATGTAGCTCAATCTTGAAAGTGTCTTGAGTTCTTTATGAACTGCCTTGTACTCTTCTTGAAGTCTTGCAGCTTGAGTCATGTCTTGTGAGTAGTTCTTTCATTCAAGTTTGATCTTTGTACTCGTGAGCTTTGCTTGTTGTGAGCTTAGCTTGTTGTGAGCTTAGCTTATTCATGAATGTTGATCTTTGAGAGAGCTTCACTCATGCAAGATATATAATAGTGATTTTGGCACCACAAATTTGACAACAACCAGGGATATAAAATATAGCACTTACAATCTCCCCCTTTGTCAAATTAGTGACAAAACACATAACCAAGATAAAATAAAACAACTGGTTAAATAGATATGAACCAGTTCATATCAACTGGCTTACCTGCAAATCATTATTCAATATTCAACATTCAACATTCAACATTCAACAATCAACCAGTTCAAACATACTCCCCCTGAGTAACATAACCAATGCTACTCCTCTCACAATCATATCGTTAAGAATAAACCATTCTCTGCCTTTTTGTCACAATATGACAAAGGAAACAACAATTAAGGAGAACTAAATAAAGGGATATATGAGAGTAATCATGAGGAGTTATGAGATAATAGCAAAACAGAAATAGAGATACTCAACATAGCTTCACATAGAATAAATATCCAGCATAAAACATAGATAATATCCTACTCAAAATCAGTCAACCATAAGTTATAAAGTTATTACAAACCAGAAGTTTCATATAAACTAATCAGAACTAGAACCAGATTACGGAGCAGGAATAGAGAGATCAAGTTGGTGCATGCCTTTGTTCAATCGCCTAAGATATTTGCGCATGTACTTGAATTGTAAATCATGAGCAACAGACATGTTTTCCATCTTTACATTTATATTCTCAACTTTATCCTCTAATGCACTCAGACGAGCATCAACATCAGATGGTTCAAAATCTGGATCATTCGTCGAGTCAGAATCCAGTTCCTCAAAAATGTCATCCATATTAATGTCATCCCCCACTTCTTCATGACCAGCACCACCACCATTACCACCTTGTTCAGGAAGTAATTCCAGCTTCATCTTATTGAGATTAGAGTTGTTGAAAATCAGATGATGGATAGGTGCCTCATCAACTGGCATATCGACTAACATGTGTGTAGCCAATACAGTCATTAAATAATCAAAAGGAATGTCACTATGACCAGGATGGAGTCTAAACTGAAGAATGAAATGACAGATTAAGGATGGTAAACAAATCTGAGTACCTTTGGAGATAGCATGAATAACCCGAACCATAAACGAAGTCAAGTCAGTTTTATTACCCGAACGAGGATACAGATTAGACACAAAGATTTTGTGGAGAATTCTGTACTTAGGTAACAAATACCTTGCGGGAAGCGCATTCCCTTTTTGTCTCCATTGAACATCCATGTTGCACAAGTCTCTAGTGAGCATGCGTTTTTCAGACATTGAGGGTTTATCAGTTAAGTTATGGATAGGAATACCCTCATCATTCACAGGAATGTCCATAAGGGCTGAAATTAAATGACGATCAATGTCAAAAGGCCCTTCTCTAGTAGATATTTTAAAAGTTAAATTATCCTGTGAAAAAGCACTAATACATGTAAACATGGATTGGGCAATGGACCGGTATGCAGGCCCACCCCAATGTAATAAGTTAACCCAACCTACAGCTTCAAGCATAGGAAGGATGTCAAAAGGTATAATATGATTAACATCAACAGGATGTTCAACAATAACATTACGTAATCTGATGTCCCTAACATAGGATGGATCATCATTGGTAACAAGAAGATGACGCTTAGTGATAATGGTCGATCTAGAGGAAGAAGAAGGACCATGGGAAGTAGTTTTTCTACCTCTAGAAGCCATTTACAACACGGATATCAAGGAAATAAGAAGTTGCAAAGGATTGAGAAATGGGTTTCCTCAAAACAGATTTTTCAAAATCCAAACCCCAAATCTCAATGAAATCCAAAATACAAAGCTTAACGCTTGAAAAGAAAACAATCTAGACACAAATCTACAAGAAAAATGTGATTTGGAACACTAACCTTGAAGAACATGAAAGATGGGTTCGACAAGTCAAAGCTCGGCTCCTTAGAGAGGAAAAATGAAATGAGGAAGAAAGCAAAAATCCCTAAATTTTAAGTGATTCCCGAGATCTACAACTGGTCGTGGATATCTACGACCGATCGAAGGTCGACTGGTCGAGTATACTCACGACTGGTCGAAGGATGTCCAAAAATTCATATTTCTTGCAATTTATACAAAAATTGGAATTCAATCTACCAAATATATACACTATGATACAAGTAGGCATAAATAATCATTTTAAAATGCACATGCCAAGATCAAATTTCATCGTTTTAAACTTGCTTTTATCAAGAGGTTTTGTGAAAATGTCAGCTCGTTGATCTTCGATAGGAATATATTCTAGAGATATAATTTTTTCTTCTACTAATTCCCTTATATAATGAAATCTAATGTCAATGTGCTTAGTACGAGAATGCTGAATAGGATTTTTTGAAATATTTATCGCATTGGAATTATCACAATGTAATAACATAGAATCCTGTTTAATTCCATAATCACTTAGCATTCGTTGCATCCAAATAAGCTGTGTACATGCATTACCAGCTGTGATATACTCAGCTTCAGCTGATGAAAGTGATATATAATTTTGTTTCTTACTAAACCAGGAAACTAGACAATTTCCAATGTAAAAACAACCACCACTGGTTGATTTTCTATCATCTAGATTACCAGCCCAGTCAGCATCTGAGTATCCAGCTAATTGGACACTAGTCTTATGAGGATACCAGAGACCGAGATTTACAGTACTTGCGACATATCTAATAATTCGCTTGACAGCAATCAAGTGAGATTCTTTTGGATCAGTTTGATATCTTGCGCAAATACCAACACTTAGAGAAATATCAGGTCTACTAGCAGTTAAATATAACAAACTACCAATCATACTCCGATAAAGTTTTGAGTCAACATTTTTACCATTAGAGTCTTTTGAGAGTTTCAAGGTAGTACTCATAGGAGTATCAAAATTCTTGCCATTCTCAAATCCAAATCTCTTGATTAGATTCAAGGCATACTTAGATTGAGAAATAAATATTCCTTCAGGTTGTTGCTTTACTTATAATCCAAGGAAATAAGTCAATTTCCCAACCATGCTCATTTCAAACTGTGATTTCATCAAGTCTGCAAACTCAGTAGTCAAGTTAGTACAAGTTGATCCATAGATGATATCATCAACATAAATCTGTACTATTAAGATATGATCATTATGTTTTTTAACAAATAGAGTTTTATCAACAGATCCCATTTGAAAATTATGACTTAAAAGAAATTTCGTTAGTTTCTCATACCATGCCCTAGGTGCTTGTTTTAATCCATAAAGTGCCTTTTTAAGCCGATACACATGATCAATATTTTTGGGATCTTCAAAACCCATTGGTTGTTCAGCATATACTTCTTCATGTAAAACGCCATTTAGAAAAGCACTTTTCACATCCATTTGATAGATCTTTATCTTTCTAAAACATGCAATGGATATAAATAGTCTGATAGATTCAAGACGTGCTACTGGTGCAAAAGTTTCATCAAAATCAATTCCTTTTATTTGAGTATAACCTTGTACCACTAGTCTAGCCTTGTTTCTAATTATATTTCCACTTTCGTCAGACTTATTTTTGAAAATCCATTTTGTTCCAATGATGTGTTTATCTTTAGGTCTTGGTACGAGATACCAAACATCATTTCTTACAAATTGATTAAGTTCTTCTTGCATTGCAACAATCCAGTTCTCATCAGCAAGAGCTTCTTTTACATTGGATGGTTCTATTTGGGATGTAAAACATACATAATTACATAAATCCTCAAGTTGTCTACGGGTGCGAACACCAGTGAGAGGGTTTCCAAGAATTTGAGTGGTTGGATGATCTTTAACAGTCCTCAATTCAGAATCAGTCTGATTTGATGAAGTATCGGGTTTATCAATGATTAGAACTTCATCATTATCTGAATTCGAGATTGGCTTATTTAAGTGATCATCAATGACAACATTGATGGATTCTTAAACCACACCAGTCCTTTTGTTCAGAACCCTATAAGCACGACTATTTAAGGAATATCCTAGAAAAATCCCTTCATCACTCTTTGTATCGAATTTTCCCAAATTTTAACGATCACGTAAAATATAGCATTTACTGCCAAAAACTCGAAAGTATTTGACAGTAGGCTTTTTGTTGAACCATAATTCACAAGCCATTTTATTATTGTCTTTGCTAGTATAAACTCGGTTAATAATATAGCAAGCTGTATTTACAGCTTCAACCCAAAGATTTTTAGAGAGCTTCATGCTATTCAACATGACATTAGCCATTTCTTGAAGCACCCTATTCTTTCTTTCCATAATTCCATTTTGTTATGGAGTTTTGGGAGCTGAAAATTCATGTAATATTCCTTGGTTGGTACAGAACTTCTCAAAATTGCTATTCTCAAATTCAGATCCATGATCACTACGAATCTTACTGATTTGAGAAGATTTTTCAGTTTGAATCCTTTTGAGAACTTTTCTTACTTCTTCAAGGGTTTCAGATTTATCCCTTAAGAAGACTACCCAAGTGTATCTGGTAAAGTCATCAACTATTACCAGAATATACTTTTTACCACCACGACTTTCTGTTCTGGTAGGTCCTATCAGATCCATGTGGAGGAGTTCGAGTGGTCTTGATGTGGTATTTGAATTCACCTTTTTGTGTGAGTTTCTTGTTTGTTTGCCTATCTGGCACTCACCACATATCTTATCTAATTTCTGAAGTTTGGGTAAACCTCTTATAAGTTCTCGTTTGCTCAATCTATATAAATTTCGATAATGTACATGTCCAAGACGTTTGTGCCATAAATCAGTCTCGTCTGTATGGACCATGTAACATGTTTGATTAGATGAGCTGGATTCACTAATAATATAGCAATTTTCAGACGTTCTACGTCCAGTTAATATTACAGAACCCTTATTGTTTAGTATCTCACAGCTTTGATTAGAAAACCAACACTATGGTTATTATCACATATTTGAGATATACTAAGCAAGTTATGTTTTAAGCCTTCAACATATAAGACATTTTTAAACACAGGAAGATTAAAAAGTTGAACCGTACCTTGGCCTATAATCTTGCAGTTGCTACCATCACCAAATGTGACTGAACCATCAGTCATATCTTTCAGATCCGTGAATAAAGCTTTGTCACCTGTCATATGCCTAGAGCATCCACTGTCTAGGTACCACTTTGAATGACTTGTTGCTTTGAAAGCAGTGTGAGCAACCAAGCAGGCAACTTTAGGAACCCATTTCAAAACAGTTTTGGGTTTAGGAACATAGTTGGTCTTCTTTTGTTTATAGTTGTAAGAATGACCTATAGAGTTAGATTTTAAGAGCTCCTTGAGTAAATCAACTATCTTTTCAGCTAGTGGATTTCGTTTCTGATTAAAGTTGACATGACTGCTTCTAGGTTTTTGAAAAGTTTTTGAATTTCTAGAAAAATCTTGATAAGTACTTTTCCCTTTTGAGTTTGAGGACTCTCCTTTAACAAACATAGGAGGAGTATACTTTTGTTTAGGAGGTAGATTTTTATCGTAGCCCAACCCGGATAGATCGCCACATTTTCTTGATCCGGATAAAAGTTTTTTTAACTTTGGATCTCCTTGGGCATATTTCCATGTGTCCTTTAGACTCAGAAGAGAAGATACTTCAGTTTTGAGTTTCTCAATTTCAGATTTCAAATCAATAATTAGGGAGTTCTTGAATTCCAAATCGCATTTTGATTTTTCAAACAATATGAAATTTGTGATTTTTCTAAGACAAGTGATTCAAAACATTCTTTGAGTTTGGAAAACTTTTCTTTTTGAAGTTTAAGTTTGACAGCAATTTTATAACTTTCCTTATATAGGGCATTATAAGCGTCTTGAAGATCATCTTCATTTTCACATTCACTACTCAGATTTTCTTCACTTGTTGAGTCATTATCTGAAAATGTGAATTTGGCTAGAGTCATAAGAGCTTTAACCTCATTGCCCAACTCAGTTTCAGACTCTTCTGATTCAGAAGAAGCTTCAGAATCAGATGATTCATCCCATGTAGCCAACATACCCTTCTTCTTGGGTTTGTCCTTTTTAGGACATCTATTTGCTAAGTGCCCATATTCTTGACAGTTGTAACATTGACTATCTTTTAAAGATTTTCGAGATTTAGGTCTAAACTTCTTTTTATCATTAGATTTTTGAAAATCAACCCTTTTCTTGCTTATGAAAATCTTGTAAAATTTCTTAGCTAAAAGAGCCATATCATCTTCTGAATCAGAATTTTCTTCTGAATTATATTTAGAAGATTTTAGTGCGATAGATTTACCTTTAGGAGCTTTAAAGTTTAACTCGTAGGTTTGTAGAGAACCAACTAGTTCTTCTACCCTCATATCATCCGTATCACGAAGTTCCTGGATTGCGGTTACTTTAGAATTGAACCGTTCAGGAAGTGAGCGTAATATCTTTGCACACACTTTACTTTCTGGGATTTTATTGCCAAGACCCCACATTGAGTTTACAATGTCATTCAATCTAGTGTAAAAGTCCATAAACATTTCATTTTCCTCCATATGAATTTCTTCAAATCTGGTTGTGAGGAGTTGGACTTTAGATTTTTTGACAATTGTAGTACCCTCGTGTGTCATTTCTAATATATCCCAAGCTTGCTTTGCAGTATCACAGGAAATAATTCTTTTGAACTCATCCGGTGATAGTGCGCAAGTAATTGCATTTAGTGCTTTAGCATTAGCACTACTCTCACTTTTCTGAAGAGTGCTCCATTGGTAATATGGTGTGACTTTCATAGATTTTGAACCATCAACCCCAGTAACTTCCATGATAGGAGGTTTCCATTCAATCACTGTGGCTTGCCACACATTTTCATCCATTGATTTGAGGAAGATCCTCATTCTGGCTTTCCAATAGGCATAGTTGGAGCCATCAAAGGGTGGAGGCCTCGTGACTGAAAGGCCATCAAAATTTGACATCTTTTTAAATAGCTTAAATCGTTAGCTCAGGAAATAAATCCAAATAAATAGCAATAAGAACGAGCTATTAGGCTCTGATACCACTTGAAAAGGCCTAGCTATATGTCCTAGAGGGGGGGTGAATAGGACAATGCCAAATAAAACTTATAACAACGGAATAAAAAAGAATATGATAGCCAAATTAAATCACAATGCAGGAAAGTAAAACAACCTCAAAATTTAGATCTTGAGAGGTTGATACAAATGTTGTTCTAAGGACAACTTTTCACCAAAAACTAAAGTTTATGGTAGGACAACCTTATTTCTAGAAAGATCTTTGTATCAAATCTCAAACCAAAGAGGAATAAAGAAATAAATACAAACTGAATTGAAATAAATTGTAATCACAAATGTATTGTTCTAAGGACAGCCATACACCATAAAAATGGCAAGGCAACCTTACTGGAACAACTTTTAAAAGAAATTGAATATCAAGCTGATAAAGGAATAACAGAAAATAAATTCTAAACTATTACAAAATTCTCACAATGCTTGAATTAAATGTTTACAACATTCACCACCATACATACATCCCACAAAAGAATATTAGAGATTAGAAATGTAAATCATTCAACCACAACAAAAGGGATTATAGTGGTTCGCCTGTGTGTTCACCAACTGTTAAACAACAGCCACACAAAATGCTACTCCACTCCTAATATCCTCACATAGGGGATATTAGCGTTCACTAACAAAATAGGTTTTCCCAGGTTCACCAAAAACCTTTACAATTGTGTCTTTGTCTGTGGGCTTACACAATTAAAAAAACCCCACTTCTGAGTTTTCCTGGCTCTCCTCAGATAACCAATACAACAAGATTTTTCTGGCAAATCTTAAAAGAAACCAAAACAGAAAGGAATTTACAATTAAATGTAAAATACCTGTTTATCTCCTTCGTTGTAGCAGCCCAGTAGAACCAAATCCGAGTAGATGATTGAATGTCCAAGTTCAATGTCCAGTACTCAATTACAATGGTTCTAATTCTAATAGATTTGAAATTTAAACCAAGTAGGGCTTGCCTTAATTGATTTTAATTCCAAAGAAAGGAAATAAAAATTCCTCTTATCAAATTAGATTGGAATAGCAGAAACAAAATCAATTAAATAAAGCTAAGGAAAGAGAATATTAAATAAGCACACTTAGCTTAGATGGAGCACAGAATTAACTCTCAGAAGTTCGACGAAGATTGGCTTGAATGGATTAATTAATTCGATGATTACTTCTGAGATTCGTGCTCTATTTATAGGTGAGCAGATTGTGTGTTCGACTGGTCTAGAGAGCTCTTCGACTAGTCGAAGAAATAACAGATATTTGAAAAATCAGGCGTGATAAGCTTTGACTGTTCTACGACTGGTCGAAGGTCTCCTTCGACTGGTCATAGGTCACCTTCGATTGGTCGAAGAATTTAAAATTCATCGCTGGACTTTGGGTCGAAGACTTTCGACTAGTCGAAGATGCAGTCGACACTGTTCCTTCGACTGGTCGAACAGATTCCTGGACTAGTCGAAGCCTAACAAAAATTATCCAATTTTTGTAACAAACTTACGACTGATCGAGAAATTTCTTAGACTGGTCGAAGCAACTCTAGGACTAGTCGAAGAAGGCCTAGGACTAGTCGAAGAACATACCAAAAATATGTAAAATAAACATTCGATTTATGTATCCAAAGTGACCTACTTCTAAGGTCAACCTAAGGTCAGTCAAACCTCAACAATGAAGTAAGGACATTGAAACATTTGGAACTAGTGACCTTGAAGTATGAGCTTTGAAGTCTTGATGTAGTTCAATCTTGAAATCTTGATGTAGCTCAATCTTGAAAGTGTCTTGAGTTCTTTATGAATTGCCTTGTACTCTTCTTGAAGTCTTGCAGCTTGAGTCATGTCTTGTGAGTAGTTCTTACATTCAAGTTTGATCTTTGTACTCGTGAGCTTTGCTTGTTGTGAGCTTAGCTTATTCATGAATGTTGATCTTTGAGAGAGCTTCACTTATACAAGATATATAATAGTGATTTTGGCACCACAAATTTGACAACAACCAGGGATATAAAATATAGCACTTACAAAAACATACATCACGTTGGCCCCACATGACACCGTCCAGCAATGGACGATGTATATAAAATACATGCATCACGGTCTGGCCCACCGTCCAGCCATCTAGACAGGGTGGACCATCACATACGTCATGGTGGGGTCCATCTAAATAGACGGACGGCTTAGATAAAACACTTACAACATGGTGGATCCCACCGTCCTTGCTGGACGGTGTGGATTGCCACACCTGTGGAGCCCCATGTGGATGGATGGTGTGGATGTGATCCATACATCAGGTGGGTCCCACCGTCCAACCATCTGGACAGTGCAGACGCACACCTCCTCCCGACCTGGTGTCAGCGCACACCATCCAATCTAATTTCCCATAGAGGTTGGTTCCACGAGGGGCCCACCAGATATATACACACACACACACGTATATATATATATATATATTATTCATTTTTTTTTATAAAACTGCCAGTGTCCAGTCCACGCCCTGAACGGCCTAGACAGCATGGCTGGTCCACGGATGGACGGGTTGGATGCGTCATGCATCAAGGTGGGGTCCATGTCAGCGTGGCCCACCTGATGAATCAAGTTGATATTTGTGTTTCCCCGTCATCCAGACCTTCCAAAGGGGCAGCAAGGTGATCCATTCGGTGGACGGTTTGGATAAAAATGCATGCATCATGGTGGGCCGCAAAAATAGGGAAAAGAGAGAGAGAGAGAGAGAGAGAGAGAGAGAGAGAGAGAGAGAGAGAGAGAGAGAGAGGCGCGTATGATGGAGGGACCACGACACTATGGGCCCTCCCTTCCATGCATTATAACATACATTAAGTGGGTCCCTTTACATGTGGGCCCTCCAATCAAAATCAGCGGTGCAGATCCTTTCTCCACCGAAATGCAAGGTCTAGATGACCCTTTTCATACAAGGAAATTAAACATCATGATGGGGTCCATGGAGAATGGCCCCATTATGGAATGAATATATGAGTCATGGTGGGCCATCGACCACACTTAGGGTCCAAAGTGAGATCCATACATCGATCGGTAGGCCCAACTTGACCCATCATAAAAAACAACATCTAAAGCTATAAGAATACCCACCGTTCGATCTTCTTGGTCCGATGGATTGCCAAACTCCTTGGCTCTCTTTTTGATGGAGGTTGATGAAGGTTGAAGGGTTGAGATGAGAGATGAGAGGGGTAGGAAGTGTTCCACACACAAAGCTCTCTCACTCCTTAGGAATGCTTGGACGACCAACCTCTTGGTTGTTTGGAAAATGGGTAGAGGAGAGAGAGAGAGAGAGAGAGAGAGAGAGAGAGAGAGAGAGAGAGAGAGGTGGTTGTAAGAGAGGTGATGGGTGGAGTGATGGATGGAGTGATGTAGGGTTGACTTTGGGGTAACTTGCGTAAGAGAGGTATAGGTTGTGTAAGAGAGGTGACATGTGAGGTATGGGTGTGATGGATTAAGTGATGGGTTGTGTACTTGATTGATTGATGTGATGGGTTGTACCAGATTCTCTCGGAATTCGCAATGCGCGGTGTTTCTTCGAAATATACGCGAACCCACAATTCCTAGCCTGAGTATCGCATCGGTGCACAAGAAGCGGCATTGAAACTGCGACGACGGCATAGTCACTAAGGTACAAGTCTCGGGTTGATTCGACTCTGAATTATAGGATGTGACTTAAGGTCGCGCGCAAATACCGATTATAGATCGCAGGTTGCCGAAATTCGACGGGGATGATCCCGAGAGTCTACGAAACGGTACAGACTAGGATATGGGCCTTACAACTCTTTCCTCTTAATAAAAATTTTATCCTCGAAATTTAAACCACAACACAACTGATACAAAGCTTCCAAGGGAGGGAAATCCTATCATTATAGATATAATCAGAACATAACATACTAACATAATCAAACACCTAAGAGATAGGGATAATGCCCACGAATCTCTGCCTCTTTCTCCTCAGACGCCTTATTAGCACTATGATGACCTCACCGATCCTCGAATCCCGATCAAGAAAGATCGAAACTGGAATACTATGCAGCTTCACAATCTCAATGGTAGGGAGCTATATTAGAAAATTTCTAAGTTATTCGAACTCAGGGATCTAACGATTCTAACCTCTCAACAATTATAGAGTGTAGGGTGGCTATTAGCAGATATGTGATGTTATCCTCAGGTATTCCTAAGTTATGCACTGATACCAACTTCTGTCAGCCCCAAACTCGGAAACCGGACTCACAGAATTCCTAATCGCCGAATCTGACGCTAACAACCTCTGTAGTGCCCCATTCTCAGTTCCTGACACCCATATGCCATATTCTGATCCTGGGATCCTACAAGGAGGATTTTTAATATATATATATATATATATATATTTGAAATGGAGTAAAACTACAAGTTTACAGAAATCACAAAGTCAACATCATCATCACATATCCTCTACTAGAACAGTTGAATATAGTACTGAAAGGAAATACATGAATATAATAAAATATCTACAAAGCTCGGCCTCCATGCTCCTGCCTCAATGTTATTGCAACCTAACGACACTTGTACCCAATGGTCGTGTATAAGCTTACAAGAAGCTTAGAGGGTGGTGTATGTGTGTGCAATACATTTGCTAGGCATATAAATATCAGAGTAAGTGGAAATATTGGCAAGTCCATAAATACCATCAACCTTATCAAGGCTATGTGATGCGAAAACATAATAAGGAAATGTCATATACTGAAAAAGCAACGTGAATCGACCATGCAATACGGAGATATAGTAAGCCAAATGTCATATTTAAGCCATACAATACAGAATCATAGTAAACCCAATGTCATAAGCTAAGGGTGCAATACAATATGCAAATGGAAAATAAATGATAAAGCTGAAGTGTGTAATCGGGATGATAGCATGTGATATCGTAAGCTGTGGGGTTCATCACAAGGGACTTCTATCCAAACCAGTCTCATACCTAAATTTGGATAGCTAGACGCAACGTGGTGAACTCCGGATCTCAAGTTGGTCACGTACCCAGCTGAAATCATGGCCATTGTGAAGGTATACGTAATGATCTAGTTACGCACCATTAGCCCGAGTGGATAGTGAATGAATGAATGAATGAGTCAAATGGTGAGTATGTATTCCCATACTCAGTACGTCCACATGTCAGTTTGGCTCATCTCTGGGGTATCATCGGGGTCTAGTACACTCCACAATGGCTGCCACCTCCCTAGCCGCACAACCAGCGAGTGAAAAAGACCTCACTATCAGCTTAGTGTAATGCCCTGAAAATCGGGGGTCGAGTAGCAACTCAACACCCGAGTTCCAAAACAATACTTATGCAACATAAATGCTTATGATTGAATGTTGTCTGTATTAGTGCATTAATCATGAGTGGGATTATACCAAAACAGTAATTCATACTCTAGATCAAGTTATAAATTGCAAGCGGAAGACTGAAAGATGTATATAAATGTATATAAAGCCAAAAAATCACAATCGGTCTCCAGAGTATGAACACCTACTGAGTCACTATATACATGTATTTGTTTCAAAATCAAAATGTCAAAACGGTGGTACAACTATAGTGGTAAATCCTGTAGTGCCGTCATTTGAAAGGCCTAAGCGAAGCCTCCAGAGAACTGCATGAAGGAGAACTCATCCTGATCATCATAGAAATCAGGCTCAGCCTCCTGCGTCTCGTCGATACCTGCATCTAAGACAGAGTCTGGTGGGTGTCCAGAACACCGTCCCGTAACGTGGGAGTGAGTAGCTAACTCAATGGAACAGTAAAGCATAGGTTAATATGTTATCAATTCAGTCAAGCAGTAATGATAATGTAGTACAATCAAACACTCCTAAATACTTTTATTAATGCAAGTATGAATGCAGTCATGATGCATGCCCTCGCCAATGCTCCCTCATGCGACACCATCTTAAGTCTGCGGCATGCGTTCATCCCTCAATGCTCCACATCTTCCAGGCACATGCAGTGCTATGTCATGAGTGTGATTACCGAGTTATTATTAGTCCCTTCATACAGCCATATTGGGAAACTAAGGTACCTTCCTTATATCATTCCCAATCAATGATCCATTCTAGGGTCATCAGTCCTAGATAATCTCATACGATGATATGGTTCTAGGTCACTGTAAAGGGTTGTCAGGGCTGTTACACGCACTCGTTGCACCGCTCTCCCATCACCTCATCAATACATGCCTAGTTTATACTCTGTTTAGTATGGGAAGGCTCGTCGCGTTACTGCAGATTCAGAGTATGCTCGAGGTCACTACAAAGGGCTCGTCACCAATCAGTGTAGGTCGACAACTCAAATAGAGTGTCCCATACCACCATATTCAGCTCACGAGTCTGGGTTGCTCACTGGTCACTATGGGGAGGCTCGTGGCCCCAGTGTAGGCTGACAGCTCAACCACGGTGTCGCATACCACCATGCCCAGCTCATGAGTCTTAGCGGATTGAGGTACCAAGGTTAAACGGGATTTCACTGGTGAGTTTGGTATCTTAGGTTCGAGTAGTAGCGTCCAAACATAGTGAACATATATTAGACGGATCGGGTTACTTGACGAGCTCAACTATCACGAGCGCACAACCAGGTTAACGACATGAAGTGCATAAGCACTTCACGTGGCCTAACTACTGTCGCTAACCGAGGTACGACTCGGGTTCGTCAAACACATCTTACGTGGTGAAATGAATCTCAACCACGAACTTAAGTCTATTACCGATCGCCTGGACTATAACATAGCCCTAATCACATTCAATCCTTAACCAGAAGTATGTAGAGTAAAGCGGAATGAACAAAATAACTCAAGCATGTTAACAAGCATTTTATAAAGCACAAGGCATGCAGGAAATACAAACACATATATTTCATAAGTAAGCAATTAATTTAAACAACTTGCACAAAGAAAATCATAAATATCTCTAAGGTAGTTGAGAATCCTATCTCAACACCTATCTAAAGCACTATCATCTAAGTACTTACTCTTACAAACATTTTCACAGACACATAGAATACACTCTCTTAGCATACATAGTGTATATTAGCAAAAACAGGTATTAGGGCGAATCCTTTCACCAAGTAAGTAGTATACATATATATAGCATGTTCATATAGTAATTAATCATGACAAACACACTTTTAAAATTTGTACGTATACGGTATTTTCTATAAATATACAGAATACACAATATGCCATAATTTGCATACGCAACTGAAACGCAAAACGAACAGCGCATTGTGCATGTACAATAACACCCAGATCATGAATCTGTCATTATCTGACATTGAAAGCCTTGAAAACCTTAACTTATACGTCTAAAGTCCGCACCTTACGCCGTAGAAGCGTAACAAACTTAATAGAAACTCTATGCTTTCGTCAACGTCGATATGACGACCTATAACACAAGGTAAGTCAGCTACTTCGCTACTTGTACCAATAGAAACCCTAAAATAGGTTAGGGTTAGGATTTTCTTACCTAGATTTGAAGTCAGAATCGTCAGGATAGCGATTGGAAAGCGATGGTTAAGCATGTAGATCGGCAGGGTAGAATAACAGGAAGATTCTCCCACTTCTCTCACACTTTCTCTCCCTTTTCTCTCTTCTCTCTCCTAAGTTTTCTCAAATTCGTATGAAATGAGAGAGTGAGGATTTAAGGTCCTTATATAGGCTTGAACTTGCTAAAAATAGGCCCAGGGCCAAGGTATACTTAGGTTTTATCCAAAGGGCATCTGTTTCAGCTCAATGGAACATTTCCGGAGCCCCCCTTGAGCCAAAGGTCTGACTTAAGCTCACAGACTATGGATCTAGGTTGAGTTGAGTTTTTATCCCAATCGAGTTTTCAGATCACACGTGGCGGACCAGTTTCAGTTCAACGGTCACAGAGGCTTGATCAGGGTTACAAGTACACAGACATGTATGGGAAATGTTTCCTGATCCGAGGGTGTATTTGGGTCAGATTCCGACGGTCTGATTGCTTATATTTGGCCCGTAAACGTCAAGTCTCAAATTACTTAAATTTGATTTAATTTCTAAAGAAAACCAGGTTTTCTGACACTCTTCACTCTGGGCTCAAGCGAATAGCCATGAGACACTATCTGAATTTGATCTCCGAGATGGTTATCAAGCCCAGCAAGGCAGTCCTAAGTCTATAACTTCATATTATTCAGACTTTCGATGTGCGGTCCAGATCCGATATGGAGTTTCAATGTGCTCCCGAGAGCAGCTGGGTAATGAGATTGATCCTAGATTTTAGGGTAACCTAGCGTTAATGATTCTACAAGTTTTGCATCTTGTAGATCGTATTTAAAGCTATTCAAGCGGATTTCGTGGCTAATCTAGTTTAACACTTAGTTAACTTTGTCTAGTTTCTAAAGGATTTAATCCTGAGTGGGTTCTGCCTGAGGTGGTACTCGAGTCTTTGTATGAAAATTTCTGAGACGTTACACCTAGCCAGTAGTCTATCAATACCTACCCAGCTCGTCGATAGTGGACCCATTTGGGAGCTGGTCAAACCGAGCCTAGCTTACAGCCCCCTCACTCGGGCGGATAAGGCTACACCCCTCTCAACCGACCACGACACAGTGGGAGACGCCGCCTACTGTTATTCGACATATAGGTGCTCATGTATCCACTCAGTTTAGACGTTGGGTCTTCCCTGGTACCAAGAGGATTTTGGGACTCCCATGCAAGGACATCCTGTGTGCCCACAGTGCTAGAATCAAATATTTCTGGTATCCCATCTGGCAATCCACGATGAACCTATGGACGCCGCAACCTTGATATCGCTAGGGCACCAAGTAATCATGTCACACAAATGCGAGATGCATGAGTCATACCATCCAGTCATGCATCAAACCTTCACGTACTACGTGATCATGTGGGATAACTCCATCTCTTAAGGAGTCCCCTAAATAACTTGGCACAATGGCAATGCTATGGTCAACCATTCCTTACAACAAGCATACAAATTATGCGTATGGACATGTAACATGATGTAATAAAGTACACAGGCATGATTATCTGATAAGGCGAACAACAATAATCCATAATCGACCTTCACCGGCAAGTCACATACCCAGAATATAAACTAAACAACATGCTCCTTCTACAACTATAAGAGTCCATGTGGCATGTCCCACATTATACTACATTTACTTTCCAAGGCACTGATATATCATATATTCCAAGACGAGGTCCACTGGAAGGACTATGGATCTTGCCCATACATCGAGATAGGCTCTATACGGTTGATATACCAAATCTGATAGTACATATTCTTCTATCTATGGCAAGGGGTGATGATGCACTAAGCGACGGATAGCCTAGATGATACACTAATGTCCAAGATGGACCTCATGCTTGTCTCAACAAAGAGACGGATGGTGTGGATGATATGCTCATGTCACGAGGTCCTAGTAAATGGATACAAGAGTAGGATACACCTCTCGTGGTGAGTTAAGTGGGTATATGACAAGGTGAGTTCACAAGGTGAGCTAACAGGGTGAACAATTGGGCTTCCTAAATCTCTATATCATGTAATAAATTGGGGCTTTCCCATGGGAAGCCTGATACATTCACAAAGTGGGTTTGGTGGAGTTCATACATCTAGGACCTCTAATGGATTGGGTAGTCCACTCAACTCTTAAGTGGACCTTGGGTATGGTTGCTAAGCTTAGGCAACATGAATCTGGATGGGTCGCATTCCTATGAAAGGCCTGGTATGAACATAATGTGGGCTCTAAGGTTTGGACGACCCTACAAGGCATGGTGGGAAGGTACTTGTATCAATGGGGCCCAACGGTTTGGGTTAGCCCAATAAATGAGATGGGTAGTACTAACATTGATCGGGCCCAACGGTTTTGGATAGCCCATTAAGGGAAGATGGGATTAGACTTAGCAATAGGCCCTATGAAGATTTACAATGGTGGACCTGTAACCACCGTTGTTCTTGCAATGCGGCGCATTAGGGGATTGGGATCTAACTCACGATGGGGCCCACGACCCTTATACGAATCTAGAAAAAAAAAAAGGAATGGAGAGCATTTGTATACCACACATACCGCTAGGTGGGTCTCACAAGGTAGCCCCACAGAAAAATGGGTATTATTATAATCGGTGGGGGCCCAACAGTTTGGGTTAGCCCACTAGGGAATCGGTGGAAATGGGCTTAATAATGGGCCCTATGAAAGTTTACAATGGTGGACATTTAACCACCATTGTCCTTGGTTCGGTCTGTATAGAAATCGGAATCGGAATCATAACGAGATTCTCGGCCCTCCGATTATTTGGGAAATGGATGGACAGTGCGTGCCCATTATTCATACATGGTGTGCCTACATAAGGTGGCGGGGCCATTGGCCTAAAAAAATGGGTAAACGGTGTGTATATAGCACATACATCACAGTGGCCTCACACATCCAATGGGCCTCATGCCTGAGCCCCAATTACATCACATCAGGCCTCATCAAATGTGCCGCACATACAACTCATCAAGGTGGGCCCTGCACATTCCAAATGGGCCCTATCAAATGGACAGTTTGGGTCAAACACGTTCATCATGTGGGGGCCACGTTAATGAACGGTGCGAATGTACAACACCTTACAAGGTGGGCTTGCAAGATGGACCTGAATACAATACACTTCATGGTGGAATCACACATCACAATGGACCTCATATACATCACATTCGGCCTCACACAAAGGCCTCACATACGTCTCATTGGGCCTCGCTCATGGTCCTTAAATACATCAAATTGGGCCACAACCCATGGGCCATCAAATACATCACAATGGGCCTCATATACATTAAGTGGGCCGCATCCATGGGCCGCACCAATCGGCCTCATATACATCAAGCAGGCCACATCACATGGGCCGCACCAATGGGCCTCATATACATCAAATGGGCCACATCACATGGGCCTCACCAATGGGTCTCATATACATCAAGTGGGCCGCATCAGTGGCCCACACCATAAATAGCTGCAGAGGTAGAGATCGAAAGATCATCTGGACCATGCCACAAATAGTCGTGGTGATAATGATTTCCACTATTGAAACTCCACAGGGCCCACCATCACGTTTATTTTCCATCCAGTCTGTTCATAAGGTCACAAAGACCTGAATTAAGAGGAAAAGCAAATTTCATACTGATCCAAAACTTCTGGGATCATGAAGAGGATTTCAATGGTAGTCGTTCAATCCCTCACTGGTATTACAGTGTGGTCCACCTGATAGACGGTGTGAATCAACATATATATCATGAGGTGACCCATGCTGCACCATCCAGATGGATGGTGTGTATATACAGCACACCAAATGTGGGCCCTGCCGTCCAGAACGGACGGGCAGCTAAGATATAACACATACATCATGGTCAAGTGGGTCCCATGGACCTGCTGATGTCCATCCACAACAGCACCTTCTTGCTCGTTCATCTGATGGATGGTCTGGACATAACAATACATTATGGTGTGGGTCCCACTATCCAGCCATCTGGACAATGTGGATTAAACCCATACATCACGGTGGCTCCACATGACACCGTCCAACAATGGATGATGTATATAAAACACATACATCACGGTCTGGCCTACCGTCCAGCCATCTGGACGGTGTGGACCATCACATACATCACGGTGGACTTCATCCAAATGGACGGATGACTCAGATAAAACTGGACGGTGTGGATTGCCACACGTGTGGAGCCCCATGTGGATGAACGGTGTGGACGTGATCCATACATCAAGTGGGTCCCACCATCTAGCCATCTGGACGGTACGGACACACACCTCCTCACGACTTGGTGTCAGCACACGCCAGCTAATCCGAGTTCCCATAGACATGGGTCCCTCGTGGGGGCCACCAGATATATATATATATATATATATATACGTATATATTTATTTATATACATATTATTCATTTTTTTTAAACTGCCAGCATCCAGTCCAGGCCCCGGACGGCCTGAACAGTGTGGCTGGTCCACGGATGGACGGGTTGGATGCGTCATGCATCAAGGTGGGGTCCATGTCAGCGTGGCCCACCTGATGAATCAAGTTGATATTTGTGTTTCCCCATCATCCAGACCTTCCAAAGGGGCAGCAAGGTGATCCATTTGGTGGACGGTTTGGATAAAAATGCATGCATCATGGTGGGCTACAAAAATAGGGAAGAGAGAGAGAGAGAGAGAGAGAGAGAGAGAGAGAGTCGATGGAGGGACCCTGACACTATGGGCCCTCCCTTCCATGAATTACAACATACATCAAGTGGGTCCCATTACATGTGGGTCCACTAATCAAAATCAACGGTGGAGATCCTTTCTCCATCGAAATACAAGGTCTAGATGACCCTTTTCATATAAGGAAATTAAATATCATGATGGGGTCCATGGAGAATGGCCCCATCATGGAATGAGCATATGAGTCATAGTGGGCCATCGGCCACACTTAGGGTCTAAAGTGGGATCCATACCATCGATCGGTAGGCCCTAGTTGGGCCATCATAAAAAAAAAAACATCTGAAGTTATAAGAACACCCACCGTTCGATCTTCTTGGTTCGATGGAATGTTAAACTCATTGGCTCTCTCTTTGGTGGAGGTTGATGAAGATTCGAGGGTTGAGATGAGAGATGAGAGGGGTAGGAAGTGGGCCACACACAAATCTCTCTCACTCCTTAGGAATGCTTGGATGGCCAACCTCTTGGTTGCTTAGAAAATGGGTAGTGGAAAGAGTGAGAGGGTGGTTGTAAGAGAGGTGATGGGTGGAGTGATGGATGGAGTGATGTAAGGGTTGACTTTGGGGTAGCTTGTGTAAGAGAGGTATGGGTTATGTAAGAGAGGTGACATGTGAGGTATAGATGTGATGGATTGAGTGATGGGTTGTGCACTTGATTGATTGATGTGATGGGTTATAGAGATTCTCTCGAAATTCACAACGTGGGGCGTTTCTTCGAAATATACGCGGGCTCACAACTCCTAGCCGGGTATCGCATCGGTGCGCATGACGCGGCTTTAGAACCGCAGCGACGGCGCGGTCGTTAAGGTACAAGTCTTGGGTTGAGTCAACTTAGAATTATAGGATACGACTTAGGGTCGCGCACAAATGCTGATTATAGACTGCGGGTTACTGGAATTCGACGGGGAGGATCGCGAGAGTCTAAGGAATGGTACGAACTAGGATACGGGCCTTACATAATCTTCATCCACTGATCACTGTATTATCTCTCCTTTCTTTTATTTCTTTTGATCTAGGTTCTCAACGACGCCCACCTACCATTTGTCCAAATCAGGCTCGTGCGTGTGATACATGAGATGGGACCCCATTTTTGTTGATGATTCAACCATTGCCAACTAATGATGGGATGCATTAGATCACATTATCTTAGGTATGCAATGTCTACACCTACACTAAAAAACATTGTTCCTCTTAATGGGATCCATTAATTTATAATGTGTTTTTCTTTTGGCCCTTTTCTTAATGTAGATACAAGTTGAAGGTAAGCCAATAGAAGCTTTAAAACTAGCGAAATACCTGCAGTGCAACCTACACAAGAGAAAGGGAGTAATTTCAGCCTTTTCAAACATGTCAATGGCGCAAAAACACAACACAAAATCCAAGCGTGACCTACACAATAGAGAAGGGAGCAATTTCAGCCCTTTCGACTTGCACAATAGAGGATGGAGCAATTTTAGTTCTTTCAAACACGTCGATGACATGAGAACACATCTCAAAAGCGCAAATAAAAGTAGTTGTTCTTTCTTATGTTAGACTTAGTTTTCTTTTAGCCTACATTAATTATAAGTTATTGTTTATATTTAGGAAATAATGCCCCTAAATTGTTTCTACTGGCTTTCATTAACAAAGTCACGAAAAAATGTTCCTTATTCTCTCTCTCTCTCTCTCTCTCTCTCTCTCTCCTGTTTAGGTTTGTTGCAAGTGAAATCGTCCCATTTAAGCTATTCTCATCAAGTAAATGAGACTAGGATGACTCTGTTTTTACTGGCCCGAATAATCAAGACTGTCTATATTTTTTTCAGGGACTGTGATACCCAAGATATAACAAGGCATAGACAAGGCCTATATAAGAAAAAACTTAATTGTGCCCTCAGCTTTTGTTGCTACCAATGAAAAATGAGAAATCGAAGATCACTGCAATCTGAGAGCTTTAGTAGTGTATTTTTCATGATGGCCCGTGCAAAAGTGATTTTAATACTATCTGGATGGCTGATTTGATTGTCCACATTTTTCAAAGCACCAGAGTAGACAATCTCTCCATTTGCCTAATGGCTAGAGAGAAATCCATGTACAAGTAACTGCCATACGGGCTTATGGATACTTGTTTGTTCATGCCATTTTAGCATGTGGACCCACCAAATAATATACTTGGATTGTCCATCAGGTTCGCCCTATTTGTAATGAACTTGAAAACGAAAAAAAAAAGTCAAAAAAAAAGGGAAAAAAGAGGCAAGGCAAAGGATGGAAGGATTGATTGTTAAAACAAGAAATGATCCATCTTGAATCGAATACCTTACTAGTGGCATTTTCATAAATATGTTGTTGTCGAGAATCAAGATACCACCTACAAGGATCATTTGGTAACTTATATTATAGTACCTTATATATATATATATATATATATATATATATATATATATATATATATATATATATATATATATATATATATATATATATATATAAGTCTTTGTTGCATCCCACTAAGATACGTAAACAATCTACATTCTTCAACATTCAATCCACATGTACAAAAAATTCACTTCCATTCCACAATTGACACATAGAAAAAAAATTGAACAACAATAATAATAATAATCCATGTTCTTTCCACACTAGTTTATCTATATATAATACCAACCATTCGAAGCAGTCATCAAAAAAAAAAAAAAAAAAAAAAACACCGAGGCCACGCCTATTATATGTATCTAGTAAAAGAAAATGCAGAAAAAAAAGAGCAATCTATCGACCATTTAGATGGGCATTAAAAAATAAATAAATAAATAAATTTTTTTTAAAAAAAAAAAAGAGGAGGAGGCACCATGCCTATCATTTATATTCAATTATTTGGGTAAGCACAAAGAAAAAAAAAAAAAACCCGGAGCCAGACCTAGCATATATATCCAACGAAAAAAACGGCACCAAAAGAGCCATCCATCCAACAATTTCGATGCGTGCCAATAAAAAAACTGGGGCCACGGAAGTTCCATATATATTGCTCATGAATGAATGTCATTGTCCTGCATAACAAAATTCACACTTAAATGAATAAGATATATTGCAATTTCTAAATTGATAAGGTTTATTCAATATCATGGGAGTTAGAAATTTTCAATTTTACCTGGCTAACCATGATGTTTCCTTGAGATGAGTCTTGACGTAAATGTAATAATTGCGGGTTGCTTCAGTGAATTTGTTGGTATAAGTTGATGTTTGGTTGGTAGCCAGAAGTAACCAAAGGAACATTCATGAATCCACTAGGGCCACTCTCAAGTATTCTGAGTTCGGTAACATTCAAACTCTAGTAAAGTAAAAACATAACAATGAAAATTCCAATAAGCAAAAGTGATATGAATGTTAAATGTAATATAGCAAGTCAACTACATTAAAACTCATGTTTACCTGATTTCCAATTGTCAAGGGGTTATGTTGAAACATGCTAACATGAGGTGGTTGGTACCCACATTGAGTGTAGCCCACCATCGTATTATGACCATGTCCTACATGGAATCCACTTGGTAATTCAAAAGGACTCGCCACCGTAACATGTGATCCCTAATAAAGAAAAAATAAATAAATAAGAAATTTAAACAACAATAACATATGATATAACAAGCTTTAGTAAATATGTTTTCTATAATACCTGATTAAAATGATGTAATTGGGGGATTGTAAATGTATAATGTGAAGGTTGAAATGAAAAATGGTGCATAATGTTTGGTGCTTGGGCTATTTCCCGTCTTTCTCGATTTTCTTGTAGTTGCATAGATTCATGTCGAGATCTTTTTTTCTTTAATTTATCTAGTGAATTTTTATACACTCGAGAGTTGCCCCCAACTCTAGGCTTTACTTTAATTCCACTTACGGTTTGTGAACTCAGACTATCAACAAAAGTAATCTCTTTTTCTATCGGCTCATGGCATGCATGCTTATTATGTAGAGATTCAGTCGGTTGAAGGCATGCACATTCAATATCTATCCTTTCATCAATAAATTGAGATAACCTTAGTGGAGGTTCTTTGATCCCTTTCATACATTCTATCACTACATTATGAAATTTATTTGGATATCTATTAGCCACTTTGAAAACCTCGTCATGTTCCCCAACCATTGTCGCAATTTTAAGAAGCTTGCGAGATAAATATTGGTACCGCTTACCTAAACTAACATTGGGCTCGACTTGTATTCTTGAATCATTATGATCTCTAGCAACACCTACCTTTGCATCTCTTCAAAACATAACAAGGATGAAACACATTTATATTATAATAATCTAAAACTTTCAATGCATGACTACATAAGATTCCCACGAACTCAAACTTTTTACAACTATATGTCACTAAACTGTCTAATGAATCAAATCTAACAGTTCGTCCTTCATCTTTGTTGTTATAAATAACTTGAAACTCTGTAACTGTGCCAAACTCACCACATTTATAAATTGCAGCATTAAGAATTTTCTTATACTCATTTTGAAATATCTCAAATACTTTTGGAGTGTACACAATTTGCCGTTTCCTTTAACATATTTGCATCAACAAACATTATAGGGGGTACTTTGTCTAATTCTGAAATCATCCATGGATTCCTGGTATCGTCGATCAGCCACCACCTATTCATATTGATTAAAGAAACACAAGAGATTGTGTTTAGATTTCAAATATTTTTTTAATAAACTATTCATGCTCTCACTTCGTTGAGTGCTCTTCATATTAGCACAAAATGTATTCCGCCCATAAAACAGAGCCCGTTTTTCTCTTACTTTAAACAAATCATGTAGCCACTTATTTTGCACTAAATCATACTTCTCAAGCATAACATTCCATGCAGTCATAAAATCTTCCTCCCTCTCACAATCATATACACACATACTAAAATCAATTTCATAACCTTTTGAACCTTTAAATAGATGGTTAAGGTACTTGGCAACATTTTGGTAAATATGCCATATACACAAATGATGATATGATTCTGGCATCACTGAAGCTATTGCATTAGCCATTGCAGCATCTTGATTTGTTAGAATTGTTATTGGTTGTCTTCCAGACATCGCAGTTAAAAATGTTTGAAATAACCATTTGAAAGATTCAATTGTTTCATCGTATAGTAAGGTTGCACCAAATATTATAGTTTACTTATGATGATTTACCCCAATAAATGGGGCAAATGGCCACCCATAACTATTTACTCTATATGTGGTATTAAAGCAAACTACATCTCCAAAAATGCTATAGTCCATTATTGACTTTGCATCATCTTAGAACATATTCGTAATCTAATCATCTTCATCTGCTTGTATTGTGTAAAAGAAAGATGGATCCCCTACTTGTATTTTCTGAAAGTATTCTAAAACAGCTCCTGCATCACCCTTTTCCATTGTTTTTATCTGCTTCTTCTGTATGTAATTTTTATAATAAATGAATAGGAAACCCAGATTTTCCCGACCACCATATTGCTTAGATAATCTACAGTTGCTTTTGGTGTTATTCCTGAATCATCCGCCATATCAGCTTCAGCTTTTTGAACGTCAGTCAAGCCTCTTTGTGATCTTAACATATGTACCTTTGATGGTGAAACAACCTCATGGTTATGCTCTGCCACAAAGACGGTCACACAATATTTTTCATTTGCTTGAAGCTTCAAACTCATGGTTGCTTGACATTTAGTTCTTGTAATTGGAAGATTAAACTTCAGTTGATTGATTTGTTTCTTTTCATATTTTTGACCTTCTTTAGAATAAACAAAATCTTCTTTGAAGTATGACCCCATCATCTAATTTTCTTACCCAATCCTTTCGAACACTGAATCCTATCTTCCCAGCATAACTATTGTAATACTCATATGCACTCTCATCGGAAATGAACTCCATTCTTACTTTTGGTTCTTCATTAAACTTTTCATATGCATTGACTAGTACATCTTGTCCTGCTTCTTGATCCTCTATTTGTTGGCTTGTTTCTTGATTATATATTCCAACATCAAACTCTAACCTCCGACATGGTAGAAAAAATAATTGACTTTTAAAAGCGTTATCATCCATTTCACTACCTACAAAAGTAAAAATCACAAAATAGAGTAAAGTTAGAATCATTCAAATGCTAACCTAAAGAAATGGAAATCATATTTTTTTAGATTTATCGAACCTTAAGTTGATTAAATTTCAAGAGATGAATATTGACACACTAATTAAGCAATTGTAATTGATATGTTATCTTTATGAACCTTTCATGTTTCATAAAGATAACAGGGCAACATCTTGAATGGTCTGAAGTATCCTAATGTTGCAAAATTTCAGGCATAATTCATTCACAATAGAGCTTAAATATGTTGCAAATAAACTAAAATATCAAGAAATATATGCACATGCAAGGATTATCAACATAAATTGGGTCCCCTCTCAGACCAAGCACATGCACTATAATGAGGGCAATATAGTAAATTTACTATTGTATTTGAATTTCTCATAATTTCCATTAGATCTGTTAAGCTCATCTATAGTATTTTAGTCCAAGAATCAAATTGTTACATTGAATCTCTAAGTGATTTTTTTATACTATATTGCCCTCATTCAATTCCCTAATTTCTCTAAGAATTAATCATATTAGTAGATTTACTTCAGCCGTGATCGATTGAACAAGTGAATTAAATTGCAAAAATATGGTTAGTCGAGAGGCAAAAATTTTTTCAAAGATAGCTCCTATATTCATAACAAGTAGCCTTCGAATTGCAGTTGCATTTCTTTCAGGTTAAGTGCATTTTTTAGCCATCCCAAGGAAATTACAATCCTTTTTCTTTAGATTAACAATTGCAATTCAATTTGATGGTGCATTGAAAGAATCCATTGCAAATTGGGGTGAAAGAATATCTTCTGAATATTGACAGCTGTGATGGTAATGTGTCAGGTATACGAGCAGTCCATTTCCGTTGTCTGCCAAATTGACTAGCCAAAAGAACGTTTGTTGATTCAAGTACTCAATGACTCTGATGATGAGAGCATCCAATGGCTAATCAAAGCTAAGGTCTTGTGAGTCCAGTCATCCAATGGCTAATTCAACTACTCGATGACTCTGACTGAACATTGTGAGTCCAGTCATCCAGTTATCTTTATGAATCTTCTATGATTTATAAAGATAACAGGGTAACAATTTGAATGGTCTAAAGTATCCTAATGTTGCAAATTTTCTGGTATAATTCATTCACAATAGAGCTTAGATATGTTGCAAATAAATTAAAATATTAAGAAATATATGCACATACAAGGATTATCAACATAAATGCGGTCCCCTCTCAAACCGAGCACAAGCACGAACCTGATTTGGATGCACGATGGAGGTGGGTGGGTGGTGATTAGGATGCAAGGTGGGTTTGTGTTGTCAGGATACTGGATCGAGAGGAAGATAATGAGGATGTTATGGAGTGAGTAATGTTGATGGCAAGAAGCAGAGAGAGGGAGAGAGAGAGAGGGAGAGGAGAGAGAGAGAGAGAGAGAGAGAGAGAGAGAGAGAGAGAGAGAGGAAAAAAATGAAAATGGAGTTCACCTGTGCGTGGTTAAGTGCGTTCTCGGCCTAAACGGAAAAACATCCGTTAACGGAGCTATGTTGGAAGAGCATTTATTAGAAGGAAACAGACGATTGGTATCTAACCAATGGCATCTTGCCACGTCACTTCAGTAGCCTTTTGGCTACTGAAGCGTTCAGTATCCAATCCGTTCCCACACTTGACATAGTAAATTTCTTATGCATTTAAAATTTTCAATTAATATCCTACGGTTATAAATTCTTTGAAAAATGAATTAAATTAAGATCCAACATTATACCTTTTGATTGGGTAAGGTCTATTTTTTAAGCGGTGTATTTTTTTACGGTTAACTTGTGACTCATGGATGAACGTGATGAGGTCGATCACCATCTTCCTTGGCGGGATAACTACTTCGAATCTATGAAGCTTCTCTGGACTTCTCATAGAGACTTCTCAAATCCACGAGGAAAAATAGAAACTAGAAATAATTCTAAAAAGTCAAAATAAATTTGTTATATATTGATGGATGAAATAAATGAGTCTACAACCCTTTAAATAGGGATACTAAGACTTGGAATAAGTTTAGCAATTAAACTATAACTAAAACTCCCTAAAATTCGTAACTTATTATGAATAGTAAATTTTCTATTTAAAGTAAGTGTCCTATGTGGCTTAACCAAGTTATTCCTATGTGGCTTAACCAAGTTATTCTCCTAATTTTTCTAAACACTTTTCATGTTGGGTGCAACTCCTAAAGCCCAACGGATGAAGAGTTGTAATCAAACTAAAACTTACTATTTATAGTAAAAACAGAATTAAACATGGAATTCGACCATCGATATGATGGAATCTCTCAAATTCGACATGGATAACCTAACATAGTAGGGTTGGTTGGCTAAAGTAGCTTGTTCTACCCTAGAATCATATATGGTACGTTCTCATTCCAGTTTGCAAGATATGCTTGTTTTAAGGTTCTGACGGTCTTGATGACTTCTGCCTCCGATCGTGCCTTCTCTAATCCATCTTGGACATGAAAGTGTTCGTGACCCGCTCTACATCAGTCCCCTTCACTTCAAAAGAACTCGTCCTCAAGTTCTCGTGCTGCATTGGTTCTTAATACTCGGTCTAGTGCACTGTAACGATACCCGGATCAAAAGTTATGATCAATTTACAGTCCACCTTCTTTTAGTCCAACCATGCTAGGAATGTATTTGTAACACGTTCTACATCAGACCCATTAACTTGGAAAGAAACTCGTCATCGAGTTACTCAAGGAACTTGGCTCATGATTCTAGATAACTTTTGATGCCGATGTTTATTAGCCCTTTTCTTGTACTTGGCATTAGGCTCTTGAGTTGACACAATACATGTACTCATGATTTCCTTGACTAGTATCGATCAGTTCCTTCACTCTTGCCTTCAAGATCTGACATTCTTTCTGGCTCACCTGACAGTGAGGGTGGTTGGGCAAGCTAGCCCTAGGGATAAGGCCTATGTGATGTTGGATGTCCCTCATGGGGGGGCAATCCATCGAGTAAATATTCGGGCTAGACTTCTTTAAATTCGTTTAAGAAAAGCCTTAAACTTAGAGGAATGTTTATGGGTTTCGATTCCTCGCCCTTTACCACTACGGTGTATACCTCGTCAGCTTCCTTGGATTCCTCCACAAAACCTCAAATGGTCACGAGGGAGCTCCCCTCTACTTTAGAAGCTTCGGGGTGTTTCTCTGGCGCGATATGGAAAAGTATTATCTTTTGACCGTCCTTAACAAAGACATAAACATTGTCTCGTCCTTGGTGGGTGGCATCACGGTCTGACTGCCATGGTCGACCGAGTAACAGATGGCATGTTTTCATGTCTATCATGTCACAAAGTATTTGATCTTTATAAGTTTTACCAATTGAAAATGAGACAGTGCATTGTTCATTTACCTTGGTCTCGTTCACCCTTTTAGTCTAGCCAATTGAATAAGGGGAAGGATGTTTTATCGTAGGTAGCTACAACTTGTCCACCATCACTTTCGAAATGATGTTTTCACTATTACCACTATCTATGATCATATCACAGACTTTGACGTTGACGGTGCACTGCGTAAGGAATATATTATGTCATTGTGGATGTAATTCTTTCCATGGGGTGTACATTAATCACCTCACGACTAGAGAGTCACCAAGATCCTTGCCCATCCATTCTTCACCATGTGCTCCTTCCTCAGTGGTTTGTTCATCTACATCCAAGCCAAGGTCTTCTTCTGTGGCCTCACCTTTAGTGCTCCCTTTGTTAATGGTCAAGTGGGTTGCGTGGCATTGAAGCCTAAATGGGCCAATCCCACTGGTTGTAGAAGGTTGAGGATGTCCTGCTACTAGTTCTTTTCCTCGTGTCAGTTTTGAATCTTGAGTGGGACCCGTCATGGGGGGTCGAGTTGAAGGGTAAGGTTGAAAAGGAACTTTTGTAAACTGTGTTTCTGCCCTACCTGCCAACTGAACTATTTCATCCACGGTACTGACTGAGTGCATCTGAACTCAATCCTGAATCACCGATCGTAACCCAGTTATAAATCGTGCTACCTTATGTGATTATATTTCTGACATATTATTTCATGTTGCAAACCACTAGAATTCCTCAACGTAATCTATGACAGTTTTATTCCCCTGTCGACAATTTTGTTATTGCTGAAATAATACATGCTCGTAATCACTAGGGAGGAATTGTGATTGAAGAAGGCGTCTCATTCATGACCATGATGAGATGGGTACCTTGTTCTATCAAGCACGTGAGATTGTAATTGCTCCCACCATGCAGAAGCACCAAATTTTAATTTGAAGGTTACTAACTTCACCTTTTTATGATCTGACACATCCATGTAATTGTAATATCGTTCTACTTCAGCAAGCCAGTCGAGGAAGTCTTCTATACATAATAATCCATTAAAACTAGGAAGTTCAACCTTACCTTGATAGTCTTTTTCAACACGATTTAAACGATCTTCTCCATGGACTGGTCGTCGGGCTAAGCCGTCATCGAGGTCCTCGTCGCTAGAACTCACATTATCTGGTATAGCCCTATGGTTCACCACCGGTAGTGCTCTACAAAAATTAGGGTTATGCTATATAACAACCACGGGCGGTTGGTGTTGAGAGTTAAATATTGCATATTATCCCTCATTTATATCTTAGTTTTATGAACATGATAATGCTTTATATTCTATTTTACTCATGTTTGTGTTGCAATGTGAATTTAAGAGCTTGGATTGAAAAGGGTGCTAAAAGCATGGATTTGATGCTCAAGAATCACCAAGGCAAGGGATGGATCTTAGGAGACCAAGATTGAAGAATTCACATGCCAAAGTTCCAAGAAAACTAAGTGAGGAATGAAGAGAACCGAAGATTTAAAGTAAAGAAAAGGAATCCTGAAATCGTCCTGAAAAAGTATATTCTGAAACTCTGGGTCATTTTATGAAATTGCGCAAAGTGAAGTTTATTTTGGGAAACTATGCATAGCAAAGTTTATTTTAGCAAACTGCTTAAATTTGAGGCGGTTTTTAGAGTTTTTCAACTACGTGCGAAAGTTGAAGTTCCACAACTATAAATAGGACTCCCTAAGATGTTCCTAGGCATCTTCTAGGTTTTTAGGAGTGGAGCAAAATTGTGGAGAAGCTGTCGCCAAGAGTTTTTCTTCTTCTTCCATAGTTGTTTTCATGTTTTTCTTAAGAGACTTTGGTCCAATTGTGTCTATGGTTGCCTAAACTTCTTAGATAGGGCTAAGAGGTGAAGCTTGTAGCATAATGAGATGTTTCTATGTCTTTGATTCATATTTATGTTGAACTCCATGGATTCTAATTTGATATTTAAGGAATACTTTCAATTTTTAATGATTTATTGTGACTCAAATTACAATAGATTTGTAATAGCTTTTAGTATCTTCTTTTCCTGATTTGAGACTGTGAAATTAGTAAGTCCTATTGCTCATCATGTCCCTTAGGCATGGTAGGGTGATGGAATCCTTCTTAATCTTCACAATTTTCCTGCTTTGAGATTGTGGGATTGGTAAATCCTGTTGTTTGCCATTGTCTCCTGGTCATGGTTTGGTGATGGAGTCCCTGCCAATTATCATAGTTCTCGTTCATTGAGAATTAGGTCAATGAAAGTTCAAATTTTGTTTTATTGATATATTTCCAATTGGATAGGATAGGACTCCAATTCTAATTGTGTTACTTGAATTAAGCAAGAGGGCTCCCTGATCACTGCAAGTGGATCCTTCGCACCCTAGTTCCCACCTTTAAATTCTTAGTTTTAATTACTCTATCCATAATTACTCTCTCAAATACTTCAGAATTAGTTTCACATCTTCTTCTACTTCTACTTATAGTTAATTTTAGAAACGTACAATTTTCAGTCCCCGTGGATTCGACCTTGGCCTTACCGAGATTATTACTACATCTCATCCCTACACTTAGGGTTGTGAACAAGTTTTTGGCGCCGTTGCCGGGGATTGATGGTTGCGTTTTATGGATTTGATTAGTTTTGGAATTAGGTTAAGATTATGATTTTTCTACTTTCTATTTTCAGGTTAAGGTTTTTCAGAATTATTTTAGAAATTAACTTAGCTTTCTATTTCTAGGTTTAGAAACTTTTCTTTTTTGTTTTTAGAAACTAATTTACTTTCTAACTCTAGGATAGAAACTTTCCTAATTTGTTTTTAGAAAAAAATTTTAAAAAATTTTTTAGAAACTTTTCTAATCCATTTTTAAAAACTAATTTCTTTTCTTTTTTCTGTTTTTAAAAACTAACTTTTTCTTTCTATTTCTAGATTTAGAAACTTTCTTAATTTTTTTAGAAACTAACTTTTCTTTCTATTTCTAGATTTATAAACTTTCTTAATTTTTTTTGAAACTAATTTTCTTTTATATTTCTAGATTTAGAAACTAACTTTTCTTTCTATTTCTAGATTTTTAAACTTTCTTAACTTGTTTTAGAAATTAACTTTCTATTTCTAGATTTAGAAACTTTCTTAATTTGTTTTTAAAAACTAATTTATTTTTAGGACTAATTTTTATTTTATTTTTGTTTTTTTTTTCCTTCTATTTTTAGGTTAGGATTTTTCTCGATTTGTTTTAGGAACTAACATTGTTTTCTATTTTATAGGATCCTAACATAGAACTCTCCTAACCGGTAAACTCTTTCTAACTTCTCCTCTACTTACTTTCTATATTGGTATAGGAATTTTTTTTCTTTTATTTTATGTTAGGATTAGGTTCAGGATTAGGGTTTCACCATGTATATGCAAGAGTGGGAACGTCAATATGCTAAGGTAGTTTTAGAGAATGCGAGAAATTGTGAAGGGCTGTCAGATGATTATGTTAGAAAAAACCTATGTCTCAAAATTTTTCTAGAAACATCATCAAGAACCAAAAAGAATACAATGCTCCACCGGTTAAGAAATCCTTACGCGATCATATGTGGGAGAATAATTACACCCCACAGATTAAGAAAACAATACGTGAGTGTTGGGGTTATCATAACTATGGGAGTGAGAATTATTATGACTCATCAGACAAGAAGAAACAATGAGAGATTATATTATGGGTTATAATATGTATCAACAACCATCAGATTCTCTCACCTATGACCCGTATTACTATAATCAGTGAAAACATCAATATTGGAAAGATGAACCAACAATACATCATAGTGACAATTCTCTTGGGTCTTCTACCTTTAAAATCCAACTAGAAACGATCTAAGAGGATTCACTTTAAGGTTACACAGATGATTTTGCTGGCATTAGAAAAATGATAGAAGCGTTTGCATCGCGCCTTGATAAGATAATGGAAGCTAGTTCACCCCAGCCTCAACCCAATCCAATTCTTCATTCCCAACTCCCTACTTATGATCAGTGGAAACATTAAGATTGGGAAGTTGAATCAACAATGCATCATAGTGACAATTCTCATGGGTCCTATACCTCTGAGATCCAATAAGAAACGATCCAAGAGAATTCACTTTAAAATTCTACACAAACTCTAGAGCTCATCCAACAAAACACACTTCAAGGATTACAAGAACTTATAAAAGATATACAACAGTTAGGTTCACGTGATGCGATTATGGAGAATACTGAAATTGAGAATGAGGAGTTGGATTCTGTTAATGGTCATATGGTTCAATTTTCTAGAGAGTCGAACTCGAGACTGTCCAAAGTAAAGATCAAAAGACATGGGTATCTTTCAAATATGATGATACTGACACGCTTCACTCACATTATACACTTGGCTCAATGAGGAGGAAGAGGCTAGTTTATTCGAGCCTTGAAAAGGGCGAGCTCTCAGTCCTAAAGGGCGGGGGTGTGAATAGGACTATGCCAAATAAAAATAAAATGCGAAATATAAAAATAGATAGTTGAAATAAATAACAATCTCAATTGCAATAGTATTGAGAGGTTGATACAAACATTGTTCAAAGGACAACCTTACACCAAAAATTAAGGTTTATGGTAGGACAACCCGATTTCTTGAACTCAATAAGGATAAAAAACTCAAACCAAAGCAAGAAGCAATAGAAAGAAATCTCACTATTACAAAATTCACCATATGTACATGAAAGAGATACAAGCATTCAACACATATACATCACATACAACATCCACCACAACTCCAAGAATTATAGTGGTTCGGTGTGTACACCAACTGTTCGCAAACAACCACACCTACTCCACTCCCAATAATCACAACCCACATGATATTGGCTTTCACTTAGAATTTTTTCTAAGGTTCACCTTAAAACCTTTACAGTTGTGTTTTTCAATTGGGCTTACACAATAAAAAAACCCCACGCTGAGATTTCTGACTGATCTCAGTCAAAACGAAAAATAGAGATTTTCTAGCTAATCTCACAAACCAAATACAGAAAATATAAAATACTTATCTAAAGGTTCTTCTTCGATGTAGCCCAGTAGAACCGCTTCTTTGAAGATGAAGATGTTCATTGTTCAATCACACAAATGGAAGGGTTCTAGGTCTAAATGAATTTTAAATTAATTCAACCTTGGGCTACTTTGATTCAATTTCTTAGATCTCAAAAGGGATAGATCAGAATTCTCTTTTATAAAATCAGATTGAAGTAGCAAGAGATAAAGAAATTATAAATAAAAAAGCTATAAAAGAATCTTAAATTACCGTACAATAGCTTCACAATCACGGGGACTTAACTCTCAGAATGGTGGCTAGATTTAGCTTGGAATGAATGAAAAACTCTGAGAAAAGACCTCTATTTTTAGGCAGAAAAACGGTTCCTTCGACTGGTCTAATGTCTCCCTCGACTGGTCCTGAGAAGAACCAAATTTTAAATATTCTAGCGCGATCGGGTAAAACCGACCTTCAACTAGTCGAGTGGCCTGCTCGACTGGTTGAATGGAGCTCAAAATGGTTGCTGGAGATTGAGTTAAGCCCTATTCGACTGGTTGAGCACTGTTCATGTAAGTGTTAAGTTGTAAATCTATCACCCTGAGTTGTCAAATTTTGTTGTGCCAAAACACTTCAGCATGGTTGACTTCTTTTGATAAGTGAAAAGTTCACCTTCAAGTTCAAATTGATGGAAAGTTCACCTTCATTCGAAAATGAACATGGTGTTATATATATCAACGTTATATGTGCTACAAGTACGCATGTTCAACTACAACAACAAGTTGAAGATCATCAAGTTGATGTACTCAGGCTCAAATGCATCGTTACTTCAATCTTCAAGCTTAAAGTTCAAGCTTATGTTAAAGGTCAAGATCAAGTCTCAAATTCAAGCTCAAGTACACTACTTCAAGTTCAAGTCTCAAGAATAAGCTCAAGTACATTTGCTCAAGTCTCAAGAATAAGCTCAAGTACATTTGCTCAAGTCTCAAGACACAAGTTCGAGACAAGTTCAAGAATTCAAGGTCAAGCTTCATGTGCTTCAAAGTGTCTTATCTACCAAAGCGACCGATGGTTCAATTTCAATACTCACATTTAAGGTATACATGACCCTAGAAAGACCTTAGGATTAGGTCATTAATATTGTGTGTTTAATTTGGGTCATTGTACTTAATTTAGGCTTTGCTTCGACTAGTCCTAGTCTTGGTTCGACTAGTGCAGGCACTGGATCGACCAGTCCAGGGTTTTTCTTGACCAATCCAGAATTTTACTCAATTTTATCGGATAAGGTTGTTGGTCTACGACCAGTCGAGACCCCTACTCGACCGGTCGTGAAGACCTGCTCGACTAGTCGAGCAAGGCTCAACTCGAACTCCAGCAACATGATTTTTATGTACTCGACCAGTCGAGCTTGCCACTCAACCAATTGAGGGTCTGTTTTATCCGATCACACTAGAAAATTTAAAATGTTGTTCGGGTAAGACTAGTCGAACCAAACCCAATACTAGTCGAGTGAACCGATTTGCAGCCTATAAATTGTGGACTTTTCTCAGAATTTATCATTCGTTCTAAGCCAATTCAAGCTACCACTTTGAGAGATAAGTCCTCACTATTGTGAGGTATTTAGAATTTATTTTAATAGCTTTTTGGTTATTAAATTTCTTGGTCTCTTAATTCCATTCTATTTGATTTAAAAAGGGGATTTTGATTTAACCCTTTGTGAGATCCAAGAAATTGAATCCAAGTAACCTAAGGTTGGATTTAATTTAAAATTCATCTAGACCTAGAACCCCTTCTTCTGTGAGATTGAACATTGAACATTATCATCTACAAAGAAGAAGTTCTCTCGGCTACATCGAAGATCTTTATTCAGATAAGTATATTTCATTTATTATATTGTGGTTTGTAAGATTGCCAGAAAATCTTTCATTTTGGTTTTGACTGAGATACCCAGAAAATCTCAGTGTGTGGGGTTTTTAATTGTGATAGCCCATTGAAAACACAATTGTAAAGGTTTTAAGGTAAACCTTGGATAACCTTCTTTCTTAGTGAAAGACAATACCCTGTGGGTGTGGATATTGGGAGTAGAGTAGTTGTGTAGCAGTTTGTGAACAATTGGTGTACACACACGAACCACTATATTTTTTGGAGTTGTGATGGATGATTGTATTTGATTATATGTGTGAATGTTGTAATCTATTTTATACTTTTGTGGTGAATGTTGTAATAGCTAAGTTTATGTCTTTTGTCTCTATATCGGTTTGAGTTTTTGATAATTACCGACGTTCAGAAATCAGGTTGTCCTACCATAAGCCATTGGTTTTTGGTGTAAGGTTATCTTTAGAATAACGTTTGCATTAACCTCTCAATACTTGTGCATTTGAGGTTGCTTTAGATTTCTGCTATTTGAGTTTATTTTCCGCATTTTATTTTTTATTTAGCAAAGTCCTATTCACCCTCCCCCCTCTAGGACTTGGAGCTCGCCCTTTTCAAGCGGTATCAGAGTCTAATAGCTCATTCCATTGGATTAATTTCCTTAGCTAAGCGATCTCGAGTTCTTAATATGTCAAATTTTGATAGCCTTTCTATTGCTAGGCCACCACCGTTTGATGGCTCCAATTATGCTTATTGGAAAGCCCGGATGAGAATCTTTTTGAAATCCATCGATGAAAGTATGTGGCAAGCAACGATTACCAAATGGAAACCACAAATGACTGAAGTTCTAAGCAGTGATGGAACCAAGTCCATGCAAGTATCGCCTTATTATTTATGGACCACACCTCAAAAAAATGAGAGAAATGCTAATGTCAAAGCTTTAAATGCAATCACTTATGCACTATCACCAGATGAGTTCAAAAGAATTATATATTGTGATACTGCAAAACAAGCTTGGGATATCTTAGAAATGATACACGAGGGAGCGACTATTGTTAAAAAGTCTAAGGTTCAAATCCTCACCACTAGGTTTGAGGAAATACGTATGGAAGAAAATGAATCATTCATAGACTTCTATACTAAACTGAATGACATAGTCAACTCAGTGTGGGGTCTTAGAGATAACATCCCAGAAAGTAAAGTTTGTGCAAAGATACTGTGCTCACTTCCTGAGAGGTTCAATTCTTAGGTAACAGCCATTTAGGAACTTCGAGACATAGATAATATGAGGGTGGAAGAGCTTGTTAGTTGTCTACAAACCTACGAGTTAAATTTCATGGCTCTTAAAGGTAAGTCAATAGCCCTTAAATCATCTAAATGTATTTCTCAAGATAATAGTAATAATTCTGATTGTGAAAACTTAAAGGATGATATGGCCTTATTAGCCTAGAAGTTTTATAAGATTTTCAAAAGTAAAAAGAGAGTTGATTTTCAAAAACCCTCTGAGAAGAAAAAGGGTAAAACTAAAAATTGAAAATCACTTAAATACAGCCAATGCTTCAACTGCCATGAATACGGTCATTTGACAAACAAGTGTCCAAAAAGGGACAAACCAAAGAAGAAAGGCATGTTGGCCACATCGGATGAATCGTCCTCCTCTGAAACTTCTTCTGAGTCGGATGATTCAGAACCCGAATCTTCAAGTGAAGTCAAAGCCTTAATGACTCTAGCTATAGTCACTTCCACAGAAAGTTGTGATACATCTAAATATGAAAATCTGAGGAGTGACCTTGAAAATGAAGATGATCTTCAGGATGCCTACAATGCCCTATATAGGGAGAGTTGTAAGATTGATATCAAGCTTAAACTTCAAAAAGAAAAGTTTTTGAAATTAACAGAGCATTTTGAAAACTTAGCTTTAGAAAAGTCGCATATTTCTAATTGTTTTGAAAAAACTAAATGTGATTTAGATTTCAAAATATTTCAACTTGAAAACCTAAAATTAGAAAATGAGAAACTAAAACTAGAAGTCTCTTCTCTCTTGAGTTTAAAGGATACTTGAAGTTATGCCCAAGGAGACCCTGAAAAGGCCAAGCTATATGTCCTAGAGGGGGGGGGGGGGGGGGGTGAATAGGACTATGCCAATTTAAAATAAAAATTAGTGGAAATAAAATAAACCAATAGCCTTACAACTTGAATCAATTCACAAAGCTAAATTTAAATCACCTTGATAAATAGATATCGAGAGATTGATGCAAATTCAGTTCTAAGGACAACCTTACACCATAATCAACAAGGGCTTATGGTAGGACAACCTTATTTCTAGAACCTCTTTTGGATCAAGGACTCAATATTAATATAAGTAAATGAAATAGCAAGGAATTGAATTTAAATGCAGAAGTAAGATCTACATTATTACAACAATCCCCACACTTGCTTGAAATGTAAGTAGTTACAACATTCACATCCATTTGTACATTCCACAAGATCAAATGATAAAAGATATGAAAATTAAGCAAGCATTCAAACCAAAAGCCAAAGAGTTATAGTGGTTCGCTTGTGTGTACACCAACTGTTTTCCAACAGCCACACAAAAAGCTACTCCACTCCTAATATCCTCACACAGGGGATATTAGCGTTCACTAACAAATAGGTTTTCACAGGTTCACCAAAAACCTTTACAATTGTGTCTTTTTCTCTTGGGCTTACACAATCCAAAAACCCCTCTTTTCTGAGTTTTCTGGTTTTCCTCAGACAACCAATACAATGAGATTTTTCTGGCTTAACCTCAAACAAAACCAAAAGTAAATGAATTTTACAGAATTGTAAAATACCTGGATTTCTCCTTTTTCGTAGCAGCCCGGTAGAACCAATCGGAGTAGATGATTTGAATGTCAAAGTTCAATTTCCAATACTCACATTCATAAGGTTCTAAGTTCTAATTGATTTTAGATTTAACTCGTTGGGCGTAGCTAAATTTGATTTTGATTCCAAGAAGAAGGAATAAGATAATTCCTCTTTTCAAATAAGATTGGAATATAGAAACAAAATCAAATTAAATAAGCTAGCAAAAAGGAATATTAAATAAGCACAATCTAGCTTAAAATAAACACAAACTTATCTCAGAGTGATCACTTGAAAATTTCTTGAATTGAATAGCGTTGAAGTTATGAAAACTCTGAATTTCGTGTTCAATTTATAGAAGCAGAAATCGCTCCTACGACTGGTCTTAGAAACCTACGACTGGTCGTAGCTCTAACAGATTTTTAAAAAAATAAGCGCGATCTTTGAAAGCCGTTCTACGACTGGTCGTGAGTACCCTACGACTGGTCGTGGGTCACCTACGACTGGTCGTAGATTCCTACGACTGGTCGTAGGACCAGTGATATCGTTGCTGGACTTTAAGTCGTAGCTCCACGACTGGTCGTGAACGAGTCGAAGCCACACCTACGACCGGTCGAAGGACCTCCAGGACTGGTCGTGGGCGTACCAAAAATTCCGAAAAATCTTCAACTACTTAGGACTGGTCGTGGAATTTCTTGGACTAGTCGAACCAATGCTAGGACTGGTCGAACAAGAGCTAGGACTGGTCGTAGAATAGACCAAGCTTGTGTAAAATAAATATTTGATTTATGTATCCAAAGTGACCTACTTAAAGGGTCAACCTAAGGTCATTCAAACCTGAACCATGTCGTATGGACATTGAACTTCAACCATTCAACGAATGTAGATATTTTGAACCATATCAGGCTTGAAATCTTTGAGCTTGTTTTGAACCATATCATTCTTGAGATCTTGAAATTGTTGTAGCTTTAAACTTGAGATCTTCATCAACATAAAACTACTTTATGCGTTGTTTCTTCAGACTTGAACTTCAACATTGTAGCTTCGTGAAGACTTCAACAAGTAGCTTGCTTCTTCAGACTTGAACATGTAGCTTGCTTCTTGAGGCTTCAACATGTAGCTTCTTGAGGTGTCTTGAATTCCAATAAATGATCATATAAGTACAGAATACCGATAGATGTTTTGGCACACAAAATTTGACAACCAAAGGAGCATGAGATCATAACACTTACAATCTCCCCCTTTGTCAAAATTTGTGACAAAACACCCAAATAATAATACTTCAATTTGAAACGAAGTACTCTCACTACATATTCACAACAAGTTCAGCAATAGAGAAGCATGCATGCACAGATATATATGATAAGAAATAACTAGCATCATTCTCATAACTACCCCTGAGAAGCTTAACTCCCCTTGAGTAATAGGTACCCCTGAAAAGCTTAACTCCCCCTGAGTAATAGGTAAAAGGAGCACACAACTCCCAACACTTCTCCCCCTTTTTGTCACAAAATGACAAAGGAAGAAGGGCAGCAATGAATATAGCAGTTAGTATATAGATTCAAGAGAGCTTTAGTGCATAATTCAAAAAGTCAGTGAGTATGTAAAGTTAAAAACAAATATTACAGACTTAGAAAAACATTCAGTCAGAACCAGAGGATGGAGCAGGATTAGAAGGATCAATTTTGTGTAAACCCTTAGCAATCCGCCTCATATATTTGCGAAGATAAGAGAATTGCGTGTCTTGTGAAACACGAATTTGAGCCACTTGCTCTTGAAGGGAATTCAATCTCTCATCAAAATCAGAGGGCTGAAAATCAGGATCATCAGCCGAGTCTGACTCAAGTTCTTCAAATAAATCATCCATATTCACGTCTTCAGTAGGATCACCAGCTTGTCCTGCATCTCTTGCTTCAGCACCACCGCCACCAGCATCCACTTGGCCATCAGCCAATTCTAAAGTCATCTTGTTAAGATTTGAATTATTAAAAGGGAGATGATGGATGGGTTTTTCTCTAGTAGGCATAGCAACGAGCATATGATTTGCCAGCATAGTCAACAAATAACCAAAGGGTATATCACTATGTCCAGGATGTTGACGAGACTGAATAATGGAATGACAAATTAAGGAAGGTAAACAAATTTTTGCACCAGAGATGACAGAATGCAAAACACGAACCATAAAAGCAGTGAGTTCGGTTTTATTGCCAGCACGAGGATAAAGATTAGAGATGAAAATCCTATGTAGTACTCTGTGTCTGGGTGACAAAAATCTTGAGGGAAGTGCATGACCTTTATGAGTCCAATGAACATCCAAATTACATAAATCTCTAGTAAGCATTCTGCGTTCAGATTCAGAGAGACTGTCATGTAAAATATTAATTGGAATGCTCTCATCATTGACAGGTATTTCCATAATATCAGCAATCAAATGTCGATCCACTACAAACAGTCCTTCTTGAGTATCAACTTTAAAAATTAAATTCTCAAGAGAAAAATCACAGATACATGCAAACTCAATTTAAATTGCACATACCGAGATCAAACTTTAATTTATTAAACCTGCTTTTGTCGAGCGGTTTAGTGAAAATGTCAGCAAGTTGAGTCTCGGTTGGAACATAATCTAAACATATTACCTTTTCTTCCACTAATTCACGAATGTAATGAAATCTAATATCAATATGCTTGGTACGTGAATGCTGAACTGGATTTTTAGAGATATTTATTGCACTGGAATTATCGCAAAATAAAATCATAGAATCCTGAGTAATTCCATAATCGCTCAACATTCGTTTCATCAAAACAAGTTGAGTACATGCATTTCCAGCAGCAATGTATTCAGCCTCAGCTGTTGATAGCGATATAGAACTTTGCTTCTTACTAAACCAAGAAACAAGACAATTTCCAATGTAGAAACAACCACCACTGGTTGATTTCCTATCATCAATGTTTCCAGCCCAGTCAGCATCTGCATACCCAGCTAATTGAACATTAGTCTCATGTGGATACCAGAGACCTAGTTTAGTAGAACTTGCGACATATCGCATAATCCGCTTAACAGCAGTTAAGTGAGATTCTTTAGGATTTGATTGATAACGAGCACAAATACCAACACTCAAGGCTATATCTGGTCTACTAGCAGTCAGATAAAGTAAACTACCAATCAAACTACGATACAATTTAGGATCCACATCATTACCTGCAGAGTCTTTAGAGAGTCTCAAAGTTGTACTCATAGGAGTATCAAAATTTTTACCTTTCTCAAATCCAAATTTCTTGATTAAGCACTGAGCATATTTGGTTTGAGAGATAAAAATTCCATCAGGTTGTTGTTTTACTTGCAACCCTAGGAAATAGTTTAATTCACCAACCATGCTCATTTCGAATTTAGACTTCATCAAATCTACAAACTCAACAGTCATATTAGTACAGGTTGATCCATAAATAATATCATCAACATATATTTGAACCATTAGAATATCATCGTTATACTTCTTAACAAAGAGTGTCTTATCAACACATCCCATCTGAAAATTATGACTTAGTAAAAACTTAGTCAGTTTTTCGTACCATGCTCTGGGAGCTTGTTTCAGACCATAGAGAGCCTTCTTAAGACGATACACATGATCAGTAAATTTAGGATCTTCAAACCCTGTTGGTTGTTCAACATATACCTCTTCATGTAAATCACCATTCAGAAAGGCACTCTTTACATCCATTTAATAAATTTTAATCTTTCTAAAACATGCAATGGAGATAAAAAGTCTGATTGATTCAAGACGAGCTACAGGGGCAAATGTCTCATTATAGTCAATACCTTCAATTTGCGTATATCCCTGTACAACTAGTCTTGCTTTATTTCGAATCATATTTCCAAGTTCATCAGATTTGTTTTTGAAAATCCATTTTGTTCCAATAATATGTTTATCTTTAGGTCTAGGAACAAGATACCAAACATCATTTCTGACAAACTGATTAAGCTCTTCTTGCATCGCAAGAATCCAATTTTCATCCGAAAGTGCTTCTTTTACGTTAACCGGTTCAATCTGGGATGTAAAGCATACGTAATTACATATGTCCTCTAATTGTCTACGAGTGCGCACACCAGTGAGAGGGTTTCCAAGTATTTGAGAAGTTGGATGATCTTTAACAGTCCTAAATTCAGAATTAGGTTCACTTGGTGAAGTTTCTTGTTTTTCAAGTATAAGCACTTCATCATTATCTGAACTAGGAACAGGTGTATTCAAAAGATCGTCAATCACAACATTTATTGACTCTTGAATCACACCGGTCCTGTTGTTCAGAACACGATATGCACGACTGCTTAAAGAATACCCTAAAAAGATCCCTTCATCACTTTTAGTGTCGAATTTTCCCAAATTTTCGCGGTCACGCAAAATATAACACTTACTGCCAAAAACTCGAAAATATTTGACAGAAGGCTTTTTCTCAAACCACATTTCATAAGCCGTTTTATTATTAGATTTACAGATATAAACAAGGTTAATAATGTAGCAGGCTGTATTCACTGCTTCAGCCCATAGATTTCTAGGGAGCTTCATACTATTTAACATAACATTTCCCATTTCTTGAAGCACTCTATTCTTCCTCTCGACAATTCCATTTTGTTGAGGAGTTTTAGGTGCAGAAAATTCATGCGATATTCCCTGATCGCTACAGAATTTCTCAAAACCGCTATTTTCGAATTCGGATCCATGATCACTACGGATCTTGTTGACTTGAGAACTTTTTTCAGTTTGAATCCGTTTTATAATCTTTTTCACTTCATCAAGGGTTTCTGATTTGTCTCTCAAGAATGAAACCCAAGTAAATCTTGTATAATCATCTACAATAACTAAGATGTATTTTTTGCCACCTCGACTTTCCGTTCTTGTTGGTCCTATAAGATCCATGTGGAGAAGCTCGAGTGGTCTTGTGGTGGTATTGGAGTTCACCTTTTTGTGAGAGCTCCTAGTTTGTTTACCATGCTGGCATTCACCACAAATCTTGTCTACTTTTTGCATCTTAGGTATACCTCTAATTAGTTCACCTTTGCTCAATCTGTATAAATTTCTATAGTGTACATGTCCGAGGCGTTTATGCCATAATTCTGTCTCATCGGTATGGACCATGTAACACGTTTGTTTAGATGAGCTACTATCGCTTACTATATAGCAGTTTTCAGAAGTTCTGCGACCAGTTAATATTACAGAACCCTTTTCATTTATTATTTCACAACCTTGATTAGAAAATTTAACATTATGGTTGTTATCGCATATTTGAGATATGCTCAACAGGTTGTGTTTTAAACCCTCAACATATAAAACATTTTTAAATAAGGGAAGGTTATAGAGTTGGACCATACCTTTGCCAATAATCTTGCAGTTGCTACCATCACCAAATGTGACTGACCCATCAGTCATATCTTTAAGATCGGTGAATAGTGCTTTGTCACCTGTCATATGTCTAGAGCATCCACTGTCTAGGTACCATTTCGAATGGCTTATAGCTTTGAAAGCAGTGTGAGCAACCAAACAGACAGCTTTAGGAACCCATTTCAGTACAGTTTTAGGTTTAGGAGAATAATTGGTCTTCTTATGTTTATAGTTGTAGGAGTGACCTACAGAATTAGATTTTAGATTTTAATAGCTCCTTAAGTAAATCAATAATTTTTTCAGCTAGTGGGTTTCGAATCTGATTTTTAAAATAGCTGCTTTTGGGTTTAGAAAAAGTTTTTGTATTTTTAGAAAAAACTTGACTAGTACCTTTTCCTTTTGAATTAGAAGTCTCTCCTTTCACAAAATTGGAAGGAGTATACTTCTGTTTAGGAGATGTGTTTTTATCATAACCCAACCCGGATCGATCGCCACATTTTCTTGATCCGGATAACAATTTTTCTAATTTTGGATCACCTTGGGCATATCTCCATGTATCCTTCAAACTCAAAAGAGAAGATACTTCATTTTTAAGTTTCTCATTTTCATATTTCAAATTTTCAATTAGGGAGGTTTTGAATTCTAGGTCACACTTAGACTTTTCAAAACTATCTGAAATTTGAGATTTTTCTAAAATAAGAGTTTCAAAACATTCTTTAAGTTTATAAAACTTTTCTTTTTGAAGTTTAAGTTTGACAGCAATTTTACAACTTTCCTTATATAAGGCATTGTAAGCATCTTGAAGATCTTCATCATATTCAGGATCACTATCCAAATTCTCTTCACTTGTTGAATCATCGTGATCGGAAAAAGTAAACTTGGCTAGAGTCATAAGGGCCTTAAGTTCATTGCCCGACTCGGTTTCTGAATTTTCTGACTCAGAAGAGGCTTCAGAATCAGACGATTCATCCCAAGTAGCCAACATACCCTTCCTTTTGAATCTGTCCTTTTTAGGACATTTGTTTGCTAAATGCCCATATTCTTGACAGTTGTAGCATTGACTATCTTTCAATGATTTCCAAGTTTTAGACTTAGGTTTGGAACTTTTCTTTTCATTTGCCTTTTGAAAATCGACTCTTTTCTTACTTTTGAATATCTTATAAAACTTTTTTACCAAAAGGGCCATATCATCTTCAGACTTTTCTGAATCTGAATTTTCTTGAATAACACTTTTAGATGACTTCAAAGCAATAGACTTACCTTTAGGAGCTTTAAAACTTAATTCATAGGTTTGTAAAGAACCAACTAATTCCTCTACCTTCATATTATCCGTATCACGAAGTTCCTGGATTGCGGTTACCTTTGAATTGAACCATTCAGGAAGAGATCGTAGTATTTTTGCACACACTTTACTTTCTGGGATCTTATCGCCAAGACCCCACATTGAGTTTACAATGTCATTTAATCTAGTGTAAAAGTCCATAAACATTTCATTTTCCTCCATATGAATTTCTTCAAATTTAGTTGTGAGGAGTTGGACTTTAGATTTCTTGACAATTGATGTACCTTCGTGTGTCATTTCTAAAATATCCCAGGCTTGCTTTGCAGTATCACAGGATATGATTCTTTTGAACTCATCCGGTGATAGTGCGCAAGTGATTGCATTTAGTGCTTTCGCATTAGCACTACTCTCATTTTTCTGAAGTGTGGTCCATTGGTAATACGGTGTAACCTTCATAGATTTTGAACCATCAACACCAGTTACTTCCATGATAGGAGGTTTCCATTCAGTTACTGTGGCTTGCCACACACTTTCATCCATTGATTTGAGGAAGATCCTCATTCTGGCTTTCCAATAGGCATAGTTGGAGCCATCAAAGGGAGGAGGTCTAGTAACTGAAAGGCTATCAAAATTTGACATCTTTTTATATAGCTTAGATCGTTAGCTCAGGAAATAAATCCAAATAAAAAGCAACAAAATGAGCTATTAGGCTTTGATACCACTTGAAAAGGCCAAGCTATATGTCCTAGAGGGGGGGGGGGGTGAATAGGACTATGCCAATTTAAAATAAAAATCAGTGGAAATAAAATAAACCAATAGCCTTACAACTTGAATCAATTCACAAAGCTAAATTTAAATCACCTTGATAAATAGATATCGAGAGATTGATGCAAATTCAGTTCTAAGGACAACCTTACACCATAATCAACAAGGGCTTATGGTAGGACAACCTTATTTCTAGAACTTCTTTTGGATCAAGGACTCAATATTAATATAAGTAAATGAAATAGCAAGGAATTGAATTTAAATGCAGAAGTAAGATCTAAATTATTACAACAATCCCCACACTTGCTTGAAATGTAAGTAGTTACAACATTCACATCCATTTGTACATTCCACAAGATCAAATGATAAAAGATATGAAAATTAAGCAAGCATTCAAACCAAAAGCCAAAGAGTTATAGTGGTTCGCTTGTGTGTACACCAACTGTTTTCCAACAGCCACACAAAAAGCTACTCCACTCCTAATATCCTCACACAGGGGATATTAGCGTTCACTAACAAATAGGTTTTCACAGGTTCACCAAAAACCTTTACAATTGTGTCTTTTTCTCTTGGGCTTACACAATCCAAAAACCCTTCTTTTCTGAGTTTTCTGGTTTTCCTCAGACAACCAATACAATGAGATTTTTCTGGCTTAACCTCAAACAAAACCAAAAGTAAATGAATTTTACAGAATTGTAAAATACCTGGATTTCTCCTTTTTCGTAGCAGCCCAGTAGAACCAATCGGAGTAGATGATTTGAATGTCAAAGTTTAATTTCCAATACTCACATTCATAAGGTTCTAAGTTCTAATTGATTTTAGATTTAACTCGTTGGGCGTAGCTAAATTTGATTTTGATTCCAAGAAGAAGGAATAAGATAATTCCTCTTTTCAAATAAGATTGGAATATAGAAACAAAATCAAATTAAATAAGCTAGCAAAAAGGAATATTAAATAAGCACAATCTAGCTTAAAATAAACACAAACTTATCTCAGAGTGATCACTTGAAAATTTCTTGAATTGAATAGCGTTGAAGTTATGAAAACTCTGAATTTCGTGTTCAATTTATAGAAGCAGAAATCGCTCCTACGACTGGTCTTAGAAACCTACGACTGGTCGTAGCTCTAACAGATTTTTGAAAAAATAAGCGCGATCTTTGAAAGCCGTTCTACGACTGGTCGTGAGTACCCTACGACTGGTCGTGGGTCACCTACGACTGGTCGTAGGACCAGTGATATCGTTGCTGGACTTTAAGTCGTAGCTCCACGACTGGTCGTGGACGAGTCGAAGCCACACCTACGACCGGTCGAAGGACCTCCAGGACTGGTCGTGGGCGTACCAAAAATTCTGAAAAATCTTCAACTACTTAGGACTGGTCGTGGAATTTCTTGGACTAGTCGAACCAATGCTAGGACTGGTCGAACAAGAGCTAGGACTGGTCGTAGAATAGACCAAGCTTGTGTAAAATAAATATTTGATTTATGTATCCAAAGTGACCTACTTAAAGGGTCAACCTAAGGTCATTCAAACCTGAACCATGTCGTATGGACATTGAACTTCAACCATTCAACGAATGTAGATATTTTGAACCATATCAGGCTTGAAATCTTTGAGCTTGTTTTGAACCATATCATTCTTGAGATCTTGAAATTGTTGTAGCTTTAAACTTGAGATCTTCATCAACATAAAACTACTTTATGCGTTGTTTCTTCAGACTTGAACTTCAACATTGTAGCTTCGTGAAGACTTCAACAAGTAGCTTGCTTCTTCAGACTTGAACATGTAGCTTGCTTCTTGAGGCTTCAACATGTAGCTTCTTGAGGTGTCTTGAATTCCAATAAATGATCATACAAGTACAGAACACCAATAGATGTTTTGGCACACAAAATTTGACAACCAAAGGAGCATGAGATCATAACACTTACAGACCCTAAACTAGAAAATTTACTAACTGGATCAAGAAAATGTGGAGATAGATCGGGTTTGGGCTATGATAAAAACATGCCTCTAAAAAGTAAGATTACTACTCCTAAGTTTGTTAAAGGAGAGTCCTCCAACTCAAAAGGGAAAAGATTGAATCAAAATGGTTTTAAAAATCCTAAAACTTTTCAAGCTACCAAACCTAATATCAATCATATCAATCTTAGAAATCAGAATTATAACCCCTTATCTAAGAAGATTGTTGATTTACTTAAGGAGCTTCTGAAAACTAACTCGAATGGTAGAATTAATAATAGCTGCAAGCGTAGAAAAATTAATAGTGCTCCAAAACCTAAAATGGTGATGAAATGGGTCCCAAAGGTTACTTGTCTGGTTGCCCACACCACTTTCAAGGCTTCGAGTCAATCAAAGTGGTACCTAAACAGTGGTTGCTCTAGACACATGACAGGTGACAGAGATTTGTTCAGCAATTTCAAAGAAATGACTGACGGGTCAGTCACATTTGGTGATGGGAGCAACTGCAGAATAATTGGCCAAGGTACGGTTCAACTTTTCAATCTTCCTCCTTCTGAGAATGTTTCATTTGTAGAAGGCCTTAAGCACAATCTCTTAAGCATCTCTCAAATCTGCGATAATAAACATATTATTAAATTCACTAATCGAGGTTGTGAGATTTCTAATAAGAAAGGTTGTGTGATATCGATGGTCGCAGAACATCTGAAAATTGTTATATTGTAAGTGATACTAACTCGTCTAAATTATCATGTTACATGATCGAAACCAATGAGACCGAATTATGACATAAACGCCTTGGACATGTACACTACTAAAATCTATATAGACTGAGCAAGGACGATCTGATAAGAGGTCTACCCAAATTGAAAAAAAAATGGATAATGTTTGTGGCGAATGTCAAATTGGGAAATAAATAAAGAGTTGTCACAATAAAGTGAACTCTTTTGCTACATCTAGACCCCTTGAACTCCTCCACATGGATCTCGTTGGACCTATTAGAATGTAGAGTCGAGGTGGAAAGAAATATTTTTTGGTAATTGTGGATGATTTTACCAGATATACATGAGTAGCTTTCATGAGAGAGAAGTCTGAAACTCTCGATGAAGTGAAAAGGATACTTAAGTGTATCCAAACTGAAAAGGAAACAAATATTTCTAAAATCTGAAGTGATCATGGATTGGAGTTGAGAATAACAATTTTAAGAAGTTTTGTAGTAATCACGGGATATCGTATGAATTTTCTGCACCTAAGACACCTCAACAAAATGGGGTTGTTGAGAGGAAAAACCGTGTGCTTCAAGAAATGGCTAATGTTATGTTAAATAGTATGAAGTTACCTAAAAATCTATGGGACCTAAAAATCTATGGGCTGAAGCTGTGAACACTGCATGTTATATAATTAATCGTGTTTACATCAGAAAATCAAAAGATAAATCGGCATATGAACTGTGGTTTAATAAAAAGCCCACAGTTAAATACTTTCAAGTTTTTGGCAGCAAGTGTTATATTTTGCGTGAGCGCGAAAATTTAGGGAAGTTCGACACTAAAAGTGATGAAGGGATCTTCCTAGGGTATGCTCTAAATAGTCGAGCATATCATGCTCTCAACAAGAGGACCAGTGTCATTCAGGAATCCATAAATGTTGTTATTGATGATCACTTGAATACACCACCTCCAAGTTCAAAAGATGATAAAGTCAATTTTATAGATAAACCTGACTCTTCATCTAATTAAGTCAACACTGAACTTCAATCAGTTAAAGACCATCATATTAATCAAATACTAGGTAACCCTCTCACTGGTGTGCGTACACAAAAATAATTGAAAAATATATGAAATTATGTGTGTTTTACTTCCCAAATTGAGCCGGTTAATGTAAAAGAGGCTCTTGCTGCTGAAAACTGGATTGTAGCCATGCAAGATGAACTGAATCAATTCATTCAAAATGATGTGTGACATTTGTTTCCTAGACCGGTTGATAAACATATCATTGGAACCAAGTGGATCTTTAAAAATAAATTTGATGAGTTAGGGAATATTATAAGAAACAAGGCTAGACTGGTTGTACAAGGGTACACACAGATAGAATGGATCGATTATGATGAAACCTTGGCCCCAGTAGCTCGTCTTGAATCCATCAGATTATTCATATCCATTGCTTGTTTCAAAAAATTTAAAATTTGTCAAATGGATGTCAAGAGTGCTTTCTTGAACGGTGATTTACATGAGGAAGTTTATGTAGAACAACCAAAGGGTTTTGAAGACTCTAAACACACTGATCATGTTTATCGTTGAAAAAGGCACTCTATGATTTAAAACAAGTTCCCAAGCCATGGTATGAGAAGCTGACTAAGTTTTTACTAAGTCAAAACTTCGAAATGAGGAGTGTTGATAAAACCTTATTTGGTAAGAAAAATAATGAATGCATACTTATAGTGCAAATATATGTTAATGAGATTATCTATGGCTCTACATGTTCTAACCTGTCTGCTGAGTTTACAGAGTTGATGAAGTCCAAGTTCGAAATAAGCATGGTTGGAGAAATGAATTACTTCTTAGGTCTGCAAGTAAAACAACTTAAAGATGGTATTTTCATTTCTCAAACCAATATGCTCTAAACTTGGTTAAGAAGTTTGGTTTTGAAAGTGGTAAGCATTTTAATACTCCTATGAGTACAACTCTTAAGCTATCTGAAGATGCAATAGGTAAGAGTGTAGATCTTAGGTTGTATCGCAGTATGATTGGCAGTCTGTTATATTTAACTGCGAGTCGACATAATATTGCATTCAACGTAGGAATCTATGCTAGATATCAATCTAAACATAAGGAATCCCACCTGATTGCTGTCAAGAGGATTATTAGGTATGTCACATGTATAGTTAATTTAGGTCTATGGTATCCACTTGATACTAATGTTCAATTAGCTGGATACTCGGATGCTGATTGGGCTGGGAATATAAACGATCGAAAATCCACTAGCGGTGGTCACTTATATGTTGGGAATTGTTTGGTTTCCTGACATAGCAAGAAATAAAGTTCAGTATCCCTATCCACTACTGGGCCTGAATATATCACGGCTAGAAATGCCTGTACTCAGCTTGTGTAGATGAAAAGAATGTTGAACGATTACGGGATTGCGCAAGACACAATGATTCTATATTGTGATAACTCTAGCACAATCAATATCTCTAAGAATCCCATCCAACATTCTCGTACTAAACATATTGACATTAGGTATCACTATATTTGGGAATTAGTGGAAGAGAAAATTATTTCATTAGACTATGAGCAGACTGAAAACCAACTTGCTGACATATTCACTAAACCACTTGATAGAAACAGGTTTTCCAAATTAAAATTGGATATTGGTATGTGTAATTCTTCTTAAAATGTTCATGATTACATGCTTGTACTATTGGGTATTTTTGTGTAATTTTATTTTATTTTAAAATTTTTAAAAAAAATATATGCATTTTTGTGCTCTCATGACCGGTCGAGCACATACTCGACCAGTCGTAGCACGACCGGTCGAGCATGTACTACTCGACCATTCGTGGTGTGCGGGCCAAACCCTTTTTTAGGGTGAAAAATCACTTTTTCTCCAAAATCTTCATCTTCCTCACTCGATGTCACGCCCTAGATTCGGTGACCGGAACTCACAAGGATCTTGATAACTGATTCCGATGTCGACAGCCTCCGTACTACCCCATTCTCGGCTCTTGGCACCCATTCACCAGGTTCCGATGCTGGGATCCCACAAGGAGGATTTCTATAATATAATCCGATCCATAAAGAGCATACCCAAGATCATAACATAGTAACCGCAGGTGATAACTAAGGAACAACATTACAAAATCCACTAAGAATTTAAACTTTATACAAGGTACATGGCTCGAAAAGGGAAAATACAAGATCTAAAATAAGAACAACTCCAAAAGGTCCACGGCATGCTCCTCGCTCCACTCCAGCTACAGTTGCTACCTAGAATCTCCTACACGCATCAATCATGCATAAGCTTATAGAAAGCTTAGAAGGCGATGTAAGTGTGTGTAATACCAGTATTAGGAAAGCAATATCAGAGAATGCGGAATGCGGCATGAACCATGAATATCATCAATGCCACCAGCCATACCGAGGCTATGCTATACCAAGCCCGAATGCAATGAGCTATGTCAAGGTTATGCTATACCGAACCTGAATGCGATGAGCCATATCAAGACTATGCTATACCAGAATGAATGCTATGAGCCATATCAAGGCTATGCAATAGAACACATGAGTACTGGATGCCATACCGAGGCGATGCGATAAGGGGCCTACATAGTCAAATGCCAATGCAAGGTGCAATGTAATCATGCCAGTCCTCATATCAAGTCCACATATCAGTATAGTTCCTCTCTAGGGAAATCACCGGGGTCTAATACACTACCTGCTGACTACCGCTCTGCTAGCTGCACACCCTAGCGAGTGTAAGAGACTTCACTACCCACCTGTGGACAGCCAAACCAACGAGGCTCGACGGTAGCAGACCCATTCACGAGCTGGTCAAACTCAACCTAGCTATTGCCCCCTAATTCAGGGGGGTAAGGCCACACCCCCTCCCAACTGACCACGTTATAGTGGGAGACGCTTCCTTAAGGTGTAGAGGCACTCGAGCGCTCATGTTTTCCACTCGATCAGCCCTTGGGGCGTCTCTTGGTACCATGAAGGTTAAGGAGCTTCCACCCAAGGACTGAAAGTACCCTGGTTTGACAATTAGCGTGAGTGTTGAGTCAGCTAGACTACAGAGCCTCATAAGAAGATCAATTCAAAGCGTCTGCCTCAACTAGATGTGTACAAGCTCGCCATAGGTAAATCTAAAGCCTCACATCCCATGTCCTAAAACACCAGGTAAATAAAACCCTTACAACAAGTTAGAATATCATAGGGTTTTTTAGTAAGAAAACTTTTTCAAAAATAGAAAATCTCTAAGTTTTCTTGCTTTGTCAATTTTATCGAAACACATCTCAATATGATTGACCTGCGCTGTCGATGTCCTCGATGATAAATCGATTCCATCGGAATGAGGACAAAAGTGTCCAGCAACCATATGAACATCTAGACGGATTTATCGATGTATCGATATACCTATCGATATCATCGATATTCAAATCTCGAGTCCATCGAAAGTGACTCGATAATATCGACAGGCAGATCTCCGGTGCCCCTGTTTTTTCTTAAGAATATCATATGTGCATCGATATAAGGCTCTCGATGATATCGGTCATGGGCATCAAGTTTTTTCCAGCAAAATATTTCAGGATAGTTTATCTATGATCGAGGGTTACTCGATAGAATCGATATTCAAATACCGATGATATCGGTACCGTTTCGATGACATCGAACAAGGACATAGACTGTCTAGCAAGCTTTATGAGAAATCCATTGGATTTATCGATGCCTTGATATAGTTATCGATATCATCGACATTCAAATACCGATGATCTCGAAGGTCCCTCGATTATTCTTGTAAACCTGAAATATTTCAAGACAAGTCTCTCTCATTTTCAAATGTCGATGAATCGACACTAGTATCGATAGAATCGGAGTTCAAAATTCGATGACATCGACACCTGTTTCAATTCCATTGATCAGCTAGCAAGAGGTTTCAAAAGCGTATGACATTTGAGTTTGTGTCATTGAGCGGACCATCGATGCTATCAAGAGTATACGCTCAATGATATCAAACGCGCTCGATGATATCGAACTCTGTCATAAATGTGACCGTTTTATATCCGTTGGAACCTTTTGCCTATATAAAGAGGACTTGTCTATTGTTGCTGGTAGAGAAAGAATAGAGTGCTTTTGAGTGTTTTACCTTAGATCATATACTGTAACATCTCAGATTTTTGCCAACCTGGGATTAGACGTCCTTAGGCAATGGGTCAATCCTAACACCTTATTAACTTGTCAGAACTGAATCCCACAGTCTAAAATCGCTCCTTAACCCATGTCCTTCACAAATCCCACCCTTCACCACCTTGTTCTTTAAATTTTCTAAGTACTTTCATATTAGACACTATCTTAAAGTTTAGGTGATGAAGAACAATACTTAAACTAAACATTACTACAAAGGACTAAGTACCACCTCAGATCGAAATCACCAAGGACTAAATCCTTTAGAAATTAGGCGAGAATTAGTTAGTGTTAAACTAGAGTGCCTGTGAAATTAGCACCAATCACTTTAAATACGATCTGCAAGACCCAAAACTTGTAGAATCATTGACGCTAGGTTACCCTAAAATCTAGGATCAATCTCATTACCTGTCTGCTCTCGGGAGCATCTCGAAACTCCGTATCAGATTTGGACCGCACATCGGAAGTCTGAATAATACGAAGTTAAGGACTTAGGACCGCCTCGGAAATCAAATCCAGAGAGTGTCCCAGCGCAATTCGCTTGAGTTTGGAGCAGGGAGTGTGAGAAATATAAGAATAATTCTAAATTAAATCCAAAATAAATAAATCTGACACCTCTCGCTTGCGGATCAGTTTTAAGAAACCAGATCGTCAGAATCAGACCACATTACACCCTCGGATCAGGGATATTTCCCCAAACATATCCATGTACTAGGAATCTCCGATCGAGATCCGCTGACCGTTGAACTGAAACTGGTCCGCCACGCGTGATCTGAGAACCCTACTGGAATGAAAACTTAATGGAACCTAGATCCATAGTCTGTGAGCTTAAGTCCGACCTTTGGCTCAAGGAGGCCCACCAGAAGTCCTCCGTTGAGCCGAAACTGACACACTTTGGTTATAACCTAAGTATACTTTGACCTAGAGTCTATTTTGGTAAGTTTTTAGGCTATATAAGGACCTTAAACCCTCTCTCATTACAGCCATACGAATTTGAGAGAAACCCTAGAGAGAGAAAAGAGAAAACAGAGAGAAAGTGAGAGAGAAGTGGGAGATTCTCCCTATCACTCTTCCCTGCTGCTATCCATGCTCAACAGCACCATTCTTGTCGTATTCTCGGCAATTCTGGCATCATTTCTAGGTAAGAAACCCTAACCCTAACCTGTTTTGGAGTTTTGATAGTTGTAGGTTATGAAATAGCTAACCTATTTCGTTCTATAGGTTACCAAACTGCCGTATACGAAAGCTTAGCAAACCTATTGGATTCGTTACGATTCTACGATAAAAGGTGCGGACTTTAGGTGTATAGGTTATAGTTTTCAACGCTTTCAATGTCAGATAATGATAGATTCATGATCTGCATGCAATTGCACATGTACAAAGTGCTGTCGTTTTCCATTTCGATTAAAGATGAAGAATATGGAATTTTACATACTCTAGGTATTTGTAGAAAGTACTGTATACGTATAAATTTTGAAAATGTGTTTGCCATGATTATTTGCTGTATGAATATATTATATATGGATAAAATACTTGTTTGGCGAAAGGGCTCGCCCTAATACATGTTTTGCTAATATACACTATGTATCTTGAAATAGCGTATTCTAAGTGTTTGTGAAAATGACTGAATGAGTATAGAATTCTCATTCGTGCTAGCCATGACTAATTGTCATGGATATATGATTGTTGTATTGGCGATACCCCTTTAACGAAAGGATTTGTCCTGAATCACGCCATGGCCACTATATGCTATATATGTTGAAATGTGTAGCCCAAGTGTTTGTGAAAATGTTCAAATGAATATGGAACTTGGACTCCTACTTTCCATGACTATCCGTCGTGGGTTTACGCGTGTTATGATTGGGGCAACTCCCTAGTGAAAGGATTTGGCCTAATGCCTATGTGATCAATATATGTCATGTATGTTGATGTATGTCTTTTAAAGTGTTTGTTGAAATGTCTGAATGAGTAATAGTTAGCAAATTGTAATGTATAAGGGTGTTGAGATATGATTCTCAACTTCTTTTAACTATGTGTATGTTTTCCTTGAATAGTTGTGTGATTAGGAATTGAATATGTACAAACTCATGCTTATGTTGTACTTCATAACATGCTCAATTGATTGTATGATTTTATCTATGTAATGCATATGTTTAAATTCATGTTTACGTTGTATGATCCGTCATGGCTGATGGGGGAGTGGAGCAACGAGTGCCTGCAACAGCCCTGGCAGCCCTAAACGGATAATATCAGACTTTGATGGTATGATTTGAAATCTTGATCCATTACTGCTTTAACTGTTCTGTAATTGATTGTGTTTGGGGCTATGATTATAGTCCAGGCAATCGGTAACAGGATTGAATTCGTAGCTGAGATTCATTTGCCACGTGAGATGTGTTCGACGAACCCGAGTCGTACTTCGGTTGGCGATAGTGGCTGGCCACATGAAGTGCTTATGCGCTTCATATCGTTCAATTTGTTATGCGCTCGAGCTAGCCGAGCTCATCAAGCAACCTGATCTGTCTAATGTATGTTCACCATGTTTGGACGCTACTGCTTGAACCTACGGTACCAAACTTACCAGTGAAATCCCTTTTAACCATGGTACTTCGATCCGCTAAGACTCATGAGCCGGGCATGGTGGTATGAGACACCGTGGTCGAGCTGTCGGCCTACGCTGGGGCTACGTGCCTCTCCGTAGTGACCAGTGAGCTACCAGACTCGTGAGCCGATTATGGTGGTATGAGACACTATATTCGTGTTGTCGGCCTACATTGATAAGGTGATGGGGGAGTGGTGCAATGAATGTAAGCAACAGCCCTAGCAGCCCTTTGTAGTGACCTCGAGCATACTCTGAATTGCGGTGAGGCGACGAGTTTTGCTGTAGTGTATAGAGTATGAAACTAGGCCTGTATCTGTATAGTGATGAATCGTTAAAAAGGTGATGAGGGAGTGGTGTAACCTTTGTGCGTAACAGCCCTGGCAGCCTTTGCAGTGACCTAGAAAACATACCATCGTCTAATATTAACTAGGACTGACAACCCTAGAATGGATCATGTTTGGGAATGATATAAGGGAGGTACCTTAGTTTTCCAATCCTGCTGTTCGAAATGGACTAATAATAACTCGGTAATCATGGTCATCATGCATTGCATGTGCCTGGAAGATGTGGAGCACTGAAGAATGCAAGCATGCCGCGAACGTAAGATGGTGTCGCACGAGAGAGTGTGTGGTGAGGGCATATATCATGACTGCATTCATACTTGCATTAATAAGAGTAGTTAGGAGTATTTGATTTTACTGCTTTATCATTACTGCTTGATTGAATTGATAACATGTTAACCTATGCTTTATTATTCCACTGAGTTAGCTACTCACTCCCACGTTACGGGACAGTGTCCGAACATCCACCAGACTTTGTCTGATTGTAGATGGCGACGCTATTCCTGAGGCGGAGCCGGACCTTTATGATGACTATGATGTTTGCTCGTATTTGCTGTATTCTGGCGGCTTCATGTGAGCCGTGTCTTGATCGACGGGATTACAGGGATGTTGACTAGATGACACTACACATTTGGTATATTTTGAATTGTACTTGTAATTATTTAACCTGGTAACTTTATCACACTCTGGAGACTCACCACAGTTTATATATTTTATCTATCTATCACAGTCTTCCGCTTGCAATTTAACTGTCTCTGGAGTATGATATGTTGTTTTGGCTTAATCTCACTCATGTTCAATGCACTCATACAGACAACATTCAATCATCATTCATTTTGTTGCATAAGTGATGCGTTGGAACTCGGGAGTTGAGTTTATGCTCGACCCCCGATTTTCAGGGCGTTACATATACCCAAAGCCCTTTCTCTCAGGGAGGTTCATCCTCCAATCCACCCTCATCATTGATATTCAATAGAGTGGATTAAGGAATGAACTTCCGCATTCAAGGATCTTTCAGCTACTACCTTAATGGAAAATCATTAAGCTGGGATGCCTTGAATGCATAGATGATCGGAATTACTCTATCTTCCTTATAGGAAAACATTTAATAGAGTAGGATTCTGTCTTAACCTTGACCTAACCCGAAGTCTCATATTGGTACATCATCTGTGTTGCAGATCAAGGAAGCCGAAGATTCTTCATCAACAAGGAGGAGATCTTCGTCAACATGCTGAATGAGACTCATCCACTTATTTGTAGGTTATTAGAGTCCAGAGGGCACTTGTGATCATTCCTTTTTAGGATTGGGTCTAAGGTGTTTCTCACCCTTGCAAGTCCTCGTAGGAGGCCTTCGGCGGGAGTGTACGTGGTGGGCACGTAGTGTTGACCCTTGCTATGTGGAGAGCATAAACTTCCGGTTAAAGGTGAACTTGTCTAAAACCTTAGGTTCAAGGTGAATAGTGTGAAACCTTAGTTAGGGTCTTATGGAAGATCCTTAGCCAGTGTGCCTAAAAGTGGGTGCGTTGTGTTGACCCTTGCTCGTGAGAACATAAACAGTCAGCCTCAGTGTAGATTATAAAGGTTGAAGGTGAACTTGATTTAAAACCTTAGGTTTGAGGTGAACCGTTGTGAAACCTCCTTAGTGAAATCCGGTACACACAAGGGTTGAGTGCGGTTACCAGGAGTGGAGTAGACAAGTAGTCGAACCACTATAAAAATGATTGTGTTTGAGATTGTTATTCTTTGATTTGTGTGATTCACTTTAATATTTTCATATCTGAATATCTGAGATCACATCTCACACACGTACACAGTCATATCCATCATAAACTAGTTTGCATATTTTTTACTTCCTAAATAGTTTGTGATTGGATCCTCTATCGGGCTTGGAAGCCAGTAGAGTTACTTTTGAGTAATCCAAATATGTACTTGTTGTTAGGATTAGTGTAAGAGGATTTTAAATAAACCATAAAAACTTTAAAAAGTCCTATTCACCCCCTCTAGGACATATTGGCATATTCTTACTTCAATTAAAGCGGTCTTCACCGCTATTTCAATTGGTATCAGAGCGGGTCTCTCTTTAAGGGCTTCACCGCCTAGAGAGTGATCTTGACTGAAGTTGGGAATATGGCCAAAGGAGAGGTCTCATTAGTCACTAGACCTCTAGTATTTGTTGGATCAAATTATGCATACTAGAAGGCTAGGATGCACTATTTTCTTAGATCTTTGTATCACGATGTTTGGGATATAGTTGAAAGTGGATATGTGCTACCAACTGAAAAAAATTGTACTTGATAGTGGCATAACCATCACAAAACCCAAATCCAAAGAAAAGTGGATGATGTTTGATAAAAAAAATAGACTGCTGAAGCTAAAGCTATGAATGCCATCTACTATGTCGTGTCCCAAGATATTTTCAATCAAATAAGTATGTGTGGGACATCCAAAGAAGCATGAGATCTATTGGAAACAACCCATGAAGGCATAAACACTGTGAAGATATCTAAACTTCAACTCCTCACTTCACAGTTCGAAAGTCTCAGAATGGAAGAGCATGTGACCTTTATGGAGTTTTTCACAAAGTTCAATATCATTTGCAACTCCATGATTGGGAGAAAAAGTTCCAGTTCCAAAAATTTGTAGAAAAGTACTAAGATCACTGCCGGAACGGTTTAATCACAAAGTAACAACAATTGAAGAGTGTAGGAATATTGATGAAATGAAAGTATAAGAACTAGTAGGTTCCCTACAAACTTTTGAAGTACACTTCAAACAAACCCCTAAATCCAAAACAACTGTCCTAAAAACTTCAAAGAAAATAACAAACGAGGACAGTGGAAGTGAAAAAGATGATGAAGATGAGGAAGTGGCCTTACTAGCACAAAGATTCAGGAAATTCTTTCAAAAGAATCGTGGCTAGCCTTCCAGAGGAAGATAGGTGGACAACAAACCTTCGGCAGGTAAATTTGGTAAAACGACCAAAGAACCACAATGTTATGCCTGTCAGAAGTATGGACACTTGTCTACTGAATGCCCAAATAGAAAAACTAAGGCCAAGGCAATGGCTGCCACATGGGATGATACAGAAGAGTCAAATTCAGAATTTAGTGACTCAGAGAGTGATGAAGACTAGAAATCCTTAAAAATTCTTATGGTCTCCACTGTTTCAATCACTCCCACGGAATCTGAAAACGAAAGGAACAACAAGCTACAAAATGCTTACAATCAACTTTAATGAGGAAACTGAAAAGGAAGAAGAAGAAGAACAAAGCAAACTACAAAATGCTTACAATCAAAATTATATCCATAGCATCAAAGTGGTTAAAAGACTTAGAATATCTGAGAACAAAAAGGAATTGTTGCAAAAAGATTTGGATAAAACTCTAGAAATTAATACACATCTAAGCAATGATTTACGGCAATATCACTCAGATAATGATAGACTCAAGAGAATTAACTCCTTCCTTAAATCAGAGTCCGAAAAACTAAACAAACAGGTTGAGCAATTAAAAGACAAAAATACGCTCCTTCAAAATGAAAATCATACACTCTTGTTTAATCTAGAAGAGTCCAGAAGAATTGCCAAGCTAAACTGTAAGTTTTCCTAGAATGGTGAGAAGTTAGAAAAACTTTTAGGTATGGGAAAATCTGAAAATGACAAAAATAGCTTAAGATATGAATAAGTTAAAGCAAAAACTGGATATGGAGCACAAATAGAAAAATCTGGTGCTTCCTAAAGAAATACAAGAACTAACAGGATGAAGGAACCATTAAATCAAGTGGGTGAATCAAATGAGAAAGTTAAAACACCACAACAAAAAATCCTGTTGTAAAATGGGTAATTAAAGAAAAGAAAAATTGCCTTGCTACTCACACAAATCTTTTAACAGGCAAAAATACTAAGTGTTACTTAGACAGTGGTTGATCGAGACATGTCACAGGTGACAAATCCCTTCTTTCAAACTATACAGATCTTTATAATGGGATAGTCACCTAAGGAGACGGAACCACTGCCAAAGTAATTGGACAAGGAATCATAAGAGGAATTAATTCGCTCAAAAATGAGAATGCTTTCTGCATAAAAGGATTGACACATAAGCTACTAAGCATATCTCAAATCTGTGATAATAAGCACGTGGTTACATTTAACAAAGACAAATGCGAAATCTTAGACCTATCAGGAAAAACAGTTATGAAGGGTTGTCGCACAAATAACCACTGCTATGTCATCAAAGGCAAAGATAGGGCTGATTCCCATGCCTAACAATGTTGAGCATGGAAAGACATGTCTAGGTCATGCATCTAGATCTGGATATTTGTTGAAATGATGCAAATTTTGCTAAGCTTCAAATGATATATCTGAGGTTCCTCACCTCAATCTTTTGTATATAAACATTCAAATGTTTATAATTTTGATATGTACAGTAATTGTACATAATTTTGCTGAGTATACTATTGATTCATAGAAATACTAAAAGTATACTTGAAGGGTCATTTGTATGCTGAAAAGGAAAAATATTCATCTTCGATATGACTGTCGATATGTCATTCTCGATTAATCGATCAAGGGTTAATATCATCGACGCCACCTCAGAATAAGAAAAGTCGTGATATCGAGAATGATATCGAAGATAGGATCGATGAAATCGATCATGGAACCTCGATATCATCGATATGAGGATCGATGATATCAACAGATGTCGCCCGATATAAGCCAGTGGAACACGAAAAAGGGATTTTTGTTCTACGGTTTCTGCTTCTCTTCCCTGCTCGCTCCTCTCAATTGGACCGCTCGGACCTTTTTCAGGCAGCCCCAACCATTCCACAAATTCAGTAATTCCTTTTTAAACATCAAGAGTTTTTTTCATTCCGTTTCTATTGGGTTGGTCCTTTTTCCTAAATCCTTCAAATCCTCTTTTTGTCCACATGGGAAAAGACAAAGGAAAAGTATCCGGTCCGGGTGAGTCATCGAGGTCCACTCGACAAAAAGTGGTTGCTTCAAAAGGAAGTGCAAGGGCCCCGAACGTGGGACCCCCACAAGGCAATGCACGAGACATAGTGGGTCCTAGTTTGAGGCGCATGCACCTCCACCATTGCAGGTTAATCCGGTCTTGGCGAAGTTCACTGGGAGAAAAGTTATTCTCAAGAGGAAAGTCAACATAAGTTGTCTGATTTCATATAATTTGGAACCTCTATTTGCCGCCATAGATTGGTTACTAGTTCTCGACTTTGGGGGACCATATCAACTCGAACGGACATATAATTTCTTTGGCTCCTGTCATTCTCTAGTGTCCGACCCCCCGTCCATCACAGTGACAGTCGATGGTGATGATTTGCAGATCACTCCTGAGTCTATCGCAGTAATTTTCAATCTTACTCTATCACCTATAGGACTCCTATATATGGACATGGAAAACATTGAGGTTCGGTCCAAGGTCACCAAATTCCTATGTCATGACCGTGATGTTCAGTGGCACCAAGGGAATGCCCTAAAAGCCAGATTTATAAAACCACGCTATCGGGTCTTGCATGTTATCCTTGCTTCAAACATCTACTCTAAGGGTTCCAACAGGGCAGATCTCACGGGCTTCATGACTTCGATAATTTACTCGATCACCTCTAGAATCAAGATCTTTCTGCTGACTCTCATCGTGCATCAATTGATTTATGCCTTTCATACAGCTAGGGATGTTTATTTACCATATCCCTAGATCATACATACAATATGCAATGCCATTTCCTTTCCAACTACAAATGATCCTGTACTTCCTCTCCAAACCTTCAACAAAAGTAATATTCGAAGGATGGATTTGAAGTTTCACAAGTACCCTGAGGACCCAGAGGAAGGTATTCAAGCAGAAGAAGAAGGAGGTGCAGGTGTCACTGAAGGGACTGAAATGGGTGGAGATGAACTCCTTAGACCTGATCCCACAATGTCAATATCAATGCCCCGACATGCCAAACGTTTCAAGCTAGACAGGATTGGGGCAATTCAGAGGGATGTCCACTCGATGCATGAGAGGCTTACCGTGTTGGAACCGTTGGTCTAAGGAGTGCAGCAGACAGTGCAACAGTTGGTTGATCTGCTCACTTGTCGGCGCGACGACACGACACTGTCTTCCTCGGCTCCATAAGCACTGGTTTCTGGATACTATCACATACACTTCGCTCTTATTTCCACGTATGAACATTAATATTTTTTTGGATGTTCCATGTTCTCATGGGTGTATGTGACAACTCTCTAACTGGCATAGGTTGACTTTTTTTTGTTGTTTTTGGTTGTATATGCCCACGGTTAGGTTAAATACTGATGGTTATCTCTGGGTGCCCTTAAATGGGTATGGTGATTTTTGTTGGGATAACTGTTAATCTACTGTTGTCTGTGGCAGTATGTGTTTTGGATATTTGGATATTTTTGTATATGGCTGAATGTAATTCTCATATTTACTGCCATAATTAGGTTCTCAGATCCCCTGGTTTATCTATTTATGATATGTGGAATGCATGTGATGCTTCTTAATGATTATCCTATCTACTATATCAGTGATCTATCTATTCTGTTATGCATACATACCTATTATAAATGATGTCTGTTAATCAACTGTTTAAACATTTTACATCTATCTGTTATATGCATATTCCTCTGAATAACAGTTCTCCCATGTTACTTTAACTTCAGTCAATATCAACTGCCATATCTTCAGTCCTATGAATGGTGTTGCAGGTGTTAGGGGGAGCAGTTGCCTCAAGATAGGGGAAGAATGCTGTAAGGGGGAGCAACTACTGGTTGTGTACATGGTTTCACTAGAAATTATAAAATTGTGTAAAATGCATGTACACACAATTTAGGATGTGTTTGTCTAGATACTAGTCTAGGGTGTTTTGGTATTTTTTCATGTAATTGACAAAGGGGGAGATTGAAGTACCCTGGTTTGTCAATTAGCGTGAGTGTTGAGTCAGCTAGACTATAGAGCTTCATTGGACGATCAATTCAAAGCATCTGCCTCAACCAGATGTGTGCAAGCTCACCACAGGTAAATCTAAAGCCTCACATCCCATGTCCCAAAACACTAGGTAAATAAAACCCTTAAAACAAGTTAGGATTGGGTCTAAGGTGTTTCTCACCCTTGCAAGCCCTCGTAGGAGGCATCCGGCGGGAGTGTACATGGTGGGTACGTAGTGTTGACCCTTGCTCTGTGGAGAGCATAAACTTCCGGTTGAAGGTGAACATGTCTAAAACCTTAGGTTCGAGGTGAACCATGTGAAACCTCAGTTAAGGTCTTATGAAAGATCCTTGGCTAGTGTGCCTAAAAGTGGTGGCATTGTGTTTACCCTTGCTCGTGAGAGCATAAACAGTCAGCCTCAGTGTAGGTTGTAAAGGTTGAAGGTGAACCTAATTTAAAACCTTAGGTTTGAGGTGAATCGCTATGAAACCTCCTTAGTGAAATCCGGTACACTCAAGGGTTGAGTGCGGTTACCGGGAGTGGAGTAGATAAGTAGTCGAACCAATATAAAAATGACTGTGTTTGAGATTACTATTCTTTTATTTGTGTGATTCACTTTTAATATTTTCATATCTGAATATCTAAGATCACATCTCACACACATACATAGTCATATCCATCGTAAACAAGTTTGCATATTATTTACTTCTTAAATAGTTTGTAATTGGATCCTCTACCGGGCTTGGAAGCCAGTAGAGTTACTTTTAAGTAATCCTAATATGTACTTGTTGTTAGGATTAGTGTAAGAGGATTTTAAATAAACCATAAAAACTTTAAAAAGTCCTATTCACCCCCCTCTAGGACATATTGGCATATTCTTATTTCTACTAAAGCGGTCTTCATCACTATTTCAAGGACATCCTACGTGCCCTAAATGCTCAAGAGGTATTTTCAGTTTCCAATAATGGCCATCCATGACATACCAGTGGAGGCATCGGCCCTGATGAAGCAAGGGTGAATAATATCATGCAATGTAATGCCAGATGCATGAATCACGCAGATGCATGAATCACGCATATCAATAATGCATCGACCCCAAGCATCCAACGTGCTCAAGAGGGAAAGTTTATCCCTCTAGGAAGCTATCATATAATTCCCAATGACATAACCATGACCACACACACAATGTCAACCAAGCATATAATGATATACATGGGTCATGGAAATGAATCTAGACGCATCATGTGGTGATATACAATGTAGTACACTCCTATCTAAGAAGGGATCAAGTCCATGTACTTAAACAATTTTCCTAAGGAATCAACCTGTAGTGGGGGCCTAATAGCCTGAGGTAGCCCACAAGACTAAGGAGAACAATGATATGGGCCTAAATAGATGAAATGGGCCTAGCAAGGGTCTATGTTGGGCCTTTAACCACTCATAGATGCATATGGGCCTACCTTAGGACCATGAATTATGGACATCGAACCACTATTGGTCCCCATAAGGTAGCCCATCCCTAATTGATCACAGATCAAGGCCCAAGGCCCACACAACATTAGAAATAAGAAATGAGCAGCCACAATCATACCACATACACTCATGTTGGGTTTATAAAAGGCAGCCCAAGGCCTATCCAAAACATGGATCCAAGGGAAACACATAGCCCAACCCATATATTCCACTATGGGCCCATAGGGAAAGGTTAGGGCCAATATAAAGGCCACTAATTCCATATATTGTGGTGGGCTTAGTGGACAGCCCATTGCTTAAACTACATGGGCAAATGTCATGTTCTTAGTCAAGTAAGTTGGGCCTACAACCCAGCCCAAGTATAAAGTTGATTTGGTGGGCAAGCAAGGGCCCAACTACTAGTGTAATCCAGCCCATTAACCCAACACAATAGTATGGTAAAAATGGCCCAAGAGTCTAATTGGCCTATCTAGAAAGTTCTAACCCAATTGGGCCTAAAGAGTCCAACAACTAGCTACATTCATGAACCCAATTAAATCCAACTATGGTGGGCCTCAAAGGTGCATTAATTAAGCCTAAAATTTAAGGGACTAAAGGTATAAATTATTCCCTCTAAGGTCTTCACAATGTGGTGGGCCCCACTCCTCAAAATTTCAGCCCAAGGGCCAAGCATAATTATAACATATTGCTGGATTTTTTTTGACCCAACAGGTTTACGGGCCTGTTGGAGTCTAGTAATTGGTCCATCTAATTAGGACATCAGTCTAAGTGGCATAGCTATCAAATTAGAGGACCCCACCACATAGGATTTCATCATACAACACAAGGGAGTAGGTGGGCCACACTGCTCGACCAAAGTCCAGCAAGTAGCCCACATGGGGCATCCCATGGGTTAGGCGGTCCAAGGCCTGGACGCCCTAGACCATTACATAAATCAAGGTGGGCTACACATTCACCCAAGTGGGCCCCACAGGGGACCTCCACCAAGGGTGGACCCTCCCACATGGGCCACTGCAAATGGGAGAACGACATGGATGAAACATACCATCATGGGGGGCCTGCACACTAGAACGACCAGCCTATGCTGGATGTTCCCAGCTGGACACCCAGCAGGGCTTGCTGGCCCAACTTGTTGGTCCCACAAGTCATGGCCCAATCGGCCTTAGAAACATCAGAGATGGGCCTCAAGAATTCATACACAAAGTCCAATGGGCTGAGGCCTAAAAACTTCTACAATAACAGAGAGGACAGCAAGGTTTTGAAAAATCTGCTACCTGGCTCGGATCGACCTAAAACCTAAGCCATCTTGTCTGTATTGGTGCCGCGGTTCTAACGCTGCATCCCGTGCGTGAATCCGACGTGTGCATCATGAGTTATGGGCAACATTCGATTTAGACCTTCGATGTGTGGATGGTGGACACCACCCCACACTTCCCATGTGCATATGGATGATGATGTCATGACTAGTGTAGGGTTTCTAGAAAACCTACTACCCTACTACCCTATAACCCCACCCCCTCTAGCAACCTTGTTTGTATCACCATAAGCCAATGATGACTATTCCCTTGTCTAAGAGAGAGAGTGATGATTGCACTCATACAACTCTCTCTCTCCCTCTCTCTATTTCTTCTCATTTCTCTCTCTCTTTTTATTTTCTCCCTAGTAACTCCCCAAACCATCCCACCTCTCCTCTATTTTCCAGCCCCTTCTACCTCAAATCCCCTCCAATCTATCCCTTCTTAACTCATCTCAACCTTAGATTCATGATCCTTGGAGCTTCTAGATCATGGTGGTGTAGATTGAAAGCCTGATCCATAGGTGGGTGTACATGCATGGTAAATTTCAGATTTCTTTCGTTTCTTTCTTATTCTTCATCTTTCTTCTCATGTTGGAGCTTGTGGGGCCCATTAAGTGATGGTGGTGGCCCCAAATCTCCATGGATGTGGCTTGTAGCCCATCCTACATTGCATGCATGTTGCATGCAAGGGACCATTCTCCATGGATCCTTTCATGCTTCTTTTTTTTCCTTTGATCAGGGATCTTTGGGTCATCCAGACCCTTGATCCTTGCTGGAGATTGGATCTCCACCATAGATCTCAAGTAAATAGCCTTTTGATCTTGTAAATCTTGTGCATATTGTGATAATGGAATGTGCATGTATGTGTGATGAGGGGAAGGGCCTCAATGAGGCGGAGACCCTTCCCTTGTGGCCGATCTTCCTTCTTTTCTTGTTATTATGCTTCTGATCATTGTGTGTGGCCCACCTTGTGGACCAACAAGATCCAAACTGTCCTAAGTGGGAGGACGTTTTTGATAGTCCATCCCTTGGACGTGTGACCCCCAAAATGCACCTAAATGGGGTGCATGCAAAGGTGTTTGGAAGGTGTGGATGGTTTGGATGTTTGTGGGGCCCACTAGGATGGACCACCTCATGATTTTCTGGGATTAAATCCCCTTTTAAATTATTTTTATAATTTATTTATTTTAGATATATGTTGCTGTCCTGATTTTGGGTACTCCAATAGGGTGGGTCCAGGGCCTCTAAAATTCTTAAAATTGAGGGACATGGTCCCTCATCATGTCTACAACAAGGTGGGACCTAGAATGTGGCGCACCATCAGAGAAAATATTTTTAAATTAAGATTTCATGGGATAATGTTGTTGGACTACACAACAGAAATTCCTGGTAGTCCACCATGTTGGCCCACCCTTTTGGAGGCTCAAAGGGGGTCAGTTGGGGCTAAAATTTGGCATGCTTATAAGAGGAATATACACCTTCAAGAATCATATATTACATGGTACCAATCTCCCCACCAAATGCCCAAAAATTAGGACCCAAGATGGTCCAAAAATATGTAGAGCTGTAAGACCCTAACCCAAGTGTGCACGCCGTTTCTTTAGGTCACGCGCTCCTACTAGTCGAATCCCCGGTGGCCCGAGACCTTCGAGTAGTGTTTGTGATCGTTCTTGAGTTTGGTCAAGTTGACCTAATTCGGATTAACCCAAAACCTATGTCATCTTGTTCGTATCTGCGCCATGGTTTCAACGCCTGGTCTCGTGCGTGAATCTGAAGTGTGCATCATGAGTTATGAGCAACATTTGATTTGGACCTTTGATGTGTGGATGGTGGACCACACCCCACACGTTTTCCCATATGCATATGAATGATTATGTCGTGCCTAGTATGAAATAGCGGTGAAGACTGCTTGAGATGAAGTCGGAATATGCCAATATGTCCAAGAGGGGGGTGAATAGGAATTTTAAAAGTTTTTACTGTTTATTCAAAATCCTATTACACTAACCCTTATAAATATGCAACTATCAGGATTACTCAAATGTAACTCAAATGTTATATCGAGTGTGGGATGTGATCAGATATATAAATATGAATGCATTGACATAAATCACACATATAGAAAAGCAATCACAGACACAGTCATTTTATAGTAGTTCGACGATAAGTCTACTCCACTCCTGGCTGCCGCACTCAACCCATGAGTGTACCGGATTTCACTAAGGAGGTTTTCCAGGGTTCACCTCAAACCTAAGGTTTTAAATCAGGTTCACCTTCAACCTTTACACAGAGGTTTCTACTCAGTTCACCTCTAACCCTAGAGTTTTACTGATTCACTCATAACCAGATGTTTATACAATCTATAGAGCAAGGGTCCACACAACGCACCCGGATTTTAGACCACACAGGTCAAGGACCTACACAAGGACCTAACAGTTTATGCCCTACACAAGAGCAAGGGTTCACACAACGCACCCGGATTTTAGACCACACAGGTCAAGGACCTACAAAAGGACCTTACAGTTTATGCCCTACATAAGAGCAAGGGTCTACACAACGCACCCGGATTTTAGACTACACAGGTCAAGGACCTACACAAGGACCTAACAGTTTATGCCCTACACAAGAGAAAGGGTTCACCCTGTGCACCCACTACATACACTCCTGCCGGAGGCCTCCTTGAGGACTTCAAAGGGTGAGAACCACTTAAGACCAAGACCTAGAAAAGAATGATCACAAGTGTCCTCTAGACTCTAGATACTTGCAGATAAGTTGATGAGTCCCGTTAAGCACAACGCCAAAGATCTCCTCCACCATGTTGACGAAGAGTCTTCAGCTCCCTTGATCCGCAACACAAGATGATATACCGATGCTCGGCTTCGGGTTGGGTCAAGGGTGAGATGGAATCCTACTCTCTAAAGATTTTCCTATAAGGAAGATAGAGTAGTTCCTATCTTATGCATTCAAGGCATCCCAGCTTAATGATTTGCCATTAAGGTGGTAGCTGAAGGATCCTTGAATGCGGAAGTTCATTCCCTAATCCACTCTATTTAATATCAATGGTAAGGGTGGATTGGAGGATGAACTCCCTAGAGAGAAAGGCTTTAGATATAAGATGTAAGTTGAAATACACAAAAGCTCTCTCTTTTCTCTCTTACAGCAACAAAGAACAAGTCCTCTATATATAGGCAAGAAGTTCCAACGGATATAAAACAGTCACATTTATGACAGAGTTCGATATCATCGAGCAGGTTCATTTTCATCGAGCGTATACTCTCGATAGCATCGATGGTCTGCTCGATGACTCGGACTCGATGTCATACGCTTTCGAAACTCCTTGCCAATAGGTCGATGAACCAAAACAGTTGTCGATGTTATCAGATTTCGAACTCTGATTCCATCGATGACGGATTGATCCCTCGACACATGAAAAATGAGAGAGACTTGACTTTGAAAATATTTCAGGTTTTCATGAATGATCGGGGAAACCGTCGAGGTCATCGAAATTTGAATGTCAATGATATCGAGATCTGAGTCGAGGCATCGATAATTCCAGCAGATTTATCTTTGAACTTGCTGGATAGATTATGGCTTAGTTCGATGCAATTGATCTGGTGTCGATATCATCGATATTTGAATATCAATTAAATCGAAGGGCCCCCGATCACAGTTAAAAAACATCCTGAAATATCTATTGTAAGAAGAGCGCACCCACCATCGATATCATCGATGGACCTCCGATCTTATCGATATTTGAATTCAGATTATATCGGAAGGTCATCAATATATCGAAGATTTTTGAGATATTCATTAAAAAACAGGGGCGCTAGAAATCTGCCTGTCGATCTTATCGAGCCACTCTCGATGGTCTCGAGATTTGAATATCGATGGTATCGATATGCGTATCGATACATCGATAATTCATCCAGATATGTTATGAAGTTATTGGACATGTTTTGTGCTTTTATCGATGATATCGATAGGTGTATCGATCATCGATAAATCCGTCCAGATGAATATTTAGTTGCTGGACACTTTTGGTCCTCTTTTCGATAATATCGTTAAGGTATCGAGGACATCGATAGAACAGGTCGATCATATCGAGGGTGCTTCGATGAAATCAACAAGGCGAGAAAAACTTAGAGATTTTTTGATTTTGAAAAAGTTTTCTCACCATAAAAACCCTAAGATGTCTATCTTGTTTTAAGGGTTTTAATCACCTGGGGTTTTGGGACATGGGATGTGAGGTTATGATTTACCTGTTGCGAGCTTTCACACATCCGGATGAGGCAGACGCTTAAATTGTTCTTCCTATAGACCTCTGTAGCCAGTCTGACTCACCATTCACGTAACTTGACAAACCAGGGCACTAGCAGGTGCACTTTCAATCTCGCCCTTTGTCAATTACGTGACAAAATACCCAAAACACCCTAGAGCACTTCTAGACACACCCTAAATTGTGTGTACATGCATTTCCACAATTTTACAAGTCTTCTACTCCATGTACACATTCTAGAAGTATCCGCTCTCCCTTACTTCAAAACTCCCCCTTTCTTTCAGTTGCTCCCCCTAACACCTGCATAAACATAGATAGATACACTATTTTCCACTCGGGGTGTTTTGAATTGTTCTCCCCCTTTTTGTCAGGCATTGGTAAAGGTATAACAAGTGATATTGACTGAAGAATGAATTGCATGGGAGAACCAACAGAAACAGATGTATAAAGATGAAATCTTTTTTAAACAAACATCATTTTCAGAAGTCATGAATGCATGTAGGATAAGATAAAGCAGTTGTAAAGCAGTTAAAGACTTCTTATGCATTCCAAATTAGAGACTTGATAAACCAGGGGGAACATTAAAGCACACAGAAATATGGCATTAAAGATATGAATTATACACAGCCATATTCAAAATGAAGCTAACGTATCCAATTGTCTAAAATCAACTGCCTAAGCTTGGTAATAGAATTCACAATTATCTAAAAGAAATTAGTGAATTAGAGCTTCCACAGTAAGCTTTTACCGCCTCCGAGACTCACTACGTGTGAGTAAGTCAACCACTTGTTGATTAGTTTGCTGGAGCGTATCAACTTTTTCTTCAATCATGGTGAGACGTCTCTCACAATTATGCAGTCGCTCCTCCATGCTCGCCATACAGTTCAGTAGGTGGCGTTCGAGGTGGTGAGTTTGGCAATTTGTGATCGACTCTGGACTCAGCAATGGCGTTTGGTTGGATCCCCATGGATATGACGGATAAGCATATGGGGCAGCCGACTGCAAGGGAGTGCTATTCTCAGGAAGGGCTGAAGGAAGGCACAACTGTTGAGCCTCCTGAGCCGAATCACTGTCAAACCATCTCTCTGGATATACTGTATCAGATGTGGCAGGAATGCCAACATGATGAGCTAATTTACAGATGAGTGCAAGAAAGGCTAATGTATCCTAACGATTTCCTTGAATGACCCGAATTAGCTGTTTAAGAAGAAGTGTTGGAAGGCACACTTGAACTTCCTGATATACATCATACAACACATTTAGCACAAAGGGAGACAGGTGATTACTATTCACATCACAAGGATAGACATTGGACCCAAAATTACTATGGAGGATTTTAAAAGTGGGTCCAAGATGATTAATATGAAGAGAATTATTATCGTTTCGTGCAATAGTAGTTCCCTGGCATAGTGCTCGAGTTATCTCGCCCCAAACACCAAGACAATTTAGATTCCGACTGGTAACAGGAATACAAGTGACTTGAAGGTCTAAGAGGTTACTCAGGGTGATGGTAGTGATGTGCTTGGAGTAATGCTACAATTCTACTTGAATACAAGGTGGATTGTCACAAATAACCTGACTTTTACTGAGGAAGTCATGGATTACTTCAATTTGATAAGCACCACCAAGATTCAGAATATTCTGCCATCCAATTACTTCTAGAAGAAGGTCCATGCCGAAAGTTTCAATGGCACTGTTAAGAACCAGACGTTCAACAATGGTGGCCGGATGCCTTCTCGATGGCATGAGTTGATGCATACTGGGTTGTTTCACCTTTCCTTTTGAAGACTGAGAAAGAGACTTACCTTTCCTTTTGTTCATGATTTGCAGTGTAAGAGATAGGCAAAGGTAAGGATGGTTCTCCAGAAGGACAGATAATACCCGATCGAAAGTGAGGTTAGACTCTGGAGTGGAAGAAATGGAAAGATAATCCTCGTTTCTCTTGAAGCTTCTGGGACCCGTCGATGGTCTTCTTGGATGAGGATTTAGAGCAGAGAACAAAACAAACACCCTTTTTTTTAAAAAAAAAAAAAAAAGATTTTTCCGTTCGATTGCCTTTTATCAGGCGTGAGTCTTTGATTTTATTGAAACTTACATTCGATAATATCGATGATCCACATCCAATGTTATCGGTAATTTCTTCGATAGTAGTCTCGATCATGTGACTTTCAAAATTTTGAAGAGATATCGATGATATCGACTTATGATCGATTAATCGGGAATGGCAGATCGATAGGTATATCGGAGATAAATATTTTTCTTCTTCGACCCTTCAAGTATATCAATAGCATACTCAGCAAAATTATGTACAATCATTGTACATTAAAAATCATAAACATTTTCATGTTTATTTACAAAAGATTGAGGTGTGAAACCTCAGATATATCATTTTACGCTCAACAAAATTGCATCATTTAAGCAAATATCCAGATATAGATGCATGATCTGGACTTGTTTTTCTCTGTTCAGTATTTCCAGGCATTAGTCTTTCTATGCCTCTGATGATGTAGCAATGGTCGTTTGTGCGATGACCCTTAACTACTGATCTTCCTGATTGATCTAGGATATTGCATTCTTCTTTGTTGAATTTGACCACGTGCCCATTATCACAGATTTGAGAGATGCTTAACAGATTATGTGCTAGTCCTTTTATGCAAAAAGCATTCTCATTTTTGAGCAAATCAATTCCTCTTATCATTCCTTGTCCAATTACATTGGCAGTGGCTCCATCTCCGTAAGTGACTGTCCCTTGATGAAGATTTTTATAGTTGGAGAGAAGGGATTTGTCACCTGTGACATGTCTTGAGCAAGCACTGTCAAGGTACCATTTGACCTTATTGCCCGGTAGACGATCTGAATGTGTAACAAGGCAATTTGTCTTTTCCTTAACCACCCACTTTGTGATAGGAGTTTTACTTGTGGTAGATTTGTTCATCTTATCCGATTTATCCACATGACTTAATGACTCCTTCATCCTGTCAACTAGCACAAGTGGTTATGATTGCATATTTCTTTTGTTCAGCTTATAAACTGACTTACCATTTTTGTGACGAAGTGGAATAGGTCTGGTGTTACTACTAGAGGCAACAGATTTTCCAAAAGGTTGTGCATTATATTTAGTTTTTGTTCTAGGTTTTCCATAACCTAAACCCTTTTTGTCCTCTCCACATTCTCCCATGCCTAAAACTTTTTCTAACTTCTCACCACTCTGAGAAAACATACAATTTTTCTTGGCGTTTTTTCTGGACTCTTCTAGATTAAGCAGGAGTGTGTGATTTTCATTTTGAAGGATCAAATTCTTGTCTTTTAATTGCTCAACCTGTTTGCTTAGTTTTTCAATCTCATATTTAAGGAAGGTGTTAATTCTCTCAAATCTATCATTTTCTGAGTGATGTTGCTGCAAATCATTGATCAGATGTGTATTAATTTCTACAGTTTTGTCCAAGTCTGTTTGCAGCAATTGCTTTTTACTATAAGATATTCTCAGTCTTTTAGCCACTTTGATGCTATGGATATAAAGCTGATTATAAGCATCTTGTAGCTTATCATTTTCTTCTTCTTCTTTTTCTTTGTCAGATTCCTCATTGTCAGATGGAAATGATTCCGTGGCTTGCTGTTCTTTCTCGTTCTCAGATTTAGTGGGAATGATCGAAGCAGTGGAGACCATAAGAATTTTCAGTGATTTCTGATCTTCATTGCATTCTAAGTCACTAGATTCTGAATTTGACTCATCTGTATCATCCCACATGGCGGCCATTGCCTTGCCTTGGTTTTCTGTTTGGGCATTCGGTAGATAGATGTTCATACTCTCGACAGGCGTAGCATTGTGGTTCTTTGGTCTTTTTGCCAAATTTGCCTGCAGAGAGTTTGTTATCCACCTTTCTACCTCTAGAGGGACGGCCACGATTCTTTTAAAAGAATCTTCTAAATCTTTGTACCAGTAAAGCCACTTCCTCCTCATCATCCTCTCTTTCACTTTCACTGTCCTCATGAGTTGTTTTCTTTGAAGTTTTTAGGACAGTGTTTTTGGATTTTTGGGATTGAGTGAAGTGTAGTTCAAAAGTTTGTAGGGAACCTAATAGTTCTTCTACTTTCATCTCGTCTATGTTCCTACACTCCTCAATTGTTGTCACCTTGAGATTAAATCGTTCCGGTAGGGATCTTAGAATTTTCCTATAAATTTTCGGTACCGGAACTTTCTCTCCCAATCCACCCATGGAGTTACAAATGATATTTAGCTTTGTAAAGAACTTCATAAATGTCTTATGCTCTTCCATTCTGAGACTTTCGAACTGTGAGATCAATAGTTGAAGTCTGGACCTCTTCACAGTACTTGTGCCTTCATGGGTTGTTTCCAGTAAATCCCATGCTTCTTTTGATGTCCCACACATACTTATCTGATTGGATATATCCTGAGACACGGCACAGTAGATAGCATTCATAGCCTTGGCTTCAGATGTTTGCCTTTCTTTGTCGAATGCTGTCCACTTTTCTTTGGGTTTGGGCTTTGTGATTGTTATGCTACTATCAAGTACAATTTGTTCAGTATGTGGCACATATCCACTTTCAACTATATCCCAAACGTCATGATCCAAAGATCTCAGAAAGTAGTGCATCCTAGCCTTCCAGTATGCATAATTTGAACCGTCAAACACTGGAGGTCTAGTGACTGATGAGCCCTCTCCTTTCGCCATATTCCCAACTTCAGTCAAGATCACTCTCTAGGCGGTGAAGCCCTTAAAGAGAGACCCGCTTTGATACCAATTGAAATAGGGGTGAAGACCGCTTGAGATGAAGTCGGAATATGCCAATATGTCTTAGAGGGGGGTGAATAGGAATTTAAATGTTTTTACTGTTTATTCAAAATCCTATTACACCAATCCTTATAGATATGCAACTATCAGGATTACTCAAATGTAACTCTATTGGCTTCCAAGCCAAATAGAGGATCCAATCACAAACTAATCAAGATATAACAATATGCAACTTAGTCTATGTTGGATATGACTGTGTATGTGTGTGGGATGTGATTAGATATATGAATATAAATGCATTGACATGAATCACACATATAGAAAAGCAATCACAGACATAGTCATTTTATAGTAGTTCGACGATAAGTCTACTCCACTCCCGGCTGCCGCACTCAACCCTTGAGTGTACAGAATTTCACTAAGGAGGTTTCCTAGGGTTCACCTCAAACCTAAGGTTTTAAATCAGGTTCACCTTCAACCTTTACACGGTAGTTTCTACTCGGTTCACCTTTAACCCTGGAGTTTTACTGGTTTACACCTAACCAGATGTTTATGCTCTCCATAGAGCAAGGGTCCACACAACGCACCCGGATTTTAGACCACACAGGTCAAGGACCTACACAAGGACCTAACAGTTTATGCCCTACACAAGAGCAAGGGTCCACCCTGTGCACCCACTACGTACACTCCCGCCGGAGGCCTCCTTGAGGACTTCAAAGGGTGAGAACCACTTAAGACCAAGACCTAGAAAGGAATGATCACAAGTGTCCTCTAGACTCTAGATACTAACAGATAAGTTGATGAGTCCCGTTAATCACAACGCCAAAGATCTCCTCCTACTTATTGACAAAGAGTCTTCAGCTCCCTTGATCCATAACGCAAGATGATATACCGATGCTCGGCTTCGGGTTGGGTCAAGGGTGAGATGGAATCCTACTCTCTAAAGATTTTCCTATAAGGAAGATAGAGTAGTTCCTCTCTTATGCATTCAAGGCATCTCAGCTTAATGATTTGCCATTAAGGTGGTAGCTGAAGGATCCTTGAATGCGGAAGTTCATTCCCCAATCCACTCTATTTAATATCAATGGTAAGGGTGGATTGGAGGATGAACTCCCTAGAGAGAAAGGCTTTAGGTATAAGATGCAAGTTGAAACACACAAAAGCTCTCTCTTTTCTCTCTTACAGCAACAAAGAACAAGTCCTCTATATATAGGCAAGAAGTTCCAACGGATATAAAATGGTCACATTTATGACATAGTTCGATATCATCGAGCAGGTTTGATATTATCGAGCGTATACTCTCGATAGCATCGATGGTCTGCTCGATGACTCGGACTCGATGTCATATACTTTTGAAACTCCTTGCCAATTGGTCGATGAATCAAAACAGTTGTCGATGTCATCAGATTTCGAATTCCGATTCCATCGATGACTGGATCAATCCCTCGACACATGAAAAATGAGAGAGACTTGACTTTGAAAATATTTCAGGTTTTCATGAATGATCGGGGGAACCGTCGAGGTCATTGGAATTTGAATGTCGATGATATCGAGATCTGAGTCGAGACATCGATAATTCCAGCAGATTTATCTTTGAACTTGCTGGACAGATTATGGCTTAGTTCGATGCAATCGATCTGGTGTCGATATCATCGATATTTGAATATCGATTAAATCGAAGGGCCCCCGATCATAGTTAAAAAACATTCTGAAAAATCTAATGTAAGAAGAGTGCGCCCACCATCGATATCATCGATGGACCTCCGATCTTATCGATATTTAAATTCAGATCATATCGGAAGGTCATCGATATATCGAAGAATTTTGAGATTTTCATTAAAAAACAGGAGCGCCGAAAATCTGCCTGTCGATTTTATCGAGCCACTCTCGATGGTCTCGAGATTTGAATATCGATGGTATCGATATGCGTATCGATACATTGATAATTCGTCCAGATATGTTATGAAGTTACTGGACATGTTTAGTGCTTTTATCGATGATATCGATAGGTGTATCGATACATCGATAAATCCGTCCAGATGAATATTTAGTTGCTGGACACTTTTGGTCCTCTTTTCGATAATATCGTTAAGGTATCGAGGACATCGATAGAACAGATCGATCATATCGAGGGTGCTTCGATGAAATCGACAAGGCGAGAAAAACTTAAGGATTTTTCTATTTTGAAAAAGTTTTCTCACCATAAAAACCCTAAGATGTCTATCTTGTTTTAAGGGTTTTAATCACCTGGGGTTTTGGGATATGGGATATGAGGCTATGATTTACCTGTTGCGAGCTTTCACAGATCCGGATGAGGCAGACGCTTGAATTGTTCTTCCTATCGAGCTCTGTAGCCAATCTGACTCACCATTCATGTAACTTGACAAACCAGGGCACTAGCAGGTGCACTTTCATAGTATAGAGTTTCTAGAAAACCTACTACCCTGTTACCCTATAACCCTATCCCCTCTAGCAACCTTGTTTTTATCACCATAGGCCAATGATGACTTTTCTCTTATCTAGAAGAGACAATGATGATTGCACTCCAACAACACTCTCCCTCTCTCTCTTTCTTCCCATTTCTCTCTTTTTCTTTTCATTCTCTCCCTAGCAACTCCCCAAACCATCCCACCTCCCCTCTATTTTTCAGCCCCTTCTACCTCAAATCCCCTCCAATCCATCCCTTCTTAACTCATATCAACCTTAAATTCTTGATCCTTGGAGCTTCTAGATCATGGTGGTGTAGATTGAAAGCCTGATCCATAGGTGGGTGTACATGCATGGTAAATTTCATATTTCTTTAGTTTCTTTCTTATTCTTCATCTTTCTTCTCATGTTAGAGCTTGTGGGGCCCATCAAGTGATGGTGGTGGCCCCAAGTCTCCATGGATGTGGCTTGTAGCCGATCCTACATTGCATGCACGTTGCATGCAAGGGACCATTCTCCATGGACCCCTTCATGCTTTTTCTTCCTTTAATCAGGGATCTTTGGGTCATCTAGACCCTTAATCCTTGGTGGAGATTGGATCTCCACCATAAATCTCAAGTAGATAGCCCTTTGATCTTATAGATCTTGTGCATATTGTGATAATGGAATGTGCATATATGTGTGATGAGGGGAAGGGTCTCAATGCGGCGGAGACCCTTCCCTTGTGGCCGGTCTTCCTTCTTTTCATGTTATTATGCTTCTGATCATTGTGTGTGGCCCACCTTTTGGACCAATAAGATCCAACCATCCCAAGTGGGAGGACGTTTTTGACAGTCCATCCCTTGGGCGTGTGACCCCCAAAATGCACCTAAATGCGGTGCATGCAAAGGTGTTTGGAAGGTGTGGATGGTTTGGATGTTTGTGGGGCTCACTAGGGTGGACCACACCATGATTTTCTAGGATTAAATCCCCTTTTTAAATAATATTTATAATTTATTTATTTCAGATATATGTTGTTGTCCAGAACTGTCTGGACAGATTTGTGGGCCATCTTGGGGCCTGATTTTTGGGCATTTGGTGGGGAGATTGGTACCATGTAATATATGGTTCTTGAAGGTGTATATCCCACTTATAAGCATGCCAAATTTCAGCTCCAACTAACCCCATTTGAGCCTCCAAAAGAGTGGTCCAACATGGTGGACTACCAGGAATTTCTGCTGTGCAGTCCAGCATCATTGTCCCATGAAACCTTAATTTAAAAATATTTTCTCTAGTGGCGGGCCACCTTTCTAGGCCTCAACTTGTTGTAGACATGATGAGAGACCTTGGCCCTCAATTTCAAGAATTTTAGAGGCCCTGGACCAACCCCATTGGAGTGCCCAAAATCAGGACAACAACATGTATGTTGCAGAATATTTGTTTCTACCTTGTCTTTATAATTGTGGAACTTATTGGGCCCAGCCCATTGGGGATTTTATGCGTGTTTGTGGGGTCCACTTTGTAAGTTTTCAGAGGGCCACAGAGGCCATGGTGGTGGGGCCAACTAGCTGGACCAACCGTCCATGATGGACGTCAAGTTGGTGGACGTCCACCATGGGCTTGCCGTCCTTGGCCAGGCCCACCATGATGTATATTTTTCATCCATGCTGTCCTTCCCCATTTGGGTGGCCCACGTGGAGGTTGGGTCCACTCTAGGTGGATGTCCCATGTGGAGCCCACCTTGGACATGTGGAGCCCACTTTGATGTATGTGGTCAGGCTGTTCATGGCCTTGGTCCGTCCCACCCTTGGGATGCCCATGCTTGGGGCTACTGCTGGGCCTGCATTCCAGCAGCAGGCCTACTTGGTTTTGGGTGACAAATCCCCTCCTCCATCTGGTGGGGGCCCCTATAAGAAGTGTTAGCTCCTTTGGAAATAAATTCTCACTCATTTTAGCAAGTTTCTGGGCCTCAGTAGGCCCAAGAAATTAGGTGGATTGAAAGTCCAGCCATGGCCATTTAAATATACACTATATGGCTAAATTTTTATTGGAATTGGGAGCCCACCACATTGAAGGGTTTTGGGTATTTATTGCTCACCTATTCTTTAGAATATTTTTGGGCTCAATTGGTGCATGTTTTGGGCCACCATTTATGACCACTTGTGGGATCCCAACTTATACCAGATTTTGGAACTTTCTAGTGGGCCCAGATTAGGCTAGAATGTCCCACCTTGGCCAACCATATGTTGGGCTGACCTTTCACCATTCGTTGGAAATATGGGCTGAGGAAAAGATGAATTTGGGCCCTTGAGTACCCACTTAAATTGCTAATTATTGGGCTAATGTAGTGGGGCCCATTTCACCCAACGTAAATGTGTTATTAGACCATGTAATTGTGTACATAGACTACCATTAAGTCCATCTAAATGCTTGGATTTTATGGCCCTTAGGACTTGGGTTTTGGGCCTGATTTTCCCTCTTTGGGCCCATGTGGATGGAGTTTGTATTGGGCCCATCTTCTATCCCTTTTTGGGACTTATGTACATGTGGTTTGGATATGGGCCTTGGGCCTTGTAGCTTATGGTTTGTGGTTGGATGCCTTCGGGCAATGGTGGATGAATGTCCCCATTTGGACCCCTCTAGGCCCATCGTATCTAAGTGTGGTTGAATGCCTACCTTAGTCTCTTGCTAGGCCAATCTCTATATTATTTAGGCCTGTAGCTTGTATGCTTAGTCTCGTAGGCTACCCCAGGTAAATGGGCCCCCACTAGAAGTTATATATTCCTCATGAAGGATTGGTTAAGTACCTAGACCCTATTGGTTAGGTAGAGAGTACACCTTCTCATTGGCACCCCTATTCATCTTCATGGCCCACTCCCATACGCATCATATGCATGCTTGGTTAAGGTATGATTGGCCATGGTTGTGCCATTGTGTGGGACATGTTGATATCTCCTTAAGGGATGGAGTTTACCCTCTTGAGCACGATGGATGTTTGGGATTGATGCATGAATGATTGTGTGATTCATGCATCTGGCATTGCATAACATGTGGATATTCGCCCTTGCTTCATCAAAGCCATAACCTCTATAGATATATCATGGATGGCCGTGTATGGACACCGGAAATGATACTTGAGCATTTTGAGAGCATAGGATGTCCCTGGGTAAAAGCCCCTAAACTTCCATAATACCAAGGAGATGCCTCAACGCCGAGACCGAGTGGAAAACATGAGCGCCCGAGTGCCTTATACCGTTAGGCTGCGACTCCCATTGTTGCGAGGTCAGTTGAGATAGGGTTTGCCCTTACTTGCCTGAGTGAGGGGGCATAGTTAGGCTGAGTCTGACCAGCTCGTGAATGGGTCCACTACTGTCGAGCCTTGCTGGTGATTGGATGTTCACAGGCAGGTAGTGAGGTCTCTTACGCTCGTTTGACTATGCGGGTCTGGAGAGCAGTAGTCATCCTGCAATGTACTTGCCCCCGGTGATATTCCTTATGATGGAACTGTACTTGATGTGTGAATTGGATATAAGGACTGGCATTACTTCACATTGCATTTGCATCGGCTGTATAAGACTTCTTTTACATCACCTCAGTATGGTGTCCAGTACTCATGTATTGCATTGCATAACCTTGGTACAACTTATTGCATTCATAACTTAGCCTTGGTACTGCTGGAGGTATTGGTATTGTTCATTGGCTCCTTCTGCATTCTCCTTATTCTGTTGAACACCATTGTCACACACTTACACCGCCCTCTAAGCTTTCTATAAGCTTATGCATGATTGATGCGTGTAGGAGATCCTAGGTTGGCGTAGTAGCGGTAGAGCATTGGATTGGTGCGAGCTGAGGACCTGTTGCAAACCTTTCCTTTCCCTTCTTTCATTATGTATTTCCTTTTGAGCCTTTGTACCTATAAAGTTTTAATTCATGGTGGATTTTGTAGTGTGTTCCTTGGTTTATTTCTGAGATTTACTTGCTATGATCTTGGGTATGGTCAATTTGGTTTGGGTTTTTATGATGGAAATCCTCCTTCTAGGATCCCAGGACCAGAACCTGTCTTAGGAGTAAAAAATGTGATACTACAGAGGTTGTTGCAGCCGGAACCTGCTATCGGGTTCCTTACGAGTTCAGTCACCGAGTCCGGGGCATGACAAGGCCCATTGAAGCTAGAAAATTTTGTGAATTTCAGTTTCCAACAGACTATATTACTGGAATGTCAGAAAAAAATCTGGCTGTCCAACCATCTTGGCCCACTCTTTTGGATGCCCAAATGAGGTCAGATGAAGTTAAAAATTGGCATGCATATAAGTGGGGTCCACACCTTCAAGAATAACATATCAAATGGGGCCAAACACCCTAAAATCTGAGCTTAAGTGAGTCCAAAAATATGTCCAGAAAGTTTTTGGATGGCAACAAATTGCTGAAATAAAATAATTATAATCACCACTAAAAGGGGAAATCATCCCTTAAAAATTGTGGTATGGATCACCTCAGTGGGCCCCACAAACATCCAGACCATCTCCATCAATAAAAACTAATTTCATGTACCCATTTTAGGTGCATTTAGGGTCCCAACGTCCATGGAGTGGACTGTCAAGGACGTCCACTCCCCTTGGACGGTTTGGATGGTTTTGGGTCACAAGGTGCGTCACACACATCATGATCAGAGGTATATTCAAGGGAAAAATAAAAGATCCGGCCACAAGGGAAGGGGCTTCGCCACATTGAGGCCATTCTCCTCATCACACAATCACACACATCCACTATTACATGATTTACATGGATATACAAGAGCATAATGCTTCCTACTCAAGATCTACGGTGGAGATGCAATATCCACCAAGGATCAAGGGTCTAGATGACCCAAGGAACCTTGAACATAAGAAAGAAAGCTATGTAGGGGTCCATGGAGGATGGCCCCTTGTATAGATCATGAATGCATAAAGGATGGGCTATAAGCCACATCCATGAAGACATGGGGGCCACCACCATCATTTGATGGGCCCCACAAGCTTCAAAATGAAATAAATGGGAAGAACAACTAATAAATCAAGAAATCTGAAATGTTCTCTACATGCACACTCACTTCAATGATCTATCTTCAAACATCCACCACTATGATCCTCTAGCTTCAAGGAAGAGGTTTCTAAGGTGGAGATGGGTTAGAGATGGTTACATTGGAGGAGATTTGAGAGAGAAGGGGCTGGAGAAATGGAGAGGGTGGGGACATCCTCGAGCTCTCTAGTAAGGGAGAGAAGGAAAAGTGAGAGAGAAATGGGAGGGAAAAGAGGGACTTAGAAGATGTAGCTAGAAGGCAATCATTGTCTCTCTAAAAGAGGCATCTAGATAAGAGAAATGCAATCGTAGTCATAGGACAAGCAACCCATGCTTCCATAAGGTCTAGGCTATAGGGTAGGATTTCTAGAAAGCTATGCCTAGGGTGACATAATCACATGGGAAAACATGAATGGCTAGGGTGGGTCCCACCAATCACACATCAATGGTCCAAAAAGAGCACCACCCATAACTTATGATGTACATGTCAGATCCTTGCACGAGACGCGACATTGGAACCGCGACGCCGATGCAGTCGCAATGGCATAGGTTTCAAGTCGATACGAGTTGGGTCTATGTGACTGGACTTAAGGATGACCGCAAACACTATCCACTGGTGGCTTGTCGCCGGGATTCGACCGGTAGGCCGCAAGACCTAGAGGAATGACATGCACACTTGGGGCCCTCCCTACTAACAAAGAAATTTCGTCCTCGAAATTGCCAAAACCAGAAAGACAAACCTATACAAACATCATGATATATATTAATAAGCATAATAGAAGGCGATACATAAAGCAATACACCAATCAAGCATCAAACAAATGGGGATAACGCTCTTGAATCTCGGCTTCACACTCCCAAGACGCCTCAGCCTCCGAATGATGACCCCACTGCACCTCCACCAGGGGAATGACCTTAATCCTGAGAACTTGCTCCTTCCGATCAAGGATACGAATCAGCTGTTCGATATAAGAAGCATCCTCACGGACTTCAAGTGGCTACCAACCAATCACTAGAATGATGTCCAACCCACACTTCTGCAGCATAGACACATGAAACACATCATGGATTTCGGACAACTCTGAAGGCAAGGCAAGCCTGTAGGCTATAGCGCCCACGCGATTAGTAATCTCAAAAGGTTTAATGAACCTCGGGGCAAGCTTGCCCTTAGCTCCAAATCGAACCACGCCCTTCATAGGTGAGACCTTGAGATATACCATGTCCCCAATTATAAACTCGAGGGGTTGACGCCGATGATCAGTAAAACTCTTCTATCGGCTTTGAGCTGTGTGCATCCTCTGCCTGATAATATCCACAACCTTTGATGTTTGCTGCACAAGCTCGGGACCTAGAAGATGACGCTCTCCAACCTTGGCCCAACAGCTAGGAGATCTGCACGGTCTACAATATATTGGCTCAAAAGGAGTCATGTCAATGGTCGCCTGATAACTGTTGTTGTACGCGAACTCGGCCAGGCGTGAATGCTCATCCCAGCTACGCGTGAAGTCAATCACACAGGATCTGAGCATATCCTTAAGGATCTGGTTGACCCTTTTGGTCTGCCCATCCGTCTGCGGATGATAAGCGGTGCTGAGCTGCAAAGTAGCCCCAATAGCCTACTAAAAGCTCCTCCAAAACTGAGACGTAAGGGTCTCGGTCAGAAATGATCAAAACCGGAATGTCGTGCAATCTCACTATCTCCTCAATGAATACCTTCACAAGCTGGTCCAATGTCTAAGTCACACGCATCAGAATAAAATGTGTCAACTTTGTCAGATGATCGACGACAACCCATATGGTGGCGTGACCACGTTGAGTCTTCAGCAAGCCCATGATGAAATCAGTCGACACATGCTCCCACTTCCACAATGGAACGCTCAATGGCTACAAAGGACCAGGGGGTCTTTAGTGGTTGGCCTTGACACGTTAGCAAGTGTCACACTCGGCCACAAAACTAGTAATCTGGCGCTTCATCCCTGACCAAAAATACTACCTCCTCATATTTCTGTACTTCTTCGTGGAGCCTGGGTGGATCGTAAGTCTCGATCGGTGTGCCTCGGTCATTAGATCTCTACGTAACTCTGACACGTCCGGGACATACAATCAGCCTTTGTAGCGAAGTCCACCATCGGAACCAATCTACCAGTCTGACTGCTCCACGAATACTGCCTCTGCTCGGTACTCCTGAAGCAACTTGTCCGTCTGCTGAGCCTCGATCACCCTAGCCACCAAAGATGGTTGAATTGACAAGCTTCAAAGCTGAACAATGAAAGAATACAGATCGAACTTAAAGTTGAACTCCGATACATCCTCGAGCATCTGCCACTTTTGAACTATCATCTGTGCCACCAGGCCTCATGGTTAACGGCTGAGCGGGTCCACCACCACGTTCGCCTTAAACGGGTGGTACTGAAGGTCGAAGTCATAATCCTTCAACAACTCCATCCATCGCCTCTGTCGCATGTTCAACTCGGACTATGAAAATAGATACTTCAAGCTCTTATGGTCCGAGAAGAGCTCAAACCTAACCCTATAAAGATAATGCCTCCACAAGCTTTAATGCGAAGACAATAACTGCTAGCTCCAGATCATGCGTGGGATAGTTCATCTCGTGGACCTTGAGCTGGCACGAGGCATACGCCACTAATTTCCCGTGATGCATCAGAACAGCACCCAAACCAAATTTAGAGGCATCGGTAAACACAACAGAACCACTACTCCCACCAGGAAGAGTGAGGACAAGAGTGGACGTGAGGCGGTCCTTCAACTCCATAAATGCCTCCCCATAGGCGTCACTGCAGACAAACTCGGCGCCCTTCCGCGTCAACCGGGTTAGCGGTGCTACAATATGGGAGAACCCTCAATGAATTGTCGATAATATCCCACCAAACCAAGGAAGCTACAAATCTCAGATGCTTTCATGGGCTAGCCCCACTGACGCACTGCATCAACCTTCGAGAGGTCCACAGCGACACCCTCCTTCATCACGAAGTGACCAAGGAACTTCGCCTCCTCCTGCCAAAACTCACACTTCTCTAGCTTCACATACAGTTGGTGGGCACGGAGGGTCTCGAGCATAATCTATAAGTCCTCATGGTCCTCTTGGGTCCTCGAATATACCAGAATATTATCAATAATTACAACCACAAATTGATCGAGGTAGGGCCGGAAGACCTTGTTCATCAACTGCATGAACACAGTGAGCGCATTGGTCAGCCCAAAAGACATGACCAGAAACTCGAAGTGACCGTAGCGCATCTAGAAAGCTGTCTTCGGAATGTCCTCCTCTCGGACCCGAATCAGATGGTAACTGGAACGCAATTTAATCTTAGAAAAGAACTGAGCACCCTACAACTGGTCAAACAATTCATCAATGCTGGGGAGCGGGCATCAGTTCCTAATAGTGACCTCGTTGAGCTCGTAATAATCCACGTAGAGACTTAATGAGCCATCATTCTTCTTCACGAACAATACTAGGGCTCCCCACGGCAAATTGCTAGGATGAATAAAACCCAACTCTTGGAGCTCATCCAACTGCTCTTGTAGTTCCCACAACTCCATTGGTGTCATCCAGCAGGGGGCCTTCGAAATAGGCGCAGTAACGGGCATCAAATCAATCTAAAACTCTGTCTGCCGGCGCGGCGGCAAATCCAGGATCTCCTGGAACACATCTAGAAACTCACAAACTACTGGCTACTGCTTAATACACCCTGCCACAGACTCAACAACACAAGCCAACAAGCTCGACAATGGCTCTCCTCTGGGCTCGGCAGCGAATATGAAACGTGACTGTCCTCGCGACGCAGTCCAAGATTGCATGGTACTCAGCAAGCCAGTCCATACCCAAGATGACATCAAAATTAGACATCCGCAACACGAACAAATCTGCTAGTAGGAAGACATCCCCAACCAAAACGGTGTAAGACGAACAAAATCGGCCAATTATTGTAGCCTTCCCCAAGGGCGTTGATACTGACAATCTCTCATGAGCAGACTCTAATGGCAATTTGATTGAACAACATAAGTCCTTGGATACAACAGGGTGCGATGCACCACAATGAAACAAAATACGAGATTTACATACAGAGACAAGGAGAATACCCTCAATGACTCCCTCAAAGACTAAGGGTCCTGCTGAGTTGCCTAAAATCTGGCCTGAGCTGGCCAGGGAGGTGCCTGTCCCCTCTATGGTCTCTGCTACTGCTACTGCCACTGCGGCAGTCTATATTGTTGTCTCTGCTGCTATCGAGGTCTCGGTGGCAGGAGCTATTGTCGCTGCTGCTGCGAATGGGGACACTCGTGCCAACGATGTCCTGTCACTCGCGCCCATAGCAAATGCTAGTAAATGGCCTAGAAGAAGGAACTGCTGGCTGTTGGGGATGAGGACACTTCCTCTTACGGTGTCCTACCCTACCACATCTAAGGCAAGTACCAGTAAACGGCCTCTGAGGTGGTGTTGGACGTGTTACTAATGCTCTGGTGACTCGATGGGCTGTGCACCTCTGTTGCCATCGACGCTGCCGGGAGCTATCAAAGGGGGCCTGCCTCTTCCAGTCTTTCTCCAAATCATGATCCCTTTACGAACTGATCCACTCGGCCTCGCCCTGTAATAAAAATACTGTCAGAGGAACTCGCTACTGAGTCAAGTCTCGCGAAAGGGCGCTCGCGCGCTCCTGCTCCGCTTGCCCGGGCGTCTCAGTGGGACGCCTGTCCTGCCCGTAGAGGGTGGCAGTCACAGCCTTCAACATCTGCTGTAACTGGGCAGTACTCATGGGTATGGTCAAAATTGCACCGATTTCGAATAGAGGAGCGGAATCCTCTGACGGGGAAACAAGAATCTCATATGGTGGAGCGAAAGTCACTCGGGTCGCTGGAGCGGAATGAGAACCATGACCACGGCCATGGGTGCCTCGTCGGGGCGGTATCGTCTATACAAGAACAAAGGTGATGGATACCTTGAGATTAAAACATCGAAGGCCCAAACAGAAACAAGGGAAAAGCACTCGGGACACGACTTGTCTTAAGTTCGCAGCAGATATGTGATGTCGTCCTAAGTTTCTGTAGGTTACTTGTTATGCTCTGATACCAACAACTGTCACGCCCCATATTCGGTGACCGGAACTCACAAGGATCCCGATAGCCAATTTCGGCGCTGACAACCTCCGTAGTACCCCATTCTCGGCTCCTAACACCCATTCACCAGGTTCCGATCCTAGGATCCCACAAGGAGGATTTCTATAATATAATCCGATCCATAAATAACATACCCAAGATCATAACATAGTAACCACAGGTGATAACTAAGGAACAACATTACAAAATCCAATAAGAATTTAAACTTTATATAAGGTAAATGGCTCGAAAAGGGAAAATACAAGATCTGAAATAAGAACAACTTCAAAAAGTCCACGGCATGCTCCTCGCTCCTCTCCAGCTACAGCTGCTGCCTAGAATCTCCTGCACGCATCAATTGTTCATAAACTTATAGAAAGCTTAGAGGGCGGTGTAAGTGTATGTAATACCAGTGCCGGGAAATCAAGATTAGAGAATGTGGAATGCGGCATGAACCATGAATATCATCAATGCCACCAGCTATACCGAGGTTATGCTATACCAAGCCTGAATGCAATGAGTCGTGTCAAGGCTATGCTATACCAAACCTGAATGTGATGAGCCATATCAAGGCTATGCTATAAGCCATATTAAGGCTATGCAATGGAACACATGAGTACTGGATGCCATACCGAGGCGATGTAACAAGGGGCCTACATAACCAAATGCCAATGCAAGGTGCAATGTAATCATGTCAGTCCTCATATCGGGTCCATATATCAGTTAGTTCCTCTCTAGGGAAATCACCGGGGTCTAATACACTACCTGCTGACTGCCACTCTGCTAGCCGCACAGCCTAGCGAGCATAAGAGACCTCACAACCCGCCTGTGGATAGCCAATCACCAGCGAGGCTCGACGGTAGCGGACCCATTCACGAGCTGGTCAAACTCAATCTAGCTATTACCCCCTAACTCAGGCGGGTAAGGCCACACCTCCTCCCAACCCACCACGTTACAGTGGGAGACGCTGCTTCAAGGTGTAAAGGCACTCAAGCGCTCATGTTTTCTACTCAGTCCAGCCGTTGGGGCGTCTCCTGGTACCATGAAGGTTAAGGTGCTTTCACCTAAGGACATCCTACGTGCCCTAAATGCTTAAGGGGTATTTCCGGTGTCCAATTACAGCCATCCACGACATACTAGTGGAGGCATCGGCCCTGATGTATGAATGCCAGATGTATGAATCACGCATATCAATCACGCATCATCCCCAAGCATCCAATGTGCTCAAGAGGGGAACTTCATCTCTCTGGGAAGCTATCATATAATGCCCATTGGCACAACCATGACCACACACATAATGTCAACCAAGCATATAATGATATACATGGGTCATGGAAATGAATCTAGACGTGCCATGCGACAATGTACAATGTAGTACACTCCTATCTAAGAACGGACCAAGTCCAGGTACTTAGACAATTTTCCTAAGGAATCGACCTCTAGTGGGGGCCTAATAGCCTGGGGTAGCCCACAAGACTAAGGAGAACAATGATATAGGCCTAAATAGATGAAACGGGTCTAGCAAGGGTCTATGGTGGGCCTTTAACCACCCATTGTAACGCCCTGAAAATCGGGGGTCGAGTAGCAACTCAACACCCGAGTTCCAAAACATCACTTATGCGACACAAATGCTTATGATTGAATGTTGTCTATGTTAGGGCAAGAAACATGAGTGAGATTATACCAAAACAGTAATTCATACTCCAGATCCAAAACAGTAATTCATACACCTCAAGCGATTTCTGCTTGAGGTGGTACTCGGGCCATTGTATGGAATTTGCCGAGTCGTTACACCCATAGTAGCATATGGGCTTAACCTTAAGGCCATGAATTGTGGACATCCAATCACTATCGGTCCCCATAAGGTAGCCCATCCCTTACTGATCACGGATCAAGGCCCAAGGCCCACACAACATTAGAAATAAGAAATGGGCAGCCACAATCATACCACATACACTCATGTTGGGCTTCAAAAAGGCGGCCTAAAGCCTATCCAAAACATGGGTCCATGGGAAACACACAGCCCAACCCATCACTGCTAAAAAAGAGATCAAAGGCTACGGACTATTTTGTTTTTTAGCTACGGATATAAACCGTAGCTCACTTGCTATGGCTTAAAATTGTAGTTTAAAATGCCCAAACCGTAGCTAAAAGCTAACTCTGGCAGACGTACATACAACCTTGGATAGCCCCATAAGGGACTCTACCAGGCCCATTAAAATGTGTGTACTCCATCTAATATGTCTTTCCATTTTTAAAGAGTATGTTTGGGCAAGAACCCAAAAAAGGAAGTAGATTGAAAGCTCAAGTGGACCACACGGTAGGAAAGAGTAGAGATTAATCCATTGGTCCATGGTGTGGTTCAATAGGACCTTCAAGTTGCCTAGATGTTGGGTTCATTCCCAATAAAAAAATTACAAAATTAATGGATGAAGTGGATATATCGATTGCATTAAGATGGACCCCACAAAGCCCTTGACAAGGTCGTCCGTCCAGATCCCATGAAATGTACAATCATGGAGGGCCTGTTATGAACTGTGCAATCGCTACAGTCATATTGGCTTTTAGCTACAGTTAAAAACCATAGCAGGACCGTAGCAGACGAAAATACAAAAAACCGCGCTGCCTTTTTCTTTTCCCCCTCTCATGAAATGTTCATTTCTCTACACTCAACCCTATTCCCTCTCACGTCCGTCCCTCTCTCTCTCTCTCTCTCTCTCTCTCTCTCTCTCTCTCAATCTCCCGCGCCCCTTCTCTCTCTCTCTCTCTTGATCTCCCACGCCCCTTTTCTCTCTCACTCCAGAAGACATCTCGACAACGAATTCAGAACTTGGTAAGCTTCGAATATGAGCTTTTTTTTCCTTTCAGATTTGTGTTTGTGGATCCTTCTGGTTACTTCCCCTGCATCCTTTTACTTCCCCTGCAAACTTAGAATGCAAGGGAAGCCGAAATGTGGAGTTCTGATTGCCAGTGGTCTGACACTTCACATTGAAAGAACTGCATTCTGGCTCACATGAAAGAACTGCATTCTGCCATTGTTCATTCCTTTACTATCTTTTGTGCCAGTCATCAACCAGTTCCTTCAAGAATGATATAAAGGTGCTCGATGATATTACTGACAGTAAGGCGAATGGTAGATTACTTCAGCGTGATCCTCATGCTGATGGTTGTTGTTTTGCAAGCATCCGCATGTTTTTTCTGTTGCCCATTTAGAGTCTGATCTGCTGAAGGCATCTGAAGCACTGAAAAGAGTTGTTTGTGCTCTCAGATTAGAGTGACAGGCTCTTGTCCGATCTTTTTAAACAACAATTCTTGTGTGTGTGTGTGTTGTAAATATACATTATATCTAAATCTATAATATTATATATATATATATATATATACTATAATATATACCGTACGGAGTCTGTTTTGTGAAAGACAGATAATTTGTTTGACGGTGGCTGCTTATGGTTGGTATATGGAATCTGTGGAAGGAAAGTAATGCATGGTGCTTCGACGACATGGCTGCTTATGGTTGGATGTTATCTTTTCTTGAAGCTTGATTATTTGATTCTTTGATGCTCAAAACATCTCATACCAGCTTTTTGGCTATGTTTGGATGCACAAGTAAATTAAATTGCAAACATTCATTTTAGTCAATATAAACTGATAATGTACCCTACTATCTATATTGAGGAAGAAGAAGCCTCTCCTCCCATGCTGCTGAATTTCTTTCAAACTCAACCTAATGGGAATGCAACTGCTATTTACTACTTACAATTTAGTATGATAGTGCATCCAAATGCACCCTTCTAACTCCATGTTTCGTTGTTTACCAACACGTTTCTTGGTGATTTGGACATGGGTTGCCAAAAGTTAGATCCAAAATGGGATGTGATGTGATGATATGAACTGATTGGATGCTATCTTTTCTTAGTGAGTGTGGGCCCCTACCAATAGTCCCAAACAGACCATGTCTCTTTGGTTATGTTGTCTTTTGTTAATTATTTTTACGATGTTTGTCCATAAAAAAAAAAAAAAGTAGTAGGCAGACCATGGACAAGAAACATTGTCCTTATCTTTTTCACTAAACTTTTACCTTCATGTAAGGATACAACATTGTATCGCTCTGCTTGGGTCCACATGCTAAGATGGCCGGATGGGAACCATCCTTGTTTCGGGTTCCATCCTTTACCATTGAAAATATTTTTAAAGATCTCTAGCCGCGATGGAGGAAAAACTGACTCTTTCTTAATTAGAGCCTCAATTGCTAAATTAGGCATGCCAATTTAACTTCTAATTAAGTTCAGTCCACTAAATTCTTGAAACATTTAGAGAAACACAGTTCAATCCCACTAAAATGACCATGAAATCATTAAAAAAAGAAGTTAAAAAAAAAAAAAAAAACCCAAGAAATAGCATTTCCACTTTAATTCCCATCCTACTAAAAGTTCAAGTTCTTAAATATAGCAGCATTTTCAGTATTATTGTATGTTGTCACAAGACATGCACTACGGCTCAGTTGAGCACTGTAGGGAATGATCATGTAGTTGTTGTAAATCGGTAAGAAGAATAGGAAAGCGCACCATGGCTCCAGCTATGATGGATGATGTCCGCCTTTGCGCCTTCACCAGCAACTCCAAGAGCTACATGCAGCAGGTAGAAGTGGTTCGGCCATGGGTGTGCAGTTTTTACAGCCGGTGCCTTCTCCTCATAATGATTCACATCGTCGTACCTATCAATGTTAGGTTGAAATGAAGGAAGAATTAACTATAAATAGGTTATGCAATTCATTAAGAGGTCCATTTCATTACAAGTTATTCACTTCTATCAGTGGTTCAAAATTAGCTATGTTTAAAATTGGGTTCTACTCCATAAGCACTGGTATGTTGACAGATTGCATTTTAGGTATGAAAAAGGGCTTTAAGGATGCTAGCAGTTTTCTAGGACATTTAGAACCCTTTTATGCTAACAGATGGAGAAAGGTGGTGGATAACTTGTTTGTTTACAATAAGAGAATATGAGACGTAGGAATTTATGGTGTCAACTACCAGTGCATGTGCCTGATGACCCTAATTAGGTGTTTGAATGTCATAGATCTAATGATCCATGTTAATAAATTGCATTTTAGGTATGAAAAGGGCTTTATGGCTGTTAGCAGTTTTCCAGGACATGTAGAACCTTTTACTTTAACAGATGGTGAAAGGTGATGGATAACTTGTTTGTTTATGGTAGGAACTAAGCATAGTTATCAGTTTCAACATCTTATCCCATTGATAAACTGCCATATTTGTTACCTATCAAAAAATGCATATCTAGTAGCTTTGAATATCTTGTACTATTGAAATAGCGTTTTGGGTGCATCATCTGGGTTTAAAGTCTTCTAAGATCTCTTTTCATGGCAACGAAGGAACTTTTTCCTTGGGTAACTTGTTGTGCTCGTATGGATGCTAATAGATGAGGACATTCATGGGCGGCATACGCTCTGATTAATGAGGGCGGTAAAGTCTCAGTACATGTTTTACTTTAGCTTTGTTTGGACATCTTCCTCATTGTAATGGGAATCCTCTTTAGTAGTTTTAACTATCAGTCATCTTATGCAGTTGGTTTTTGAAGTTATTTGATGGAAGTTTGCTAAACCCACACAAACATATACATGCTTTCTATGAAGAATCAAAGTTGTTCATCAGGAGGTCCCCGCTATGACATTTACCTGACCCAAGTTTCAGGCTGGTCCCCACCAGGCACACCATATGTGCATGCTGAATGTGAACCAGTGGCATTCTCTCAAATAGCCTCATTGCCTTATTGGTTTCATATGTGTGGCTCACCTAATGAGTTGAGAGGCCTGCTTTTCAGACAAAGTCATCTACATAGGTCCACATGATGCATGGCTAAGATGTCCTACAACGATAGTAGGTTAGCAGGTATGGCTTGTACTGGTGCATGTTTAGAGTTGTTTGGGAATCAGATAGATTTGTTTGGAAAATCAATAGCCACATAAGATGAAAAGTTTAGAATGCAATTTTAGCCATCAAGCAACTTTGCTTTCGGGTGTACTAAATTTCCATTGGTGATAGAATGGCCATCGTACTTGTTTTTTATGAGCTCACTTTCCATCAAATGTGAAACCAATGCAAATTGCACCTTCCGCATTTTCCAAATAGCACCTTTCAAATCATAGGTGGGATCTGTGAGTATTGAGTGGAGTGTCAGCTGAGAACTTTCAAGATGCAGCTTAACTCGCACACACAAATGAAAACTGATACGTAACCCTATCAATCATCAAATGGGAATACCAACAAACTTAAATGCTTTTTATTGAATTCTTCTTCAGTGCTTGAAGAGTCCCATTCCAAGTTGTACTCATTAGCAATTTCCTTCAAAATTCTAAGCTTCTCGTTTCCCAGTAGTGCTTGATTTAACATATCTGGGATGCCACTTATGGGCTAGTGAAATGGAATTTTTGTTTCATCATTTCAATTTTTTTTTCTTTTTAACCATTCTGATATCATGGCTCATGGATCTCTCTCAAGCACAACCTTTCATCTTTTGACTTCCATGTCGGTTTAGCTATGTTTTTTTTTTATGTCTTGAGAACTTATGGAATATTTTCATTGATGGAAATCAAGTTCCTGTTAGAAGCTATATTATTTTGTATGATTTTTACTCATTGTGACTTGTGTGGGACCGCAGTCCTTCATGCTATTTTCTTCTTCTTCTTCTTTTTGGTTTGTTCAAACCTTGCTGCAATTCTGCATAATATTCTCATTCATACCCCTCTTTAGAAATGTGGTTGTTGATGTTGGTACTCTGTTTTTGAAAATTCTGTTTGGTCATTTTAATGGTTTTGAGAAATCGAAACCCATGTAAATAGAATAAATATGAAATCTAATGTTCAACATGGTTTTTTAATAAGATACCACAAACTTGAAAGAGTATTTGTTAGCGCAAAAGATTGCATTACAGCAAAGTCAAATGGTTGCAGAATTTTAGTGCATGTTACCTCTAAAGATTGCTTATAGCAAAGTCAAATGTTTGTAGAATTTTAGTACCTTTGTCCTTCCACCTTCGCAGATACCTGCTGGACAGTCAGGGTCAAGGAAGCCCATGGTCAGTTTTTGAAGACCAAGTCAGTGTGCTCCTCCTAACCATATTATCATTTTGGATAATTACAAGGATAATGGAAAACTCCCTAATTAAAATTTCTTATTTCAGGCACTTGTTGTCTTCATGCATGATATGGGTCCAAACTGGGAGCTGATAAGTGATGCTATCAACAGTACCCTGTAGTTCAAGGTGAGGTTGTATTTGGATCTTTTTCCTTTTTTTAAAAAAAAAATAATAATAATAATAAAATCCTGAAATGGTTTCACTATCAACCTGAATTTTGCATCAACCTGAATTTTGGTTGGGTTAGGTTGCGTTGCATATAGAGGAAGTGCAAAGACAGGGTTGCGTTCCACACAACAATGGTAGCATATTTTCTATACATTAAATACCATTGAAAATCCTTTTGCAGATTTTCTAAGGAACAATGGAATAATGGAAGTTGTTGTTCTAAACTGACAGTTGTTGTTTAAATATATCTTAATGTTGTTGTTGTATAGAACAGTTGGTGAAGGGTTTTGCAGATTTTCAGAGAGAGATTTGAATTCAACTTTGTTCTTTTGCTCTTTTTTCTGGAATTTGAGGTTGGGAGTTTGGAATTTGAGGTCCTCGGGGAGAGCGATGGATTTCGATGTGATTTTTAGTCTTTCTTCATTAACTGAAAGTGGGTATTTGGAATTATAGTTTTCTTTTTTTTGTCTTTTTTTCCGACAGAGATTTGAATTTTAGATGTGTTGCTCTTTCCAAGTGAATTTGAAAATGGGTGTTTAGGTTTACATGCTTTTATGGAAAGAGAGTTCAGTTTCAATATGTTCTTTTACTCTTTCTGCATGAAAACAAAGATGGAAGCTTGGAATTACAGGTTCTTCTAGAGGAGGATACCCTTGGTGCCTTTAATGTTAAGAAAATGAAAATACATAGTATGCATCACATAAAAAATTTAGAAAGCAGAAAACAGAAAGCAGGCTTAGGCTATCCATCAGGTCTTGTTTGCATAGAATTGCATTTCTTATAAAAGGGTGCATTTTATTTTGAACTTGATTTTTTTCCAAAGGAGATGCTGCATAAAGAATGTTCAAGTTATTTGTGAGATGTGTTATGATATCCTTACCTTCTAACAATGCATGGGAATCACAAGGCAAATGGCATGGGCCCTGTAGCTTTCATCCAAATACCTGGCTGGCCCTAATTTCTTAAACAGCTAACTTCCTTGTATGCAAAATCCCAAGTGGGAATCCCTATAGCATTGCATGGTAGTTCAACTGATTCACTTATATCAGTGAAAGGGCATTCCACAGATAAGCCACTACAGGAAACACTGACACCAAAAAAAATTCCTATGGGAATATGCATGAGTATCCATACATTGGGGAAGAAAACTCAATTTTAGATAATCCAATAATCAATTCTTGTATCTTACAGGTGATTTTCATAGGTTTTCAAATTTCTTTCAATCTCCATCTCTTAAATCTGATTTTCTTCAAACATCTTTCTTACTGTAGATGGGGTGTTAAGAAGCCTCAAATCATGGAAAATTTTGTCACAATCTTGTCGAATGTAGGTCTTGGGATGGCCATGTTCAGTCTCGGTAAGATCATTGATATGCTCATCATGATTCTTAGTCCTTGTTTTTCAAGTGTTTTGAATTGACTTGAACTGCCTTTGAATTTTTCAAATTTTTAGGACTGTTCATGGCCTTGCAGCCAAGAATCATAGCCTGTGGGACTAAACTCGCCGCATACAAAATGGTTGCGAGGTTCCTCACTGGCTCGACTGTCATGGCGATCGTATCTATTGGGGTTGGCCTCAGAGGCACAATCCTCAGAGTGTCCATTGTTCAAGTGGGTCTATTGCATTTTCAGCCTCTCATGTATAATGTCATAACATGCAATTTCTTCCATTTTGTATGATTAAATTGATTTTCAGCCATGTGCAGTAAGCTTTCGGATCAAAGCGAAGCTAAGAATAGGGTGTTAGTTTATAGCAAATTGATAACCAGTAGAGGCACATCAATGGAGTTTTTGCTTGCGATTGTTGAGAAGCTATTTGGTTGCGAGAATGCATTAGATCTTGCTGTTAATGAGAACTTTAAATAGACATATAACTATTACGTTGGCATTGTACTTTTGTGAATGGAAATGAATGATTGTATTTGACTGGATGAATGAATGGTTGTGTTTGATTGAATGAATGAATGATTTAGCCATGAAGTATTTATCTATATTAGCTTAAATGAGTTATTAGGATGTACTACAATGGTAAGAGCTGCCATTATTATTTAGATTTTTTATAAAAATATAGGCATTAGCTACGGTTATTAACCGTAGCCCTTTATCTAAAAACCATAGCTCTTGCTAATTTTGGCCTATTGCTATGGTTCTCATTCTACTTTTAGCTATACATATAATCTGTAGCTATCTATAATTTAGAACTACGGAAAATATTGATATGGATTTAATCCGTACATATTGTATCAAAAGCTACGGATATTAACCGTAACCCTTTACCTGAAAACCGTAGTTGTTGCTATGGTTCTCGCTCTACCTTTAGCTGCAGGTATAATCCGTAGCTATAAATACGGAAGCTATGGCTACGGATTTAATCCATACCCATTATTTTTATGGCTATAGAGAAAGTCCGTAGCCATAGCTTTTAGACTTATGGCTACGGCACTAATGGCAACGGTCGTGCTATGGACTTTAACCATAGTTATAGGCCTTTAGCTACGGTTTTTATCCATAGCCTTTGCCCTATTTTCTAGTAGTGCATATATACCACTATGGGCCCATAGGGAAAGGTTAGGGCCCAACATAAAGGCCACTAATTTCATATATTGTGGTGGGCCTAGTGGGTAGCCCATTGCTCAAACCACATGGGCAAATGTCATGTTCTTAGTCAAGTAAGTTGGGTCTACAACCCGGCCCAAGTATAAAGTTGATTTGGTGGGCAACCAATGACCCAACTACTTGTCTAATCCAGCCCTATTAACCCAACGCAATAGTATGGTAAAAATGGCCCAAGAGTCTAATGGGCCTATCTAGAAAGTTCCAGCTCAATTGGGCCAAAGAGTCCAACAACTAGTTACATTCATGGACCCAATTAAATCCAGCTGTGGTGGGCCTCAAAGGTGCATTAATTAAGCCTAAAATTTAAGAGACTAAAGGTATAAATTATTCCCTCTAAGGTCCTCACAATGTGGGGGGCCCACTCCTTAAAATTTCAGCCCAAGGGCCAAGCATAATTATAACATATTGCTGGATTTTTTTTTACCTAATAGGTTTATGGGCCTATTGGAGTCCAGTAATTGGTGCATCTGATTAGGACATCAGTTCAAGTGATCCAGCTATCAAGTCAAATGGCCCCGCCACATAGGATTTCATCATCCAACACAAGGGAGTAGCCCACATGGGGCGTCCCATGGGTTGGGCGGTCCAAGGCCTGGACGGCCTGAACCATTACATACATCAAGGTGGGCTACACATACACCCAAATGGACCCCACAGGGGACATCCACCAAGGTTGGACCCTCCCACATGGGCCACTCCAAATGGGAGAACGGAATGGATGAAACATACCATCATGGTGGGCCTGCACGCCGGGATGGCCGACCCATGCTGGATGTTCCCAGTTGGACGTCCAGCAGGGCTTGTTGGCCCAGCTTGTTGGTCCCGCAAGTCATGGCCCAATGGGCCGTAGAAACATCAGAGATGGGCCTTAATAATTCATACACAAAGTCCAATGGGCTAGGGCCCAAAAACTTCTGCAATAACAAAGAGGACAGCAAGGTTCTGAAAAATCTGCTACTGCACGCTGTTGTCCTCAACTTGAGCACTCCATTAGAGTGGGTCCAGGGCCTCTAAAAATTTGAAAAACAGGGGGCCAAGATCTCCTAACATGTATACATCAAATTGGAGTCCAGAAAAGTGGCCCACCAATGCTAGAAAAAATTGTGAATTTCAGTTTCCAACAGACTATATTGTTGGATTGTCAGACAAAAAACTGGCTGTCCAATCGTCGTGGCCCACTCTTTTGGATACCCAAACGAGGTTAGATGAAGCTAAAAATTGGCATGCATGTAGGTGGGGTCCACACCTTCAAGAATAACATATCAATGGGGCCAAACACCCCAAAATTTGAGCTCAAGTCAGTCCAAAAATCTATCTAGAAAGTTTCTGGACAACAACATATTGCTGAAATAAAATAATTATAGCCACCACTAAAAGGGGAAATCATCCCTTAAAAATTGTGGTATGGACCACCTCAGTGGGCCCCACAAACATCCAGACCATCTCCATCAATAAAAACCAATTGCATGTACCTATTTTGGGTGCATTTAGGGTCCTTACGTCCATGGAGTGGACTGTCAAGGACGTCCACCCCCTTGGACGGTCAGGATGGTTCCGGGTCACAAGATGGGTCAGACACATCATGATCAGAGGTATATTTAAGTGAAAAATAAAATTTCCAGCCACAAGGGAAGGGGCTCCGCCACATTGAGGCCCTTCCCCTCATCACATAATCACACACATCCACTATTACTAGATTTACATGGATCAACAAGAGCATAATGTTTCCTACTCAAGATCTATGGTGGAGATGTAATCTCCACCAAGGATCAAGGGTTTAGATGACCTAAGGAACCTTGAACATAAGAAAGAAAGCCACGTAGGGGTCCATGGAGGATGGCCCCTTGCATGGATCATGCATGCACAAAGGATGGGTTATAAGCTACATCCATGAAGACATGGGGGCCACCACCATCATTTGATAGGCCCCACAAGCTTTAGAATGAAAGAAATGAGAAGAACAACTAAGAAATCAAGAAATATGAAATGTTATCTACATGCACACCCACCTCAATGATCTATCTTCAAACCTCCACCACTATGATCCTTTAGCTCCAAGGAAGAGGTTTCTAAGGTGGAGATGGGTTAGAGATGGTTGGATTGGAGGAGATTTGAGAGAGAAGGGGCTGGAGAAATGGAGAGGGTGGGGACGTCCTTGGGCTCTCTAGTAAGAGAGAGAAGGAAAAGTGAGAGAGAAATGGGAGGGAAAAGAGGGACTTAGAAGATGTAGCTAGAAGGTAATCATTGTCTCTCTAAAAGAGGCATCTTGATAAGAGAAATACAATCATAGTCATGGGAGAAGCAACCCATGCTTCCATAGGGTCTAGGCTATAGGGTAGGCTTTCTAGAAAGCTATGCCTAGGGTGACATCATCATATGGGAAAACGTGAATGGCTAGGGTGGGTCCCACCAATCACACATCAATGGTCCAAAAAGAGCGCGGCCCATAACTTATGATGTACATGTCGGATCCATGCACGAGACGCGGTGTTGGAACCACGCCGCCGATGCGGTCACAATGGTATAGATTTCAAGTCGATCTGAGTCGGGTCTATGTGACCGTACTTAAGGATGATCGCAAACAATATCCATAGGTCGCGGGTCGTCGGGATTCAACCAGTTGGACCGCAAGATCTAGAGGAACGACATGCACACTCAGGGTAGGGTCTTACACTAGGCCCTTCTTCGACCGGTCAAACCCACCTTCGATTCATCTAAGTAAGTGGTCCATTTTCAATTTCCTTTTGGATTTAGGCTCTTTAGGTCTCATATTGCTTGAATCTTGCTTCTATTTCAAGTTTCATTATGGTTTGTTGGGTTTTCTACCTAAAAATTTGTTGGGTTTGCATCCCATACCTTCTTTGCTTGATTTTCTTATCTTATCTTGGTATGGAAGGCCGTCCGAAGAAAACAAGAGCTTCTGGCTTTTGGACATCTACTATTAGGGTTAGAACCCTACAACCTCCCTATTTTGAACAAGAAACAAATGCGTTCCATTTGGGGAAATTATCTTATTCACTTAATTATGAACAAAAGAAAGTAAAGAAAATAATCACATCATTTATTCATTCCAAGTTCTTTTATATCCTTTTCTCTTTTGATTCCAAAACAGAATGTTCATAACTTGTAATAGAAAACAAATAAAGATAATATGTGCTGGAAGCACCATATATTGTAAACTGTTGTGCACTGAACACTGCTATGCACTAAGTATTATCATGCATTTGGGCTGTTGTGCGCTCGCTAGCAGTGTTGTGTGCCCACCTTGTTGTGCGCTTAGCTCACTGCCCGATCGCTAGTGTTGTGCGCTCAGTAGTGTTTTGCACCCGCTAGTGTTGTGCGCCAATAGCGTTGTGCGCCAACAGTGTCGTGCCCCGCACAACACCTATCTCGCATAATGAATGCGGACTCTACCTCTCTCTCTCTCTCTTCGAGATCTTCTTCTTCTCCTTGATTGGTTGCTAATGACCTCCTACTAAGGGATCAAGGGGTATTTATAGCCCTTTCACACATGTGAACATACCACATTGACATTGCGTGGTATCCCTTATGTGTCAATTTCCCTCTGTGCGGTCTCCTTTGTGCTAACTCCTTTGTGTGGATTCCCTTGTGCGGACTTCAATGTGTGGATTCCCTTGTGCAGACTTCAATGTGTGGATTCCTTTGTACGGACTAACTCCTTTCGGCACACAATGCTTCACTGCACACAATGATCATTAGTGCACAATACCTCTCTGCGCACAATGGTTGTCTGCGCACAATAGTTGTTTGCGCACAATGACTTCTTGTTGTCTTTCTCTCTCTCTTTTTTATGCCTCAACAGATGCCCCCTTGATCCTGCATTTTTTATTTTTATATCTACAAAATAAACAATGTAGGATCAATATTTTAATTTATTCTAACCAATTTTGCTTTCCTTTTCTCTGTTGTGCACATCATTAAATCCTTTGGTGCACAATCATTTTCTCTGTTGTGCACTCACCGAGCTGCGCACAACCTTTTCCGTACAGTGTGTACCGTACAACATTTTCCGCACAATGAGCCAGACCTTGCCTATAAATACAGGACTTCTACTCTTTTCCCCACTTCATTTTCCGCATGCTTCGCACTGTTTCCACGTCAAGCTATTCTTTAAGCCAACATCGTTGTGCGCCGCACAATTCCAGTCTCACACAATAGGACTTAGTGCACAATGCTCCTCTGTGCTCAATCAGATTCAGCACACAAGGACAGGTAGTGCACAATGACCTTGCACACAATGTTTTCCGCACAATGACTTGTGCTTAAATGTAGACTTGGACTCCAAATTTATTTGCCCCCTTTTTTACCAATCTTTCATACTTCTCGTTTATCTTAATGAACATCTCTCCCTGATTTTAATTTGTTTATTGACTCTTGTATAGATCTCCGATGGCTAGTTCAAAAAGATCTCTTGCCTCCCCAAGTACTGCGGGGCCTTCTGACTTGCAACCAGCCGAGACCCATGGTTAAAAAAGACCCAGATCTGCTGAAGGCTACTCTTGCTTTTTCAAAGAGCCAACTCCTATCATTATCAACTTTGTTGATCGTATCCAACTCCTGTCTGAACACATCTGCATGGCTATACTGATGAAGGAGATAGAGGGACCCCCTACTACAGGACAAGAATCTGATTGGGACAATTGGTTGAAATCTACAACCAATTTTTGCACAGACGACACCCATCCTTCTGCTGCTAAAGCCTCCCCTGCTCCAGCAATTTCGAAACGAACAAGAGAAAAGAGTAAAGATGAAGCTTTTAAAGAAAAGATCCTGGAACATAACCAAAGGCATTTCTAGAATGCTTGGGATTCAATTAAGCTAAATGCTAAAGCGATTAAATTTCACAACCCTTATAAAGACAAGACTATTACTCTCCCTTTGCAACTTCAGCGCCACTAGTCCATAATTTAAAGTGAACCGACCGACTATATGACACAGAACAGGCTCCGGTATGTGTCGAATTGGGTGATTAAAGAGTTGCAAATCCTTGAAGGCTATCTCATAGAGAAAGGCTTAACTCAAAAGACCGGGAAAATAAGATATATGCACTTCGTCACACCATGTTACAATCTCATTCCTTATACTTCACTCATTTCTTCGAAATGATTCAACAACGTTTTCTTAATCGCAACTCCCTATGGGGTAAGGAAGAATTTAGGACGCAAGGTCTTTGGACTGATCATCCATATTAAGCGCATGGACCAAAGTAATTTTGAAGAAGTATGAAGATGTCCTTATTGCAGCAAAGATATATCATGCTATAGAAGCCACCTCAGAGTTTTTTCAAAAAGACACGGTGATTTATAAGGGCTTTCTGAAGTACTGGTCTTCCACTACAAATTCCTTCCATCTTCTAGTCGGAGAAGTAAGCATCACCTTGTGGGATCTATATAGGATGACTAGCCTGCCTATCTCCGGATCCTTCCTCGATGAATACGTTCTTTCAAATAAGGAATTTGCTTATGTTGCTCCCAATAGAACACTTAGGATTACAACATCAATAATCAAACTTTTTCGTGAAACGTCTTATTGTGCTGACGTCCATAAGATATCCCCTCTTCAATGGCTTACACATTTTTCTCGATATTTGGTGTAAGTGTTCTAACATTTTTCTTTTACCTTTTAGACGAAACTTACCTATAAATATAAATTACTCACTCCCTCCTTTTTCAGGTTTCCTGGCAGCCATTGTGCCGAGCTGGAAGCCAATCGTAAAAAGAATTCCGGCCTAGCCGAATTCACCACTGAAACTGAATTAGCCGCTTTCTTGGCTTACTGGCTGAGTTTAGTTGTAAGGCCCGTATCCTAGCCCATACCATTCTGTAGGCTTCCGCGGTCCTCTGGGTCGAATTCCGGCAACCCGCGATCTGTTATTGACATTTACGCATAACCCTAAGATGTATGTCATATTTCAGAGTCGGCTCGACACGAGACTTGTACTTTAACGACCGCACCGTCACCGCGGTTCCGATGCCGCGTCTCGCGCGCTGAGGCGATACCCAGGCTAGGAGATGTGGGCCTGCATTCAGTTCGAGAAAAGGCCACGCATTTTGTAATACCTAGAGAATCTCTACATGTCCCATCAATCAAGTGCTCATCAATCACCTCATGTCAAGTACAAGAGCAACCCCAAAGTCAACTCTCTCTCTCTTACACACCCTTACATATCAAGTACACATCACTCACCTTTTCACCCATCATACCCATCTCTCTCTCTTACATCTCATCCTCTCCCTCTCTCTCTCTCTCATTTTTCAAACTCCATCTCCAAGCAACACAATGTCCAAGCTATCTCCATGAGAGAAGCCATGTGTGGCCCACCTTGCTACCTCTCATCTCCACCATCAAAGCCTCATCTCAACTGTTGGATCACGTTCTTTGGAGCTATAGAATGCGTTGATGGAAGAAGGACGAAGGGATCTTGAGGTGGGTGTTCATCATCTAGTTGTTTTGATTTAGGGCCCACATATGGTGGGACCCATCTTGATGTATTCATTGTAATGAGGGGCCCATAGTGGCAGGGCCCCTCCTCAATCCGTTTTCCCTCTCTCTCTCTCTCTCTCTCTCTCTCTCTCTCCCTTTCTTTCTTTTTATGGTGGTGATGTGTGGCCCACCGTGATGTATCCATGCCATCCTTCAGTGGGCGAGGCCCACCTGGCTGTCCATTTGGACAGGCCTGGGCGAGTGGAAAAATACGAATATCTGCTTGGTCCTGTGTGACCCACCGTGTTGTATATGTAAATATCCACACCATCCATCCAATCTACCGAACTGGTGGGTCACACGTGTGGACACACCTTGGGATGGAAAAGGATTGGCTGGTGTACTTCATACCAACAAATAGCTGCAAATACGACAACAAGCTATATGGGCCTGATCATGATGTATGTGTTATATCTCAACCGTCCATCTGGGCAGCAGGTCCCACGTAACTGATTTACTACTGTATTACATAAGCAGGAGGGTCTGGTCATGAAGCATGAGTAGTATTTGGGCCATCCATCTACTGGACGGCCAGCAGCCACAACTGCTGTGACGTTAGCAAGTCATGTGGGTCCCAATCGTGAGGTGTGTTTTATATCCAAACTGTTCACCCATGTGGGACCCACATGTGGTGCATTTGCCTTCCATCCACACCGTCCAGTGGTGTGGACGGTGGGGAAACACCATGATATATGTGTCTTAGATCCAGGTCGTCTGTCTAGGGGCCTGGATAGCAGCAGCTGTAAGTCAGCAACTCCATGGGTCCCACTAGCCACGTGGCTGCCCAAGACGTCAACAGATCTACTTACCAGGTGGGCCCCGACTACGATGTATGGTATGCATCCACCCCATCCATATCATGGTGGGGCTCACCATGATGTGTACGTGGATCCTCACCGTCCATTGCTTGGATGGTGGGCCACCTCTGTGTATATATTTCATCCAGCGTCCATCTAGGATGTGTCGCATCCAAACCATCCATCCATTTCGTGATCTGGTGGGCGACACATGTGGACCCCACCATGAGGTGTGCTTTAACTATGCCGTCCATCTCCATGGGGCCACTGATGCATGTGTTGCATCCAAACCATCTATCCTTTTGGCAAGCTCATTTTATGGCTTCAGGCAAAATGAGACAGATCTACTTATCAGGTGGGCCATTGCTAAAAACAGTGGAGCATTGAACGTCTACCATTGAAATCCTCTTGGTATCACAGAAAATCTGGATTAACATGAAATTTATTTTCTTTTATTAAGGTCTGTATGACCTTATGATCCGATTGGATGGAAAATAAATGTTATGGTGGGCCTTGGGAATTTCAACGGTGGAAATCATTGTCACCACTGATATTTGGAGTACGACCCATTGGTTGTATACGAGGCCCACGTATGAGGCCCATGGTGATGCATTTACGGACCATTGGTGCGGCCCATATAATGTGGCCCATGTAATGTGGCCCACTTAATATATGGGCCTAGTATTGAGGACCATGGGTGAGGCCCATTGTGATGTATTCAAGGCCCATATGCGAGGCCCATTGTGATGTATTCAAGGTCCATGGGCGAGACCCATTGTGATACATTTGTGGCCCATGAGTGAGGCCCAATGCGATGAGTGTGAGGCCCTTGAGTGAAGCCCATGGCGATGTATATTGGGCCCTTATGTGAGGCCATGGGCCCACTATACGTATGGCTCTATGTGGGCCACTCCTTTGGAACAATGTTGGTTAAATGACCACATTGATGGGTAATGATGGTTGAATGTCCACATTGTGACCTTCCCTTAGGCCTTGATAGTCTCGTTCTCATCATTCCCTTGTGGGTTAACCCTAATGAGTGGGCCCCATTCACCATAGACGGATGACTTCGTGCTATCAGGGTTTGATATAACCAAGACCGAGGGCCAATATTTATATTATGGTTAATTGGCTGTTCTCCTATGGACCCCGCCTTGTTTATGTACCGATTGTCGAGGCCGAGTCAGATTGTCAAGGCTAAGTCAGATTGTCAAGGCCGATTCTGATTCTGATTGTCGAAGCCGAGTCAGATTGTCGAGGCCGATTCTGATTCCGATTGTAGAGGCCGAGTCAGATTGTCGGCGCCAATTGTCGAGGCCAAGTCAGATTGTTGAGGTCGATTTCGATTATCGAGGCTGATTCTGATTCTGATTGTCGAGGTCGAGTCGGATTGTTGAGGCTGAGTCAAATTGTAGAGACCGATTCTAATTCCGATTTGTCGAGGCTGATTCTGATTATCGAGGCCATTGTATAGGCCGATTTCGATTTGTTGAGGCCGATTCCTATTGTCGAGGCCGGTTCTGATTGTTGAGGTCGATTCCAATTGTCGAGGCCGAGTCAGATTGTCGAGGCCGATTCCGATTCCGATTGTCGAGGCCGATTGTTGAGGCCGAGTCAGATTGTCGATGCCGATTTCGATTCCGATTGTTGAGGCTTAGTCAGATTGTCGAGGTCGATTCTGATTGTCGAGGCTGATTCTGATTGTCGAGGCTAACTTCGATTGTCGAGGCTGATTATCAAGACTGATTGTCGAGGCCGATTTCGATTGCCGAGGCCGATTTCGATTTGCCGACGGCGATTCCGAGTATCGAGGCCGATTGTGAAAAGGCATAGTTATATGTCCTAAAGGGGGGGAGGTGAATAGGACTACGCCAAATTAAAACTTTAACGACGGAATTTAACTGAATAAGATAACCTTGAAAGATAGAAATTTAAACAAATCATAGTACTGAAATGTAAACCAGTCTTTAAATAATAAAATGGAGAGGTTGATACCAATGTTGTTCTAAGAACAACCTTTCACCATAAAAACCAAGGTTTTATGGCAGGACAATCTTACTAGAACAATTTGAATATCAAAAACTCAAACTGAAAGGAAAGAAAGGAAATAGCAAGAAATTAAATTCTAAACTATTACCACATTCCCCACAATGCTTGAAATGAAAAGGATTACAACATTCACATCCACATATACATTCCACAGCTTTGAATGATAAAAGATATAGAAATTCAAATAAACATTCAAACCACAAAACACAAAGAATTATATTGGTTCGCTTGTGTATACACCAACTGTTAAACAACAACCACACAGATTGCTACTCCACTCCTAATATCCTCACACAGGGGATATCAGCATTCATTATAAAAATAGGCTTCACAGGTTCACCTAAAACCTTCATAATTGTGTCTTTCAAATGGGCTTACACAATTCAAAAACCCCACTTTTGAGTTTTCTGGATCTCCTCAGATAACCACTAAATTAAGATTTTTTTGGCTTAATCTCAAACAAAAACCAAAAACAAGGAAATTTACAATAAAGTAAAATACCTGGATTTCTCCTTTCGTTGTAGCTCGGAAGAACCAATTGAAGTAGAAGTTCGAATATAGAAGTTCAATTGTCCAATACTCACTTTGAAATGGTTCTAGATTCTAATTGGTTTTAAATTAAACCAGTTGGGCTAGCTCTATTTGATTTTGATTCCAAGAAGAAGGAATACAACAATTCCTCTTTTTAATTCAGATTGGAATACAGAAACAAAATCAAATAAATAAAGCTAACAAAAGAGAATATGAAATACGCACAACATAGCTTATATAACACAAACTTATTTCAGAGTGATGCCTTGATTTTACTTAAATTGAATTCTTGAAAAACTCTGAAATTCGTGTTCTATTTATAGTTGTAGAAATCGCATCTTCGACTAGTCGTGTGGCCACCACGACTGGTCGTAAGTCGAACTGCATTTTGAAATTTTAAGCATGATCGAATAAAACCGTTCCATGACCGGTTGTAGGGTGTCCACGACTGGTCGTGAAGCCTCCATGACTGGTCGTGACCATCCCACGACTGGTCGTGAGGAACCAAGAATGGTTACTGAATTTTGAGTCGTAGCTACAGGACTGGTCGTGAATGAGTCGACACTATTCTTACGACCGGTCGAGTAGAATCCAGGACTGGTCGAAGTTCAACCAAAAAATTCTGAAAATTTGCAACAACTTAGGACTGGTCTTGAAATTTCTTGGACTGGTCGAGCCAGTTTTAGGACTAGTCGAATAGAGTCCAGGACTAGTCTTAGAACAGACCAAACACTTATAAAAATATTCAATTTGAATTATGTATACAAAATGACCTACCCTAAGGTCAAACTAAGGCCATTCATACCTTAAATGTGAAGTATGGACATTGAGTCTTCATTTCTTCAGATGTTGGTTTACCTTTGAAGATTGTGAAGCTTGAGATCTCTGATGAATCTTGAACTTGAGATCATCTAAAGTTTGAACTTCATCTTGTGTAATGACCTGTAAATTTCCGTACATTGGGTCGAGTACCACCTCGACCGGAAATCACGTAGGATTAAATCCTTTATAAATTTAACAAAGTTAATTAAGTACTAAACTCGGTTAGCCATGAAATCCATTGGGATCGCTTTAAATACGATCTGCAAGACCCAAAACTTGTAGAATTAGTGGCTCTAGGTTACCCTAAAGTTTAGAACCAAACTCATTACCCGTCTGCTCTCGGGAATGAAATGAAACTTCGTATTAGGTCTAGATCGCACATCGGGAGTCCGATTAACATAAAGCTAAGGAACTAGGACCGCCCCACTGGGCTTGACAATCATCTCAAAAATCAGATGATTCCGATGTCCCACGGCCATTTGTTTCGATCCAGAGCGAGGGAATGTGAAAAACACTATTCCCATCCTAATAAAAATATCAGGAATAGTGATCTGGCATCATTCTGTTGCGCGTCAGTATTAAGCAACTTGACCGTCAGAATCAGACCAAATTACACCCTCGGATTAAGAAAAAATTCAGGAACATTTACATGTACTTGGAATTTCTGATCGTGGCCCACTGACCGTTGAACTGAAAGTGGTCCGCCACGTGCGATCTGGGAATCTGATCGAGTCGAGAATGTAATCCCACGTAGATCCATCGATGGTGAGCTTAAGTCTGACGTTTGGCTCAAGGAGGGCCACCAGAACCTCCCTTTTGAGCTGGAAAAGTGGCGAAATGACTATATATGCAGTTACCCTTGAACCTGAGTCTATTTTAGGGATGTTTTTGGCTATAAAAGGGGCTTAGAACAGCCCCTCTCACAGCCATACGAATTTGGGAAAAAAACCCTAGAGAGAGAGAGGGAAAAGAGAGAGAAGTGGTTGGATTTGTGGGACCACCTTCCTTCTACTGCTTCCACTCATCACACGGCCTACACCGCCTCATTCCTGGCGTTTTTCCGGCGGTATCCATCCCGTTTGGAGGTAAGAAACCCTAACCCTAGGTCTGATTTGAGGTAGGATTGTTGTAGGTTATGAAAAAGCTAATCGATTCCGCTCTTTAGGTTAGAAAACTCCCGTATACGGAAGCTCCAATACCCTTGCTGATTCGTTGGAATTCCAAGGGCCAAGGTGAGGACTTTAAGTGTATAAGTTACGGTTTTCAACGCTTTCAATGTCAGATAATGATAGATTCATGATCTGCATGTAAATGCACATGTACAAGTGCTTTCCGTTTCCTGTTTCGATTAACGTTGTAGAATATGGAATTTCACATACTCTAGATATACGTAGAAATACCGTATACGTATTTTTTTCGGGAAAATGTTTAACATGTTTATTTAATGTATGATTATATAATATATGGATAAAATACTAGTTTGGCGAAAGGAATCGCTAAAATATATGTTCGCTTGTAAATGTCTAATATGTTGAAATTGTGTATTCTAGAAATACCGCATATGTGCGGATTTTGGAAATACAATTGTAATGATTATTTGCTGTATGATTATGATATACATGGGTAAAATACTCACGTGGCGAAGGGACAGCCCTAACACGAATTTTGCTAACATACGTCATGTATGTTGGAATAGTGTATTCTAAGTGTTTGTGTAAATGCTTGTATGAGTCAATGTTTATGTATTAGTGCCTTAGATAGGCGCTGATATGGGATTCCCGACTCCCTTAGAGACATGTAGGTTTCCCTCCATGCGGTGGTTCGCTAGAACCACTCACTTGTAATGTGTACGTAATTGTATTCCTATGTGGATAGTGCTTTACTACATGCTTTAGAACATGCTTTACAACATGCTTTACTCCATGTTTTACTTCATGCTTCATAACATGCCTGCTAACATGCTTGTATTGCTTGTTTATCATGCTTTACTCCACATGTTTTTGATGAGAACTGTTTGAGTTTGGGACTATGTCTATAGTCCAAACATTAGGTACCAGACTTGCGGTTGTGGCTGAGATTCATATCGCCACAAAGGATGTGTCTGGCGAACCCGAGTCGTACTTCGGTTGGCGATAGTGGTTGGCCACACGGAGTGCTTTTGCGCTCCATATCGCTCAACTTGTGGTGCGCTCGAGCTAGTCAGGCTCGTCAACTAAACCGAAGTGTATTTGTGTGTTCACCCTATTTGGTCACTACTGCTTGAACCTAGGGTACCAAACTTACCAGTGGTGATCCCGTTTAACCATGGTACCTAGATCCGCTAAGTCGCATGAGCCGGACATGGTGGTATGGGACACCGTGGTCGAGCTGCCGGCCTACGCTGGGGCCATGTGCCTCCCCGTAGTGACCATTGCGCAACTAAACTAGTGAGCCGAATACGGTGGTATGGGACACTGTATTCGAGCTGTCGATACTTACGGTGAGAGCCGAGTACGGTGAAACCTGTGCTCGTGCTGACGGGCGATGAGTCCTCCGTAGTATCATCGAGTACACTTCAAGTGTCTGTGATTGGCGACGAGTCTTTCACAGCAACTAGAGTGTGAGTTGAGCCGAGTACGGTGAGACCTGTACTCGAGCTGACGGCTAGTGATTGAGCCGAGTACGGTGAGATCTGTACTCGAGCTGACGGCCAGCAATTGAGCCGCATACGGTGAGATCTGTATCCGCGCTGACGGGTGACGAGCCCCTTGCGATGCCTTCACTACGCTTCTTAAACCATAATATCGTATAATATTATCTAGGATTGACGACCCTAGAATGGATCATGTTGGGAATGATACAAGGGAGGTACCTTAGTTTCCCAATACTGCTGTTTGAAATGGACTAATAAAAACTTGGTAATCATGAGCATCATCGCACCGCATGTGCTTTGTAGATGTGGCGCACTGAGGGAGTAAGCATTCGCGAACGTAAGATGATGTCGCTTGAGGGTGGTTTGGCAAGGGCATACAGCATCATGTCATATCATTTTTGCACTTAACAAGAGTAGTTAGAAATATTTGATTTGTACTGCTTTATCATTACTGCTTGATTGATTTGATAACATGTTAACTTATACTTTATTGTTCCACTGAGTTAGCTACTCACTCCAACGTTACGGGACGGTGTTTGCAACACCCACCAGACTCTGTCGCAGGTGTAAATGGTGCCTTGGTTCAGGAGCCGGAGCCCGACTTTGATGAGGATCAGGAGGAGTTCTCTTTTATGCAGTATTCTGATGGCTTTGCTTAGGCCGGCTGCATCGCGGGATTTTCAGGGCCTCTCTTGAGGATTGTATTTTGATTTTGACTTAGAAACAATACATGTATATTGGTACTCAGTTAGTACTCATACTCTGGAGTTCAGAAAATTTTGTTACTTTACATACTTTGAATATAAAATTTCAGTCTTCCGCTTGCCTTTATACAATTGAACTGGAGTATGAATTACTGTTTTGGTATAATCTCATTCATGTTTATTGCGCTAACTCAGACAACATTTAACTAGCATTGTGTATGTTGCATAAGTGATGCGTTGGAACTCGGGAGTTGAGTTCATACTCGACCCCCGAATTTCAGGGCGTTACATCTTGTACTGTTATTCTTGAGTTGTAATTAAGACTTAAATAAGATGTAACGCCCTGAAAATCGGGGGTCGAGCATAAACTCAACTCCCGAGTTCCAGAACATCACTTATGCAACAAAATGAATGATGATTGAATGTTGACTGTATTCGTGCATTGAACATGAGTGAGATTAAGCCAAAACAGCATATCATACTCCAGAGACAGTTAAATTTGCAAGCGGAAGACTGTGATAGATAGATAAAATATATAAAGTATGATGAGTCTCCAGAGTGTGATAACAAATAATTACAAGTACAGTTCTAAAATATACCAAATGTGAGGAAGTGTAATGTCTCCTGTCCCAAGTACCATAGCCCCGTCAATACAATATCAGGTCTTCATTGACCTGCTAGAGAGATACAGATAGGAGAACTCCTCCTATCATCATAGAAGTAGTTCGGCTCTGCTTCACAAGCATCGCCATCACCTGAAACTCAACAAATTTGGTTGGTGTGTACAACACCGTCCCATAACGTGGGAATGAGTAGCTAACTCAGTGGAACAATAAAGCATAGGTTAACATGTTATCAATTCAATCAAGTAGTAATGATAAAGCAGTACAAATCAAATAATTCTAACTACTCTTATTAAATGCGAGAATGAAATGACATGATGATATATGCCCTTATCAAACCACCCTCATGCGACATCATCTTACGTTCGCGAATGCTTAACTCCCTCAGTGCGCCACATCTACTAAGCACATGCGGTGAGATGATGATCATGATTACCGAGTTATTATTAGTCCATTTCAAACAGCAGTATTGGGAAACTAAGGTACCTCCCTTGTATCATTCCCAAACATGATCCCTTCTAGGGTCGTCAATCCCAGTTAATCTCATACGATATTATGGTTTGAGAGGCATAGCGAAGGCATCGCAAAGGGCTCGTCACCCGTCAGCACGGACACAGATCTCATCGTATGCGGCTCAATTGCTGGCCGTCAGCTCGAGTACAGGTCGCACCGTACTCGGCTCAATCACTAGCCGTCAGCTCGAATACAGGTCTCACCGTACTCGGCTCAACTCATACTCTATTCGCTGTAAAATACTCATCGCCAATCACAACCCTTGGAGTATACTCGAAGATACTACAGAGGACTCGTCGCCCGTCAGCACAAGTACAGGTCTCACCGTACTCGGCTCTCACCGTAGGTATCGACAGCTCGAATACAGTGTCCCATACCACCATATTCGGCTCACGAGTTTGGTTGCGCAATGGTCACTACGGGGAGGCACATGGCCCCAGCGTAGGCCGACAGCTCGACCACGGTGTCCCATACCACCATGTCCGGCTCATGCGTCTTAGCGGATCGAGGTACCATGGTTAAAAGGGGTTTCACTGGTAAGTTTGGTACCCTAGGTTCAAGTAGTAGTGTCCAAACAGGGTGAACATGCATAAGGCAGATCGGGTTACTTGACGAGCTCGACTAGCACGATCGCCCGTTGAGCTGCACGACATGAAGTGCATAAACAACTTCGTGTGGCCTAGCCACTGCCGATAGGCAACGCACGACACCAGTTTGTCGAACACATCCCACGTGGCAAATGAATCTCAGCCACTAATTCAATCCTGTTACCGATTGCTTGGGCCATAATCATAGCCCCAAACACAATCAATTGCAAATAGATAAAGTAGTAATGGATCAAGATTCAACTCATACAGTCAAGGTCTGGTATTATCCGTTTAGGGCTGCCAGGGCCGTTGCACGCACTCGTTGCTCCGCTCCCCCATCACCCATGACAGATCATACAACGTTAATATGGATTTAAACATATGCATTACATAGTTAAAATCATAAAGCAGTTGAGCATGTTATGAATCACAACACAAGCATGAGTTTGTACATGTTCAATTCCTAATCACACAACTATCAAAGGAGATCATACACATAGTTAAAAGAGGTTGAGAATCATATCTCAACACCCTTATACATTACAATTTGCTAACTACTACTCATTCAGACATTTCAAGAAACACTTAAACAAACATACATCAACATACATGACATATGTCGATCACATAGGCATTAGGCCAAATTCTTTCACTAGGGAGTTGCCCTAATCATAACACGCGTACACCCACGACGGATAGTCATGGCAAGCAGGAATCTAAATTCCATATTCATTCAGTCATTTCCACAAACACTTGGGCCACACCTTTTAGCATATATAGTGTATATTGGCCGTGGCGTGATTTAGGGCAAATCCTTTCGTCAAAGGGGGATCGCCAATACATCAATCATGAATCCATGACAATTAGTCATGGCGAGCACGAATGAGAATTCTATACTCATACAATCATTTTCACAAACACTTAGAATACACTATTACAACATACATGGTGCATGTTAGCAAAACATGTATTAGGGCTATCCCTTAGCCAAGCGAGTATTTTATCCATGTATAACATATTATTACAGCAAATAATCACGATAAATACATCTCCAAAATTTATACGTATACAGTATTTTCTAGAATACGCAATTTCAACATACATAGTGTATATAAGTAAAACATGTATTTAGGCGAATCCTTTTGCCAAATAAGTATTTTATCCATATATCGTATATCCATACAACAAATAAACATGTCAAACACATTTCCAAAAAAAATACGTATACCGTACTTTCTACAAATACCTAGAGTATGTAGAATTCCATATTTTTCATCTTTAATCGAAACGGAAAACAGACAGCACTTTGTACATGTGCAATTGCATGCAGATCATGAATCTATCATTATCTGACATTGAAAGCGTTAAAAACCATAACCTATACACCTAAAGTCCGCACCTTTTGTCGTAGAATCGCAACGGAATTGATAGGTTTGCTAAGCTTCCGTATTCGGCAGTTTGGCAACCTATAGAACGAAATAGGTTAGCTATTTCACAACCTACAACAGTCTAAACCCCAAAACAGATTAAGGTTAGGGTTTCTTACCTAGAAACGACGCCGGAAACGCCGCGAAAAGCGTCAAGAAAGGGATGGTGCAGCCCGTGTGGTGGCATGGAACGACGGCAGGGAGATTCTCCCACTTCTCCCTCACTTTCTCTCTCTTTTCCCTCTCTCAAATCCCAAATTCGTATGGCTACCATGAGAGAGGGTTTAAGGTCCTTATATAGTCTCAAAACTCACCGAAATAGACTCCTGTTCAAGGGTTACTGCTAATATAGGTATTTCGTCACTTTTCCAGCTCGAAAGAGAGGTTCTGGTGGCCCTCCTTGAGTCAAACGTCAGACTTAAGCTCACCACACATGGATCTACGTGGGATTACATTTTTGACTCGATCGGATTCCCAGATCACACGTGGCGGACCAGTTTCAGTTTAACGGTCAGTGGGCCACGATCCGAAATTTCAAGTACATGTAAATGTTCTTGAAATTTTTCCTGATCTGAGGGTGTAATTTGGTCTGATTCTGACGGTAATACTGATGCGCAAGCGAATGGTGCCAGATCACTATTCCAGATATTTATTTTGTAAAGGGAATAGTGTTTTTCACACTCCCTCGCTCCGGATCCCAACGAATGGCCGTGGGACATCGGCTGGACCTGATTTTTGAGATGATTGTCAAGCCCAGGGAGGCGGTCCTAGTTCCTTAACGTCGTGTTAATCGGACTTCCGATGTGCGGTCTAGACCTAATATGAAGTTTCAAGTCATTCTCGAGAATAGCCGGGAAAAGAGTTTGGTTCTAAACTTTAGGGTAACCTAGAGTCACTGATTTTGCAAGTTTTGGGTCTTGCAGATCGTATTTCAAGCGATTGGTGTTAATTTCATAGGCACTCTAGTTTAGCACTAGCTAATTCTCGCCTAATTTCTAAAGGATTTAGTACTGTAAGATTTCTGTCTGAGATGGTACTTAGGCCTTTGTAGTTTGTATATAAAGTGATCCAAGTTATACTACTTAGCTAGTTTAAGATAGTGTCTAGGGCGAAAGTGCTTTGAAAAATTGAAAGCACAAGGTAGTGAAGGGTGGGATTTGTGAAGGAAATGGGTTAAGGAGCGATTTTAGACTGTGGGATTTAGTTTTGACAAGTTGGTAAGGTCTTATGATCGACCCATTGCCTAAGGACGTCTAATCCCAGGTTGGCAAAAATCCGGGATGTTACATAAGAACTTGTCTTCTGATGTAGCTCTTGAAATATGCTGATCATTGAAGCTTGCAGAAGTAGACAAATAACTTGAACTTGAACTTCTTGAAGTAGATCGCCATTCTTAGCTTGTAGCATTGATTCAGTGACTTGAACATACAAGTCAATATGCTACACAAGACATAAATTGTCTTTTTGGCACCACAAAATTTGACAACCAAAGGGGAAAATAACTATTGCACTAACAATCTCCCCCTTTGTCAAATTTGTGACAAAACACACTTAAAAAAAATATGATCAATATGAACATAATAGAAATCATTCACCAGTTATAAAAGTAAGCCAGTTACAGCCTGATTAATGAATAACGCACTAGTTGTCATTCACAAATTCTTCATTACTTACTCCCCCTGAGTGGCACAACTAAATCCAGCATAAAAATGATAAGCTACTCTACTCCCCCACAAGCCATATTTATCTCCCCCATATCCATATTTATCAAACGTAAATTATTCTCCCCCTTTTTGTCACAAAATGACAAAGGAAGAAAGGAAGAAATGGAAGTGGAAGACCAATAAGAGAGTAATGAAAGGAATAACTAGTTAAGATATGCAAATAAAAAATACGCAAATTTGAAGTGCACATAACATTAACCAATTGAAAGAAAAATCAGTCATACAAACTTAAGTAAAATCAAAGTCCACACACTAACAAAAGTAGTATAAAAAGTTATTACAAGCCAAAGACTAGAACACTTAATAAGATCCTGAGGAAGGAGCAGGTATGGTAGGATCAAGTTGATGAAGCCCCTTGTTAATGCACCTAAGATACTTACGCATATACTTAAATTACAAATCATGGGCAACATTCATGTTCCCTACCTTCTCCGCAAGAGCATGAAGACAAGCATTAAAATCAGATGGCTCATAGTCAGGATCATTTGTAGAATCAAATTTAATTTCATCAAAAATATCATCCATATTTATATCATCAGGAGGAAGATCGCCACCTTCTTGTTCATTCCCTGCGTCAATACCATCACCACCCACATCTCTTTGGCCAAGAGCCAATTCCAACTTCATCTTGTTTATATTAGAATTGTTAAATGAAAGATGATGAATGGGAGCCTCTTCAACAGGCATAGCAACTAGCATATGATACGCTAACATAGTCATAAGATAAGCAAATGGAATATCACTGTGTCCTGGATGGAGTCGAAACTGAATGATGAAATGACGTATCAAAGAAGGCAGACAAACTTTTGTACCAATGACGATAGAATGCAAAACCCGAACCATAAAGGAAGTCAGTTCTGTTTTGTTACCAGAACGTAGATATAAATTTGAAGTAAAGATTTTGTGGAGATCCCTGTATTTGGATAACAAATACTTTGCAGGGATCGCATTCCCTTTATGAGTCCATTGAACGTCCATATTACACAAATCTCTGGTTAACAAACATTTTTCTGATTCTGATGGTTTTTCCATTAGAGTATGAATAGGGATGCCCTCATCATTAACAGGTATTTCCATTAGATCCGCAATCAGATGACGGTCTACTGTAAATGGACCTTCTCTAGTATCAATATTAAATGTTAAATTATTAGACGAAAATTTAGAGATACATGCAATCATGACCTGTGTAATGGATTGGTATGCCGGCCCAACCCAGTGTAGGATGTTATCTCAACCTACAGATTGGAGAAGAGGAAGGATACTAAAAGGAGCAATATGATCAATAAATACAGGTCTTTTAACAATGACATTACGCATACGCAAATCCCTAACATGAGCGGGATCATATTCGGATGACTGAAGATGGTGCCTAGAGATAAGAGTTGATCTAGAAGAGGATGGACCACGAGTAGTTTTCTTTTTCCCTCTAACATCCATTTGCAATAGATTAATCAAAGAAACAAGTAGATTCAAAAGATGACGAGTGGGGTTTTGATAGATCAGATTTTTCAAGAGAAAACTCCAAAATCGCAATGAAACACAAAATAAATTACTCCAAGAGTGAAAATGAAGTAATATTAACTAGAATCTACAAGAAAAACACAAATGATGCACTAACCTTGAGGAATCAGACAGTTGGGTACGACTGGTCATGCTATGGCCCGTTGAAGAAGAAAAAGGAAATGAGAAAGATGAGTTTTTCCCAAATTTGAAGAGATTCAACTGGTCGAGGACCATTCTCGACCGGTCTTACCATGACTAGTCGAGCACGTCCTCGACTGGTCGTGAACCTATAAAAATATGCATTTTTCATAAAAATTTGAAATTTAAACCAATAAATTATCAAATATATATACACTATGATACACAAATGCATGAATAGTCAATTTATTAAACCTGCTTTTGTCGAGCGGTTTAGTGAAAATGTCAGTAAGTTGAGTCTCGGTCGGAATGTAATCTAAAGAGATTAATTTTTCTTCCACTAATTCACGAATGTAATGATACCTAATGTCAATGTGCTTGGTACATGAATGCTCGATTGGATTTTTTGAAATATTTATAGCACTGGAATTATCACAATATAATATCATTGATTCCTGTTCAATTTCATAATTGCTTAACATACGTTTCATCCAAACAAGCTGAGTACATGCATTTCCAGCTGCGATGTATTCAGCCTCAGCAGTAGAGAGCGACACAGAACTTTGCTTCTTGCTAAACTAAGAAAGTAAACAATTTCCAATATAAAAACAACCACCACTGGTTGACTTTCTATCATCGATATTACTAGCCCAATCAGCATCTGAATACCCTGCCAATTGAACACTAGTATCATATGGATACCAAAGACCCAAATTAGCAGAATTTGCGACATATCGCATAATCCGCTTAACAGCAGTTAGATGAGATTCTTTAGGGTTAGACTGATATCTAGCACAAATACCAACACTTAAAGCAATATCAGGTCTACTTGCAGTTAAATAAAGTAAACTGCCAATCATGCTACGATATAGTTTAGTATCTACATTTTTACCTGTAGAGACTTTTGAGAGTCTTAAGGTTGTACTCATAGGAGTATAAAAATTCTTACCATTCTCAAATCCGAACTTTTTAATCAAGTTCAAAGCATATTTGGTTTGAGAAATAAAAATACCATCAGGTTGTTGTTTTACTTGCAACTCTAGGAAATAATTCAATTCCCCATCCATGCTCATTTTGAACTTAGATTTCATTAAATCTACAAACTCAACAGTCATGTTAGTACAGGTAGATCCATAAATAATATCATCAATATAAATTTGTACCATTAAGATATGATCGTTATGTTTCTTAACAAACAGAGTTTTATCAACACTTCCCATTAGAAAATTATGACTTAGTAAAAACTTAGTCAATTTTTTGTACCATGCCCTGGGAGCTTTTTTCAACCCGTAGAGAGCCTTTTTAAGGCGATAGACATGATCATTGTTCTTAGGGTCTTCAAAACTCACTAGTTGTTCAACATAGACTTCTTCATGTAGATCACCATTTAAGAAGGCACTCTTTACATCCATTTAATAAATTTTGAATTTTTGAAAGCATGCAATGGATATAAAAAGTCTAATTGATTCGAGGCAAGAACTGGGGCAAAGGTTTCATCGTAATCAATGCCTTCTATTTGAGTGTACCCTTGTACAACCAGTCTTGCCTTATTTTGAATAATATTACCAAGTTCATCATACTTATTTTTGAAAATCCACTTAGTTCCTATAATGTGTTTATCTTTAGGTCTAGGAACTAGATACCAAACATCATTTCTCACAAATTGGTTAAGTTTTTCCTGCATAGCAACTATTCAGTTTTTGTCAGAAAGAGCTTCTTTTACATTAGTCGGTTCAATCTGGGATGTAAAACACACGTAGTTACAGATGTCTTCTAATTGTCTACGAGTGTGCACACCAGTGAGAGAGTTTTCAAGAATTTGAGTAGTTGGATGATCTTTAACAGTCCTCAGTTCAGAATTGGTTAGATTTGATGAAGTATCTGGATTGTCAATTAAAAGAACTTCATCATTATCTGAACTTGGGCCAGGTGTATTCAAGTGATCGTCAATGACCACATTGATGGACTCTTGAATAACACCGATCCTTTTGTTCAATACTCGATATGCATGACTGTTTAAAGAATACCGTAAAAAGATACCTTCATCACTTTTAGTATCAAACTTTTCCAAATTTTCACGGTCACGTAAAATATAGCACTTGCTACCAAAAACTCGAAAGTATTTGACAGTAGACTTCTTATCGAACCATAGTTCATAAACAGTTTTATTATTAAATTTACTAGTATAAACTCGGTTGATAATATAGCAGGCAATATTTACGGCTTCAGCCCAAAGGTTTCTAGGGAGCTTCATACTATTCAACATTATATTTCCCATTTCTTGAAGCACTCTATTTTTCCTCTCCACAATTCCATTTTGTTGTGGTGTTTTGGGCACAAAGAATTCATACGATATTCCTAGATCGCTACAGAATTTCTCACAACTGCTATTCTCGAATTCAGATCCATGATCACTACGAATCTTACAAACTTGAGAACTTTTTTCAGTTTGGATCCATTTGAGAATCCTTTTTACTTCGTCAAGGGTTTCTGGTTTATCCCTTAAGAAGGCTACCGAAGTAAATCTGGTAAAATCATACACAATTACTAGTATGTATTTTTTGTCACCTTGACTCTTCGTCCTGATAGGTCCTACAAGATCCATGTGGAGAAGCTCGAGTGGCCTTGATGTGGCATTGGAGTTCACCTTTTTGTGAGAACTCCTAGTTTGTTTGCCAATTTGGCATTCGCCACATATTTTGTCTACTTTTTGAAGTTTAGGTAGATCTCTTATTAGTTCTCCTTTGCTTAATCTGTATAAATTATGGTAGTGTACATGTCCAAGGAGTTTATGCCATAATTCTGTCTCATCGGTATGGATCATGTAGCACGATTGATTAGATGAGCTACCATCGCTTAGGATATGGCAGTTTTCAAAAGTCCCGCGACCAGTTAACATTACAGAACCCTTTTTGTTTAAAATTTCACAACCTCGATTAGAAAAGTTCACGCTGTGATTGTTATCACATATTTGAGATATGCTTAACAGGTTGTGTTTTAGCCCCTCAACATATAAAACATTCTTGAATAAGGGAAGGTTATAAGTTGAACCGTACCTTGGCCAATAATCTTACAGTTGCTACCATCACCAAATGTGACTGACCCATCAGTCATATCTTTAAAGTCGGTGAATAAAGCTTTGTCGCCTGTCATATGCCTAGAGCACCCACTATCTAGGTACCATTTTGTATGGCTTGTTGCTTTGAATGCAGTGTGGGCAATCAAGCAGGTAACCTTAGGAACCCATTTCATAACTATTTTGGGTTTAGGAGTATAGTTGGTCTTCTTATGTTTGTCGTTGTTGTAAGACTGACCCACTGAGTTAGATTTTAAGAGCTCCTTAAGTAGATCAACTATTTTCTCAGTTAAAGGGTTTCAGTTTTGATTTTTGTAGTTGATATAGTTACCTTTAGTTTTGAAAGATTGAAAAGTTTTAGCCTTTTTAGAAAACTTTTGATTAGAACTTTTCTCTTTTGAGTTTGAGGACTCTCCTTTCACAAACTTGGGAGGAGTATTCTTATGTTTAGGAGAAACATTTCAATCGTATCCCAGACCAGATCGGTCGCCACATTTTCTTGATCTAGTTAAAAGTTTTTCTAATTTTGGATCACCTTGGGCATACCTCCATGCATCCTTTAAACTCAAAAGGGAAGAGACTTCAAGTTTAAGTTTATCATTTTCAAATTTCAGATTTTCAATAAGGGTGGTTTTGAAATCTAGATCACATTTGCATTTTTCAAAACAATCTGAAAAATGAGATTTTTCTAAAACAATAGTTTCAAAATTATCTTTAAGCTTTGAAAACTTTTCTTTTTGAAGCTTTAATTTTACTGCAATCTTACAACTTTTCTTGTATAGGGCATTATAAGCATCTTGAAGATCTTCTTCATTTTCATGATCACTATTCAGATTTTCTTCACTAGTAGAATCATCATGATCTGAAAAAGTGAACTTGGCTAGAGTCATAAGAGCTTTGACTTCATTGCTCGACCTAGTTTCAGAATCTTCTGATTCAGAAGAGGCTTCAGTGCCAGAAGATTCATCCCAAGTAGTCAGCATTCCTTTCCTTTTAGGTTTGTCCTTTTTAGGACACTTGCTTGCTAAATGCCCATATTCTTAGTAGTTGTAACATTGACTATCTTTTAAAGATTTCCAAGTTTTAGATTTAGACTTAGATCTTTTCTTATCATTTGATTTTTGAAATTCTACCTTCTTTTTACTTTTGAAAATCTTATAAAACTTTTTCGCTAAGAGAGCCATATCATCTTCAAAATTTTCAAAATCAGAATTTTCCTAAGAAATACATTTGGAAGACTTAAGGGCTATAGATTTACCTTTAGGAGCTTTAAAGTTTAACTCATAGGTTTGTAAAGACCCAACTAATTCTTCTACCCTCATATTGTCCGTATCACGAAGTTCCTAGATGCAGTCACCTTTGGGTTGAACCGTTCAGGTAGTGAACGTAGTATCTTTGCACACACTTTACTTTATGAGATTTTATCGCTGAGACCCCACATAGAGTTTACAATGTCATTCAATCTAGTATAAAAGTCCATGAACATTTCATTTTCCTCTATATGTATTTCCTCAAATTTAGTTGTGAGGATTTAGACTTTAGACTTCTTGACAATTGATGTACCTTCGTGTGTCATTTCTAAAATATCCCAAACTTGCTTTGCAGTATCACAGGATATAATTCTTTTGAATTCATCCAGTGATAGTGCGTAAGTGATTGCATTTAGTGCTTTTGCATTGGCACCACTCACTTTTCTGAATTGTGGTTCAAGAAAAATAAGGTGATATTCTCATTGATTTTGATCCATCGATACCAGTCACTTCAGTGGTAGGAGGGATCCATTTAGTCATTGTGGCTTGCCACACACTCCCATTGTAACATCCTGAAATTCGGGGTCTAGTATGAACTCAACTCCCGAGTTCCAACGCATCACTTATGCAGCATACACAATGATGGTTAAATGTTGTCTGAGTTAGAGCAATAAACATGAATAAGATTATACCAAAACAGTAATTCATACTCCAGTTCAATTATATAAAGGCAAGCGGAAGACTGAAATTTTATATTTAAGGTGTGTAAAGAAACAAAATTTTATGAACACCAGAGTATGAGTACTAACTGAGTACCAATATACATGTATGGTTTCTAAGTCAAAAATCAAAATACAACTCCCAGGAGAAGCCCTGAAATCCCCGCGATGCAGCCGGCCTAAGCAAAGCCGTCAGAGTACTGCATAAAGGAGAACTCCTCCTGATCTTCATCGAAGTCGGGCTCCGGCTCCTGAACCGAGGCGCCATCTACACCTACGACAGAGTCTGGTGGGTGTTGCAAACACCGTCCCGTAATGTGGGAGTGAGTAGCTAACTTAGTGGAACAATAAAGCATAGGTTAACATGTTATCAATTCAATCAAGCAATAATGATAAAGCAGTACAAGTCAAACAATTCTAACTACTCTTATTAAATGCGAGAATGAAATGACATGATGTTGTATGCCCTTGCTAAACCACCCTCATGCGACATCATCTTATGTTCGCGAATACTTAACTCCCTCAGTGCGCCACGTCTACTAAGCACATGCGGTGCGATGATGATCATGATTACCGAGTTATTATTAGTCCATTTCAAACAGCAGTATTGGGAAACTAAGGTACCTCCCTTGTATCATTCCCAAAACATGATCCATTCTAGGGTCGTCAATCCTAGTTAATCTCATACGATATTATGGTTCGAGAAGCATAGTGAAGGCATCGCAAAGGGCTCGTCACCCGTCAGCGCGGATACAGATCTCACCGTATGCGGCTCAATTGCTGGCCGCCAGCTCGAGTACAGGTCTCACCGTACTCGGCTCAATCACTAGCCGTCAGCTCGAGTACAGGTCTCACCGTACTCGGCTCAACTCATACTCTAGTTGCTGTGAAAGACTCGTCGCCAATCACAGACCCTTGGAGTATACTCGAAGATACTACGGAGGACTCGTCGCTCGTCAGCACGAGCACAGGTCTCACCGTACTCGGCTCTCGCCGTAAGTATTGACAGCTCGAATACAGTGTCCCATACCACCGTATTCGGCTCACGAGTTTGGTTGCGCAATGGTCACTACGGGGAGGCACATGGCCCCAGGGTAGGCCGACAGCTCGACCACGGTGTCCCATACCACCATGCCCGGCTCATGCGTCTTAGCGGATCAAAGTACCATGGTTAACGGGATCGCCACTGGTAAGTTTGGTACCCTAGGTTCAAGCAGTAGCGACCAAACATGGTGAACACACATTCAACATATCGGGTTACTTGGCGAACCTGACTAGATCGAGCGCACAACAAGTTGGGCGATATGGAGCGCAAAAGCACTCCGTGTGGCCAACCACTATCGCCAACCGGAGTATGACTCGGGTTCGTCTGACACACCCCTTGTGGCGACATGTATCTCAGCCACAACCTCAAGTCTGATACCAAATGTCTGGACCATAGGCATAGTCCCAACACCAATCAATCTCATCCATAACATGTGAAGTAAAGCATGATAAACAAAGTAATACAAGCATGTTAACAGGCATGTCATAAGGCATGTTATAAAACATGAAGTAAAGCATGTTGTAAAGCATGTTGTAGAGTACTATACAAATAGGAATACAATTACATACACATCACAAGTGAGTGGTTATAGCAAAACACTACATGGAGGGTATCCTACATGTCTCTAAGGTGATCGGGAAGTCCATATCAGCACCTATCTAAGGCACTAACACTTACGCCTTTACACTCACATGCATTTACACAAACACTTAGGGTACGCTATTCCAACATACACGACGTATGTTAGCAAAATACGTATTAGGGCTATCCTTTCGCCAAGCGGTTATTTTATCCACGTATACCATAATCATACAACAAATAATCATGACAATTACATTTCCAAAATTTACACATATGCGGTATTTCTAGAATACACAACTTCAACATACATAGTGTTTACAAGCGAACATATATTACGGCGATTCCTTTCGCCAAACTAGTATTTTATCCATGTATTGTATAATCATACATTAAATAAACATGTCAAACATTATTCCAAAAAAAATACGTATACGGTATTTCTGCGTATACCTAGAGTATGTGAAATTCCATATTCTACAACATTAATCGAAACAGGAAACGGAAAGCACTTTGTACATGTGCAATTGCATGCAGATCATGAATCTATCATTATCTGACATTGAAAGCATTGAAAACCGTAACCTATACACTTAAAGTCCTCACCTTTGCCCTTGGAATCACAACGAATCAGCAAGGGTTGTTGAGCTTCCGTATACGGGCGTTTCCTAGGCTAAAGAGTGAAATCGGTTAGCCTTTTCACAACCTACAACCTATATACTTCAAATCAGACCTAGGGTTAGGGTTTCTCACCTTAAAACGGAGTGGATACCATCAGGAGAGCGCCTGGAATGAGGCGGTGTAGGCCGTGCGATGTCTGAAAGCGGTAGGAGGAAAGTCTCCCACAAATCCCAAGCTCTTCTCTCTCTTTTCTCTCTCTCTCTCTAGGGTTTTATCCCAAATTCGTATGGCTGTGAGAGGGGCTGTTCTAAGCTCCTTTTATAGCCAAAAACCTCCCTAAAACAGACTCAGGTTCAAGGGTTACTGCTAACATAGGCATTTCGCCACTTTTCCAGCTCAAAAGAGAAGTTCTGGTGGCCTTCCTTGAGCCAAACGTCAGACTTAACCTCACCACACATGGATCTATGTGGGATTACGTTTTTTAACTCGATCGGATTCCCAGATCACACGTGGCGGACCACTTTCAGTTCAACGGTCAGTGGGCCACGATCCGAAATTTCAAGTACATGTAAATGTTCCTGAAATTTTTCTTAATCCGAGGGTGTAATTTAGTCTGATTCTGACGATCAGGTTGCTTAATACTGATGCGCAAGCGAATGGTGCCAGATCACTATTCCAGATATTTATTTTGGAATGGGAATAGTGTTTTTCACACTCCCTCGCTCCGGATCCAAACGAATGGCCGTGGGACATCGGCTGGACCTGATTTTTGAGATGACTGTCAAGCCCAGTGAGGCGGTCCTAGTTCCTTAACTTCGTGTTAATCGGACTTCTGATGTGCGATCTAGACCTAATACGATATTTCGTTTCATTCCTGAGAGCAGCCGGGAAATGAGTTTGGTTTTAAACTTTAGGGTAACCTAGAGTCACTGATTTTGCAAGTTTTGGGTCTTGCAAATCGTATTTAAAGCGATCCCAATGGATTTCATGTCTAATCGAGTTTTGCACTTAGTTAACTTTGTTAAATTTCTAAAGGATTTAATCCTAATTAATTTCTGGTCGAGGTGGTACTCGAGCCAACGTACGGAAATTTACAGGTCGTTACACCCATCTATTGATTTGAGGAAAATCCTCATCATGGCTTTCTAATAGGCATAATTGGAGCCATCAAATGGTGGATGCCTAGTGACTGAAAGGCTATCAAAATTTGACATCTTATAAATAGCTTAGATCGTTTAGCTCAGGAAATAAATCCAAATAACAATTAAAATGGGCTATTAGGCTTTGATACCACTTGAAAAGGCCTAGCTATATGTCCTAAGGGGGGGTTGAATAGAACTATGTCAAATTAAAACTTTAACAGCGGAATTTAACTGAATAATGTAGCCACGAAAGATAGAAACTTAAACAAATCACAATACTGAAATGTAAAGCAATCTTTAAATAATAAAATAGAGAGGTTGATACCAATGTTGTTCTAAGGACAACCTTGCACCATAAAAACCAAGGGTTTATGGCAGGACAACCTTACTAGAACAATTTGAATATCAAAAACTCAAACTGAAAGGAAATAAATGAAATAACAAGAAATTAAATTCTAAACTATTATAACATTCCCCACAATGCTTGAACTGAAAAGGATTACAACATTCACATCCACATATACATTCCACAGCTTTGAATGATAAAAGATATAGAAATTCAAACAAACATTCAAACCACAAAACACAAATAATTATAGTGGTTCGCCTGTGTGTACACCAACTGTTAAACAACAGCCACACAGATTGCTACTCCACTCCTAATATCCTCACACAAGGGATATCAGCGTTCACTATGAAAATAGGTTTCACAGGTTCACCTAAAACCTTCACAATTGTGTCTTTCAAATGGGCTTACACAATTCAAAAACCCCAATTCTGAGTTTTCTGGATCTCCTCAAATAACCACTAGATTGAGAATTTTCTGGCTTAATCTCAAACAAAAATCAAAAACAAGGAAATTTACAATAAAGTAAAATACCTGAATTTCTCCTTTCGTTGTAGCTCGGAAGAACCAATCGCAGTAGAAGTTCGATTGTCTAATACTCACTTTGAAATGGTTATAGGTTTTAATTGATTTTAAATTAAACCAGTTGGGCTAGCTCTATTTGATTTTGATTCCAAGAAGAAGGAATACAGCAATTCCTCTTTTCAATTCAGATTGGAATACAGAAACAAAATCAAATAAATAAAGCTAACGAAAGAGAATATGAAATATGCACAGCGTAGCTTAAATAACACAAACTTATCTCAGAGTGATGCCTTGATTTTACTTAAATTGAATTCTTGAAAAACTCTGAAATTCGTGTTATATTTATAGTTGCAGAAATCGTATTGTCAACTGGTCGTGTGGCCACCACGATTGTTCGTAGGTCGAACTGCATTTTCAAATTTTAAGCGCGATTGGATAAAACCGTTCCACAACTGGTCGTAGGGTGTCCACGACTGGTTGTGAGGCCTCCACTACTGGTCATGAGGAAACAAGAATGGTTACTGGAATTTGAGTCGTGGACACAGGACTGGTCGTGAATGAGTCGACATTATTCCTACGACCGGTCGAGCAGAATCCAGGACTGGTCGAAGCTCAACCAAAAAATTCTGAAAATTTGCAACAACTTAGGACTGGTCTTGGAATTTCTTGGACTAGTCGAGCAAGTTCTAGGACTAATCGAACAGAGTCCATGACTGGTCTTAGAACAGATTAAACACTTATAAAAATATTCAATTTGAATTATGTATACAAAATGACCTATCCTAAGGTCAAACTAAGGTCATTCATACCTTAAATGTGAAGTATGGACATTGAGGCTTCATTTCTTCAGATGTTAGTTGACCTTTGAAGATTGTGAAGCTTGAGATCTCTGATGAATCTTGAACTTGAGATCTTTTAAAGCTTGAACTTCATCTTGTACTGTTATTCTTGAGTTGTACTTGAGACTTAAACAAGAACTTGTCTTCTGATGTAGCTCTTGAAATATTCTGATCATTGAAGCTTGCAGAAGTAGACAAATAACTTGAACTTGAACTTCTTGAAGTAGATCACCGTTCTTAGCTTGTAACATTGACTCAGTGACTTGAACATACAAGTCAATATGTTACACAAGACATAGATTGTGTTTTTGGCACCACAAAATTCGACAACCAAAGGGGAAAATAACTATTGCACTTACAGATTGTCAAGGCCGAATATTGAGGCCAATTGTTGAAGCCTAATGTGATGTATATGCTTCCTGTATTTAAGGCCCATTGTGATGTGTATTCAACCTGTGTTTAAGGACTAATGTGATGTATATGAGGCCTATGTAATGAGGCCCGTTGCGGTGCATTTAAGGGGGAGGCGATGGAGCCCATTGTGATGCATATTATGCCCATGTGAGAGGCCCATCATGATGTGTATTAAGCTCTTGAGTAAGGCCCATGGTGTGGTATATTATGCCCTTGTGTGAGGCCATGGGTCCACTATATGTTAGGCTCTATGTGGGTCATTCATTGGGGGCAATGTTGTTTAAATGTCCACATTGTCGAGACTGATTGTTGATGCCGGTTATTGATACTGATTATGAGTATGTGACAGCATAGCATCATGATACATGCCCATATGCATCATCTGCATGTTTGTTATGAGATATGGTTGTCCATTGCATATGTCGTAGGACAGGTTGTTCATAGGACTCCCTGATAGGTGGAGCTGCCCCACATGAGCATACAGTATGCGCATGATTGATGTATGATTGAACTGTGTGATTTATGCATCTCACATTGTGTGATTATGATTACTGTACGCCCTAGCGACATCAAGGCCGTAGCCTCCACAGGCATAACGTGGATGGCCAAATGGGACACCAGAAATCTATTTTACATGGGGTATAATAGATATCCCTAGGTGAAAGTCCTTAAATCTTCTTGGTTCCAAAGGTTGCTCCAATGTCTAGAGCAAGTGGATGCATGAGCGCATGAGGGCCGTATACCATTAGGCCGCATCTCCCACTGTGTCGTGGTCGGTTGGAAGGGGGTGCGGCCATACCTGCCCGAGAGGAGGGGGCAAAGCTAGGCTGAGTTTGACTAGGTCAAGGAATGGGTCCGCTATCGACGACCCGGGCCCAATATTGGCAGGCAGATAGTGAGGTCTCTCTTGTTGCGCGTGATGGGACGATAATCTGGTTTGGAATGTAATAGACCCCTGTGATTTTCCAGAGAGGAAACGTACTGATATGTGGACTTATTGAGTAGGAGTTGCATATTCATTCATTATCCACTATCTACTCGGGCTGGTGTTGCGTAACTATTCGTTACGTGTACCTTTGCATAGCCACGATTTTGGTTGGGCGCGCGACCAACCTTAGATCAAGAGTTTGCCACATTGTGTTTGATTATCCAAATTTAAGTATGGGACTGGTTTAGATAGAATTCTCTTGTGATGGACCCCGTAGCCTGCGATACTACGTACTATCATCCCGACTTCACACTCCAGCTTGGTCATTTCATTCACATTGCATATTGCATTGCATCCTTAACACATAGTATTTGGCTTACTATCTCCGCATTGCATAGCTGATCTATATTGCTTCCTCAGTATATGATATTAGTTTATTATATTTTTGCATCACATAGCCTGCATAAGGCTAATGGTATTTATGGGCCTATTAGCATGTTTTCGCATTATTCTGATATTGTATGATTCATGATCTTGTCAGTATTTCCGCTTACTCTGAATACTCCGGTATTGCTTACTTGACACTTATTTTGTGCACACACTTTCACCACCCACTAAGCTTTCTATAAGTTTATGCATGATAGATGTGTGCAGGTGGCGTCAGGTTACAGTAGCATTGGCTTGGAGCATGTAGTGGACCTCTGGAGCTTTGATTTTTGATATATGTATTTCCCTTTCAGCATTATATTCAAATGATTATATTAGTGGATATGTGATGATGATGTTGCCTTTGTGATTTGGGTAAACTTATGGTTATGTTTCTTACGATATAAATGTACGTTGGAAAATCCTCCTTGTAGGATCCTAGGATCAGAATCTGTTATATGGGCACTGGGAGCTGAGAATGGGGTACTACGGTGGCTGTCGGCACCGTATTCGTGATCGAGATTCCTGTGAGTCCGATCTCTGAGTTTGAGGCATGACAGAAGTTGGTAAGAGCATAACTTGGGAATACCTGAAGATAACATCCAATATCTGTTGATAGCTACCCTTCACTGTATGATTGTTGAGAACTTAGAATGATTAGATTCCCGAGTTCGAATAACTTGGAACTTTCTGACATAGCTCCTTACCGTTGAGATTGTAAGACTACTTAGTGTTTCAGTCTCGATCGTTTCGGACCGAGATCCGAGATTCAGTCGGATCACCATAGTTTGATGATGCATCTCGGGAGGGCGAGGTTAAGACTAAAGAGTGTTATCTTCATCCTTTTGAAGATTGATTGAGCCTTGACATATATACTTGATGATGTTTCCTCTTCCCTTAACTGTTCTGTAAATTTCGAGGATGAAATTTTTATTAGGTGAGGAGAACTGTAAGCAGGGGTGCACACGGTTCGGATCCGGTTCCAAAAGGGATGAGAACTAAAGGTGGCCCCCTTCACATTAACGGACCATATCGACAGCTGACAGGACCAATTCTTCTACATCCTTGGCCATTCGGTTCCAGTTTCAAAACCGAAATCGATCTGTGTGCACCCCTAACTGTAAGGCCCGTATCCTAACCCGTACCTTTCCATAGGCTTCCGTAGTCCTCCCGGTAGAATTTCGACAACCCGTGATCTGTTATCGGCATTTGGGCACAACCCTGAGATGTATCCCATATTCCAGAGTCAGCTCGACACGAGACTTATACCCTAGCGACCGCGCCGTCGCCGCGATTCCGATGCCACGTCTGGCACGCCGAGGCGATACCCAGGCCAGGAGATGTGGGCCCGCATTCAGTTGAGAAAACGCCACGGGTTTGCAATCCCTAGAGAATCTCTACAACATGTCTCATCAATCAAGTGCACATCAATCACCTCATGTCAAGTACAAGAGCAACTCCAAAGTCAACTCTCTCTCTTACACACCCTTATATGTCAAGTACACATCACTCACCTTTTTACCCATCACACCCATCTCTCTCTCTCTCTCTCTCTCTCTCTCTCTCTCTCTTACTTCCCATCCTCTCTCTCTCATTTTTCAAACTCCATCTCCAAGCAACCCAACGTCCAAGCTATCTCCATGAGAGAAGCCATGTGTGGCCCACCTTCCTACCTCCCATCTCCACCATCAAAGCCTCATCTTAACCATTGGATCATGTTCTTTGGAGCTATAGAACGCGTTGACGGAAGAAGGACAATGAGATCTTGAGGTGGGTGTTCATCATCTAGTTGTTTTGATTTAGGGCCCACATATGGTGGGACCCATCTTGATGTATGTATTGTAATGAGGGGCCCATAGTGGCAGGGCCCCTCCTCCATCCGTTTTCCCTCTCTCTCTCTCTCTCTCTTTATTTTTATGGTGATGATGTGTGGCCCACCGTGATGTATCCATGCCATCCTTCTAGTGGGCGAGGCCCACCTGGCTGTCCATTTGGAGAGGCCTGAGCGAGTGGAAAAGTACAAATATCTGCTTGGTCCTGTGGGACCCACCATGTTGTTTATGTAAATATACACACCGTCCATCCAATCTACTGGACTGGTGGGCCACACGTGTAGACCCACCTTGGGATGGAAACGAATTAGCTGGTGTACTTCACACTAACAAATAGTTATTGATACGTCAGTAAGCTAGGTGGGCCTGATCATGACGTATGTGCTATATCTCAACCGTCTATCTGAGCAACGGGTCTCACGCAACTGATTTGTTGCTGTATTACGTCAGTAGGAGGGTCTGGTCATGAAGCATGTGTAGTATCTGGGCCGTCCATCTGCTGGACGGCCAACAGCCACAACTATTGTGACGTTAGCAAGTCATGTGGGTCCCAATCGTGATGTGTATTTTATATCCAGACTGTTCACCCATGTGGGACCCACATGTGGTGCATTTGCCTTCCATCCACACCGTCCAGTGGTCTGGACGATGGGGAAACACCATGATATATGTGTCTTAGATCCAGGCCGTCCGTCCAGGGGCCTGGACAGTAGCAGTTGTACGTCAGCAACTCCATGGATCCCGCTAGCCACGTGGCTGCCCAAGACGTCAACAGATCTACTTACCAGGTGGGCCCCATCCACGATGTATGGTATGCATCCACACCGTCCATATCATGGTGGGCCTCACCGTGATGTGCACGTGGATCCTCACCGTCCATTGCTTGGATGGTGGGCCACCTCTATGTATATATTTCATCCAGCGTCCATCTAGGACTATATATATATATATATATATATATATATATATATATATATATATATATATATATATGGGATGGTGGGTCTCATGTGGGAACCCACCTTGGTATATGTAATTGCATTCTCACCGTCCATGTGATCTGGATGGTTGGACCTCTGTCCTAGACGTGTTGCATCCATACTGTCCATACATTTCATCATCTGGTGGGCCACACATGTGGACCCCACCATGAGGTGTGCTTTAACTATGTCGTCCATCTCCATGGGGCCGCTGATGCATGTGTTGCATCCAAACCGTCCATCCTTTTACCAAGCTCATTTTATGGCTTGAGGCAAAATGAGACAGATCTACTTATCAGGTAGGACATTGCTAAAAACATTGGAGCATTGAACGTCTACCATTGAAATCTTCTTGGTATCACAGAAAATCTGGATCAACATGAAATTTGTTTTCTTTTATTCAAGTCTATGTGACCTTATGATCCGATTGGATGAAAAATAGATGCTATGGTGGGCCTTCGGAATTTCAATGGTGGAAATCATTATCACCACTGATATTTGGAGTACGTCCCATTAGTTGTATACGAGGCCCAAGTATGAGGCCCATGGTGATGCATTTACGGACCATTAGTGCGGCCCATATAATGTGGCCCATGTAATGTGGTCCACTTAATATATGGGCCTAGTATTGAGGCCCATGGGTGAGGGCCATTGTGATGTATTCAAGGCCCATAGGCGAGGCCCATTGTGATGTATTTAAGGTCCATGGGAGAGACCCATTGTGATACATTTGTGGCCCATGAGTGAGGCCTAATGCGATGAGTGTGAGGCCCTTGAGTGAAGCCCATAGTGATGTATATTAGGCCCTTGTGTGAGGCCATGGGCCTACTATATGTATGGCTCTATGTGGGCCACTCCTTGGGAGCAATGTTGGTTAAATGAACACATTGATGGGTAATGGTGGTTGAATGTCCACATTGTGACCTTCCCTTAGGCCCTGATAGTCTCATTCTCATCATTCTCTTGTGGGTTAACCCTAATGAGTGGGCCCCATTCACCATAGACGGATGGCTCCGTGCTATCAGGGTTTGATATAACCACGGCCGAGGGTCGATCTTTATATTATGGTTGATTGGTTGTTCCTCTATGGACCCCACCTTATTTATGTGCCGATTGTCGAGGCCGAGTCAGATTGTCGAGGTTGATTCCGATTTCGATTGTCGAGGCCGATTCCGATTCTGATTGTTGAGGTCAAGTCAGATTGTCGAGGCCGATTCCGATTCTGATTGTTGAGGTCAAGTCAGATTGTCGAGGCCGATTCCGATTCCGATTGTCGAGGCTAATTCTGATTCCGATTGTTGTGGCCGAGTCAGATTGTCGAGGTCGATTTCGCTTCCAATTGTTGAGTCTGAGTCAGATTGTCAAGGCCGATTTCGATTTTGATTGTCGAGGCTGATTGTCGATTCCGATTCCGATTGTTGAGGCCGAGTCAAATTGTGGAAGTCAATTCCGATTTCGATTTTTTTAGGCCGATTCCAATTGTCGAGGCCGATTGTATAGGTTGATTCTGATTTGCTGAGGCCGATTCCAATTGTCGAGGCCGATTTCAATTGTCGAGGATGAGTCAGATCGTCGAGGCCGAGTCAGATTGTCGAGGCCAATTCCGATTCCGATTGTCAAGGCCGAGTCAAATTGTCAAGGCCAATTCTGATTCCAATTGTCGAGGCCGATTCCGATTTTTATTTGCCAAGGCCGATTCCGATTGTCAAGGCTGATTCTGATTGTCGAGGCCGATTTTGATTGTCGAAGCTAATTTCGATTGTATAGGCCAATTCTGGTTGCTGAAGCTGATTATTGGGGCCGATTCCGAGTATCGAGGCCGAATATTGAGGCCGATTGTTGAGGCCTAATGTGATGTATATGCGGCCCGTATTTAGGGCCCATTGTGATGTGTATTCAGCCCGTGTTTAAGGCCCAATGTGATCTATATTAGGCTTATGTAATGAGGCCCATTGTGGTGCATTTGAGGGCCAGTCGATGGAGCCCATTGTGATGCATATTAGGCCCATCGTGATGTGTATTAAGCTCTTGATTGTGTGAGGCCATAGGTCCACTATATGTTAGGCTCTATGTGGGTCATTCCTTGGGGGCAATGTTGGTTAAATGTCCACATTGTCGAGGCCGATTGTTGATGCCAGTTATTGATACCGATTATGAGTATGTGATAGCATAACATCATGATACATGCCCATACGCATCATCTGCATGTTTGTTATAAGATATGGTTGGTCATTACATATGTCGTAGCACAGGTTGTTCATAGGACTCCCTGATAGGCGAAGCTGCCCCACATGAGCGCACAGTATGCATAGGATTGATGCATGATTGGACTGTGTAATTCATGCATCTCGCATTGTGTGATTATGATTACTGTATGCCCTAGCAACATCACGGCCGTAGCCTCCACAGGCATATCGTGGATGGCCAGATGAGACATCGGAAATCTATTCTACATAGGGTGCTATAGATATCCCTAGGTGAAAGTCCCTAAACCCTCTTGGTTTCAGAGGTTGTTCCAATGTCTAGACCAAGTGGATGCATGAGCGCATGATGGCCGTATACCATTAGGCCGCGTCTCTCACTGTGTCGTGGTCGGTTGGAAGGGGGTGCATCCTTAGCTGCCCGAGAGGAGAGGGCAAAGTTAGGATGAGTTTGACCAGCTCGAGGAATGGGTCCACTATCGACGAGTCGGGCCCGATATTGGCAGACGGATAGTGAGGTCTCTTCTACTCGCCTTGTTGGGCGCGATGGGGCGGCAATCTGGTTTGGAGTGTAATAGATCCCTGTGATTTCCTAGAGAGGAACCGTACTGATATGTGGACTTATTGAGTAACAGTTGCATATTCATTCATTCATTCACTATCAACTCAGGCTGGTGGTGCACAACTATTCGTTATGTGTACCTTCGTATGGCCAGGATTTCGGTTGGGCTCACAACCAACCTGAGATTAGAGTTTACCACATTGTGTCTGAGTATCCAAATTTAGGTATGGGACTAGCTTGGATAGAATTCTCTTGTGATGGACCCCATAGCCTATGATACTACTTACTATCATCCCGACTTCACACTCCAACTTGGTCATTTCATTTACATCGCATATTGTATTGCATCCTTAGCACATAGTATTTGGCTTACTATCTCTACATTGCATAACTTATCTACATTGCTTCCTCAGTATATGATATTAGTTTATTATATTTTTACATCGCATAGCCTGCATAAGGCTGATGGTATTTATGGGCCTATTAGCATATTTTCACATTATTCTGATAGTGTATGATTCATGATCTTGTTAGTATTTTCGCTTACTTTGATTACTCTGATATCTCTTACTTAACCCTTTCTTTGTGCACACACTTTCACCACCCACTAAGTTTTCTACAAGCTTATGCACGATAGATGCGTGCAGGTGGCGTTAGGTTACAATAGCATTGGCTTGGAGCATGCAGTGGACTTCTGGAGCTTTGATTTTCGGTATATGTATTTTCCTTTCAGCATTGTATTCAAATGATTATATTAGTGGATATGTGATGATGATGTTGCCTTTGCGATTTGGGTAAACTTGTGGTTATGCTTCTTACGAGATAAATGTACGTTGGAAAATCCTCCTTGTAGGATCCCAGGATTGAAATTTGGCGTATGAGTGTTGAGAGCCGAGAATGGGGTACTACGGAGGCTGTCGGCACCGGATTCGGTGATCAAGACTCTTGTGAGTCCAATCTCTGAGTTTGGGGCGTGACATTAGTCGTGCTTCCTAGCTCAAAAAGCTCAAACTCTATTCGACCAACCTTATTCATGGCGGCAGGTGCAATGACGAAAGGTAGAAAAAGATATTCTCTGGCCCCTCCTATCTTACGCTCGTTATATAGAGCTTTCGGTCGTGCTACGGTGCACTGCTCAAGCCTAGCATTAGGAGTTACATCTTCTTTTACTCCATGGCACTACTTCTCCAGATGGCTTGACATTTATTTCCCTTGGAGTTACAATGACCCGAAGAGGGCTTATGTCCACCCCGATCATCTGCCCCTGTGGCATTTCTTGAAGCTAAAGATGATAAAGAAGGGGTATGAATGGATAGTGGATAAAATTGACAACATGGAATCTATTGACTTCTTCCCTTTTTATCTGGATTACCAAGCTAAAGACAGAGATGTTGAGGATAACAACAACTTGACACCTGTGTAGAGAACCTTCTTTCTTTGTATTCGTTCTTGCAGTCTTCCCATGCGAGAAGGAGTAGAGTTCTGGCGAGAACCATACTATCCGAGTCAATTTGCCAAACAATTTGGGTATGATCAAGCTATGCCCCAGGCAAGTGAGGAGGTTACACAGACAATGAGAAGCTATGGAGTCGGCCCTTATAATTGGGCTTTAAAATGGAAGTAGCTCTTTACAAGAAATTTTGACTCTCGATATCTTCTTCCAGGGTATAGTCATCGAGTGACAGCTTCATATTCCTGGATGCGGTGGTGGGCGCATCATTACTACTTGGTGCGCAACTATTTTTCGGTGGATCGGCCTATCTGGGTTCTTCCTCCACGCTTGAGGAATTATAGGCCGGAGTAAGGGATTGGATATTTTAACGAGAAAGATCAGGTTGCCATTCTGGGACAACTTCTTCGTAAAGTTTTTGGGGAAGAGCCCATCAGAGAAATAAAGCCTCCAAATATTTGGAAGGACGAATTGCTTTTAGTTCTCCTTTGGATTTAATAAAATAGGGAGAAAGATTAGCCACTCCTTGCAATGAATTTGAAACTGCAGGTGGTGTTCTGCCTTCCCCTACTCCTGAAGGAGGAGATCAACCTACACACCCTGCTCCCGTCATCTCTCCTACTACAAAGCCCATCACTTTTACAATTTCTCCTACTATTGAACGTACAACCACCGCAGTTATCCCTGTTGTGGACCTTACAACAACCACAGCAAGTCGTGCTACAGCCATAACTTCTCTTGCCATTAGATTGTTATTACTACATCTCCTATGACTCGCTCGCTTGCTAAGTCATTGTCTCCTGAAGTTTTGGCACAACAAGTTCCTTCTCCTATTCAAAGTGCGCTTCTTCTCCCTGTGAAGACTACTTATAAGGGAAAACAAACTATATCGGAGGAAGATAGCTCATCAGAATATTCAGCGAATACTGCAAGCAATGATACATCTTCTCCCAAGAGCTTAACCGATGAGGGAGATGCTTTATTAAATGAAGATACTGATGCTGAGGTAGATATTGGAGAAGAAGGCGAAGTTAAAGTTGAGTCTCCACTTCCCGATGCTCCAGTCACTCATCCAGATGCCTCTCATCCGATTCTAGTGACCTCCCTAGATGAGGAGCAACTTGATTGTGGAGAATTTGGCTATTCTCCCGATGCAAATATCTTTCTTTCTTTTAATGCTTCATATTCTCCTTGTATCGTGGAAACTGTTGATGTGGTTACTCGTGAAACATCAACATTAAGGGATACAAAGGCTCCATCATTAGAAATTCAAGCAACAATGGGAAATGTACTTCTTCTTCATAGCACAGAAGAAATCTTGCCGATAGTCTCCACGATATCTGATACCCCCGTTCAGGCTGATAAGTCTCCTATTGTGCGTCCTTCTCATGTTCAGCTAGTAGCTCAAAGTTTAGAATTTTTATCCGATCTGGTTGACATCCCAACTCCGACTACTCTTAACTCAAGTATTGTAGGGGCTCAGGAGCTTTCTTTCAATGCTGCTGTGATTACGGAAGCCCCCAGCTCTGCAATACCTCCAACTTATTCTATTCAAGTTACTTCTACTGTTGCCCCTAGACCGGGTACATATTTTCTTTTCTCATTTTATATCATTATACACGTATGTTGTAACATCCTGAAAATCGGGGGCGAGCATAACTCAATACCCGAGTTCCAGAACATCACTTATGTAACATAGATAATGATGATTAAATGTTGTCTGCATTAGTGTATTGAACATGAGTGAGATTAAGCCAAAACAGCATATCATACTAAAGAGACAGTTAAATTGCAAGCGAAAGACTGTGATAGATATATAAAACATAAAAAAAAAAAACTGTGGTGAGTCTCCAAAGTGTGATAACATTACCAGGTTAATAAATTTCAAGTACATTTCTAAAATATACCAAATGTGTAAGTGTAATGTCTTCTATCCCTAGTACCATAGCCCTGTCAATACAATAATAGGTCTTCATAAACCTGTCAGAGAGCTACAAGTAGGAGAACTCCTCCACATCATAGTAGTCCGGCTCTGCTTCAAAAGCATCGCCATCATCTGAAACTCAACAAATCTGGTTGGTGTGTACAACACCGACCCATAACGTGGGAGTGAGTGATCAACTCAGTGGAATAAAAAAGCATAAGTTAACATGTTATCAATTCAGTCAAGCAGTAATGATAAAGCAGTACAATCAAACAATTCTAACTACTCTTATTTAATGCAAGTATGAAATGACATGATGTATGGCCTTGCCAAACCACCCTCATGCGACACCATCTTACGTTCGCGAATGTGTTCATCCCTCAGGGCTCCACATCTACCAGGCACATGCAGTGCGATGATGAGCAAGATTACCGAGTAATTATTAGTCCATTTCAAATAGCAGTATTGGGAAACTAAGGTACCTCCCTTGTATAATTCCCAAACATGATCCATTCTAGGGTCGTCAGTCCTAGTTAATCTCATACGATATTATGGTTTGAGAGGCATAGCGAAGGCATCACAAAAGGCTCGTCACCCGTTAGCACGGATACAGATCTTACTATATGCGGCTCAATTACTCGCCGTCAGCTCGAATACAGGTCTCACCGTACTCGACTCAATCGCTGGCCGTCAGCTCGAATACAGATCTCGCCGTACTCGTTTTAACTCATCCTCTAGTTGCTGTGAAGGGCTCGTCGCCAATCACAGACCTTAGAGTATACTCGAAGACACTAAGGAGGGCTCGTCGCCCGTCAGCACGAATACAGGTGTCACCGTATTCGGCTCTCGCCATAGGTGTCGACAGCTCGAATATAGTGTCTCATACCACCATAATCGGCTCACGAGTCTGGTTGCTCACTGGTCACTACGGGAAGGCACGTAACCCCAGCGTAGGCCGACAGCTCGACCACGGTGTCCCATACCACCATGCCCGGCTCATGAGTCTTAGCGGATCGAGGTACCATGGTTAAAAGGGATTTCACTGGTAAGTTTGATACCCTAGGTTCAAGCAGTAACGTCCAAACATGGTGAACATACGTTAGACAGATCGGGTTACTTGACGAGCTCGGCTAGCTCGAGCGCACAATAAGTTGAACGATATAAAGCGCATAAGCACTTCGTGTGGCCAACCACTATCGCCAACCGAAGTACGACTTGGGTTCGTCGAACACATCTCACGTGGCAAATGAAACTCAACCACGAATTCGATCCTGTTACCAACTGACTGGACTATACAATAGCCCCAATCACATTCAATTGCAGATAGATAAAGCAGTAATGGATCAAGATTCAAATCATATAATCAAAGTCTGGTATTATCCGTTTAGGGCTGTCAGGGCTGTTGCACGCACTCGTTGCTCCACTCCCCCATCACCCATGACGGATCATACAACATAAACATGAATTCAAACATATGCATTACATAGATAAAATCATACAATCAATTAAGCATGTTATGAAGTACAACATAAGCATGAGTTTGTACATATTCAATTCCTAATCATACAGATATCTAAAGAAATCATACACATAGTTAAAGAAGTTGAGAATCATATCTCAACACCCTTAAACATTACAATTTACTAACTATTACCCATTCAGACATTTCAACAAACACTTTAAAATACATACATCAACATACATGACATATGTTGATCACATAGGCATTAGGCCAAATCCTTTCACTAGGGAGTTGTCCTAATCATAACACGCGTGCACCCACGACGGATAGTCATGGAAAGTAGGAATCCAATTTCCATATTCATTTGAACATTTTCACAACCACTTGGGCTACACATTTCAACATATATAGCGTATAGTGGCCATGGCGTGATTCAGGGAAAATCCTTTCGTCAAAGGCATATCGCCAATACAACAATCATATATCTATGACAATTAGTCATGGCGAGCACGAATGAGAATTCTATACTCATTCAGTCATTTTCACAAACACTTAGAATACACTATTACAACATACATGGTGTATGTTAGCAAAACATGTATTAGGGCTATCCTTTCGCCAAGCAAGTATTTTATCCATGTATAATATATTCATACAGCAAATAATCATGGCAAATACATCTCCAAAATTTATACGTATACGGTATTTTCTAGAATACACAATATCAACATACATAGTGTATATAAGTAAAACATGTATTAGGGCGAGTCCTTTCGCCAAACAAGTAATTTATCTACATATAATATATTCATACAACAATTAATCATGTCAAACACATTTCCAAAATTTGTATGTATACGGTACTTTCTACAAATACCTAGAGTATGTAGAATTCCATATTTTTCATCTTTAATCGAAACGGAAAACAAACATCACTTTGTACATGTGTAATTGCATGCAGATCATGAATCTATCATTATCTGACATTGAAAGCGTTGAAAACCATAACCTATACACCTAAAGTCCGCACCTTTTGTCGAAGAATCGTAACGAAGTCGATAGGTTTGCTAAGCTTTTGTATTTGGCAGATTGGTAACCTATAGGATGCTTTAGGTTAGTTATTTCATAACCTACAACTATCAAAACCCCAAAACAGATTAGGGTTAGGGTTTCTTACCTAGAAATGGAGCTGGAATCGCCGGTAAAGCGATTAGAACGGAGTGGTGGAGCTCGTGGAGTGGCAGGGAAGCATGGCAGGGAAATTCTCCCACATCTCCCACACTTTCTCTCTCTTTTCTCTCTTCTCTCTCTAGGGTTTCTCTCAAATTCGTATGGCTGCAATGAGAGAGGGTTTAAGGTCCTTATATAGCCTAAAAACTCACCAAAATAGACTCCAGGTCAAAGTATACTTAGGTTATAACTAAAGCGTGCCAGTTTCAGCTCAACGGAGGACTTCTAGCGGGCCTCCTTGAGCCAAAGGTCAGACTTAAGCTCACCGACACCGGATCTACGTTTAGTTAAGTTTTCGTTTCTGTCAGGATTCCAGATCACGTGTGGCGGACCAGTTTCAGTTCAACGGTCAGCGGATCTCGATCGGAGATTCCGAGTACATGGATATATGTATGAAATTTCTCCTGATCTGAGGGTGTAATTTGGTCTGATTCTGACGTTTGGTTGCTTAAAACTGATTCGCAAGCGAGATGTGCTAGATTACTATTTGAGATATTTTATTTTGAATTAATTTCACATTTCTCACACTCTTCACTCCGAGCTCAAGCGAATAGCACTGGGACACTGTCTGGATTTGATTTCCGAGATGGTTGTCAAGCCCAACAAGGCGGTTCTAATTCCTTAACTTCGTGTTAATCGGGCATCCGACGAGCGGTCCAGATCTGATACGGAGTTTCAAGATGCTCCTGAGAGCAGTCAGGTAATGAGATTGATCCTAGATTTTAGGGTAACCTAGCGTCAATGATTCTACAAGTTTTGGGTCTTGCAGATCGTATTTAAAGCGATTGGTGCTAATTTCACAGGCACTCTAACTTAACACTAGCTAATTCTCACCTAATTTCTAAAGGATTTAGTCCTAAGTAATTTCTGTTTGAGGTGGTACCTGGGCCTTTGTAGTTTGTATATAAAGTGATCTAAGTTATACTACTTAGCTAGTTTAAGATAACGTCTAGGGTGAAAGTACTTAGAAAAATTAAAAGAACAAGGTGGTGAAGGGTGGGATTTGTGAAAGAAATGGGTTCACAAGCGATTTTAGCCTTTGGGACTGAGTTTTGACAAGTTAATAAGTTGTTAGGATCGACCCATTGCCTAAGGACGTCTAATCCCAGGTTGGCAAAAATCCGGGATGTTACAATCTACCCCCCTTAAAACAAAATTTCGTCCCCAAAATTGGCTAAGGGTAATAAGGAAAGATTTAATTATTTCTTTTGCCTAAGTTTTATTGATTTCAAGTTTCTACGCGTGATAGGGTATATACTAGTCTAGTTCATTTTAGTCTACCCCCCTTAAAACTTATTTCTTTATCCATTTCTCATACCCTGATAGTTCGCTACAATTTATTTCTTTACCTATTTGGAGTCTCGACGACAATCCCCAATAATTTAGAATAAGATAGTTGTTGTCATTGTTTGACCAATACGGAGAGACGGTTATAGTGGGCTTGATCCCGATACATCGATCATTTACCGGGTCAGGGTAGAAAGCTCATTGTATCCCTTCTGAATCCTGGTGGATCCTGGTCGTCTACTCGTCAGCAGAGACTCCATCGGTAGTCACCTAGGATTGAGAATTAGGTCAAGCCGCGAATGTTTCACAGTTGTACATTTCAGTAACTCCGTAGTCTGATCACTCTAAAAACGTAGGGAATGTCCATCATTGAAAGGCTCAAATTGTCTATTTCTAAGGTTACCCTTTAGGTCTTAGTCTAAGAGAGTCCTCGTTATTATCTATGTCCACGGAAATGATGAATCAAATCTTACTAGATCATCCTAAAACGGTTTCTCATAGTAGAACTTACTAGGGCTTCTATAATATTTGTATTCAACGAGCATAGTTTCGATCCTGGGCCAGTAGGGTAGGGTCCACCACGCTTTCGCTGCGCCACCCAGATCAAAGAGATGCAATAGGTGACCTAACTAGATTGGGCTCATAATGTTCTACCCCCCTTAAAAATTTATTTATTTTTTCCTCAAGGCTCAAGATTTACGTCCTGCTCCGTATATCGGAACAAGGTGTAATTTAGGACCTATCTTTGACATGAAATGGGGTGCGGTCCCCCCAATACAGTGGTCTTCCTTCCATCGATGATGTGTACTATGGCGTTGGTACCTATAGTTATCGAAAGGAGCTAAAAATGATGGGTAATGTGGTTGATTTCAGGGGCAGGTGTGAGTTTGAGGCAAGATGCTTAATTCTACCAAGGAGTTTTGTCATAGTCCAGACTTATCCTATTTAATCATGTCTAGCTTAACAGGCAGGCTATCTTTCTACGTTCATATGCACAAAATGTATGCCGACATGACATGTAATTTGGGACATAATTCCTAACTATTTGTTGCCCATTTGGGCAATTCCTTGGGCCTAAAAGACAAAGTCGCTATCGGCTATATACTCCTAATACTTTTCAAGGACGAAGTTATAAACTTTTGGTTGCAAGTGGCTCGGGCCAACACGGAAAGAAAGTTGTGTAGTGGGTCTGAGTCAGTTAAGCCGAATAACTAAGTCTATTTTTCAATTGGCTTAGCATAATTAATTAGTCATTTACCTTCCTTAGCCAAACCAGTAGCCTAGTCGCAACGTATGAGTAACGGTAATCCATTAGTTGTGATCCAAGGTCTATGCCTCTACACTAGATGATTTCATATCATTTTAAATAAGGGAAATTGTTTTATCGCTTAGAGTCAAGCATTGTGTGTTTGGAATTGAGTTGTCTGCACTTGAATTTAACTACGCTCGAGCATTTCACACATGCTCATACCAGCTAAGAGGGTCCTAAGGTTCACATTATAAATTTGTTGGATTTCCTATACGGTCAGGTCTGTCGGAATCTAGGAGCACCGCTCTAGGTCAAAGACTCTAGGGCCAATTGTCTTAAATGGGACTGCATTGCTAAACTCACTTCGGGATTGGGATTGACATGTTTGGTAGGAGGGTGGGTGGGATAAAAATTAATTTTATAGCCTTTGGAAAATGAGTCTGGTGTTGGAAAAGTGTGAGATGGGGTTTTCAAATCCCAGGATAATGAATTTCTAAGTGTTATTTGAAAGGAAATCTCAGAATTTACTTTTAATTGCGTACATTCTAAACATGGTGTCGGAAAACATGGGATACACCCAATCTAGGGACCATACCTACGTATACATTTATTATTACTTATAAAATTCTATCCATCTAACTCACCTAATGCAGTTTGGCTGAACGGGCCCTAAGCGTCCCCAAACATCAAAAACATTCTACCAACTACTACACCCATCAACATGAAAACGTAAACATCCAAAGGCGGTAATTCTCTTTCCCATGAAAGAGAGAAAGGTGGACATCGAGAAACTAGCTGTAATGACCTCGAATAAGGCCATGGAAACGTAAAGAAACGGAGAGAAAAGGTTGGAGTTTTGGGTTCTCCATGAACTTGAGCCTCAACAGGGTTTGTAGAGGGTCAACAGTCAGGGAATGAAAATGGAAAAAGGGAGAAATGGATGGGTTGAGAGGTATGTACGTTTTTGGGACGAAATGGAGGATGTGGGGGCTAAAACAAAAGAGAAATGGAGAGGGAGGAAGGTAAGGACTGCTGTGAATGATGGAGAGGGATGGATTGTGACCGAAAATGGGAAATGAGATGATTGGAGTGATAATTTTGGAGAGAAATCAGCAGGAAGGAAGAAAAAAGAGAGCTTGGAGGGGTGGTTTGTGAAGGAAGTAGGGATTTGGAAAAGTTTTGAGGGACGGCCCATGCATCAGGGGGGTCCCACAGCCCCCAAACACACTCGACCCGACTGGCCGGGCCCAAAACCCAGCGAGGCCTCACCGACCAACCTCCCAGTTTTCAAGGGGGGCCCTATGGGTGAGACCCCCAGGCCCCCCAGGCTCCAAAAAACCCTGGGTTCCACCTTGGATCCCTCTGGAAGTGGTCCGTTTGGCCCCTCGACTCCATTTCGCTCAATTTCAGGTAGTTTCGGGACAATCGGACGTATCTTGCAATCCGAAATGAGTTATTTGATGTAAAATATATGAATTTGGGGTAGAACGAGCTACCAACCTCGCTATGTCGGGTTGCGCAGCCCGAAATTGTAAAAAAACCCACCGATTTACGGTCGTTTCCCTGTTTCAATTTCATTTTACTAAAAATAGTAGTTTTAGTTTGATTACTCTTCATCTGTTGGGCTTTATGAGTTACGCCCATTGTGAAAAGAGCTTAGAATAATGAGGAGAACGGTTTGGTGAAGTCAAATAGGACACTTACTATTTTTGGCCGAAAATCTTGCACACTAGTAGACATCACGACCTTATAGTAAGTCACGAATTCTAGGAGTCTTAGTTGTAGTTCAATTTTTTATTTCTTTCCCATTAATTGTTATCCCTATTTAAAGGGTTGTGAACTCATTTTTAGTCATTCATTAATCAATTTTGAATTTATTAGAATTTATTTCTATTTTCTGATTTCTTTCTTCATGGATTCGAGAAGTCTCTGTGAGGAGTCCAAAGAAGCTCCGAGGATTCGGAGTAGTTATTCTCGTCACATTTATCCCATATTATACCGATTTTTAACGGTTGAGATGAGGTGGATTGTGATCTAGTCACGTTGTTTGACGGTCTAGAAGTGTTCCGGAATCATTTCAAGCAATCATCGATGCCTACGGATCTAATCTCTACGTTTGATCTCATCCAAATATGCTATTTGGCGAAATAGGAGAACTTAAGTCTGTTTCTACATCCCGTCGCTCCCTCCTAAGTCAGAGTGCGTCAGTGTGCGTCGTGTGACCATAACCCAGGTCCGATTTAATCCAAATCATGCTCTGATATTAATTGTAACATCCCGAAAATCGGGGGCGAGCATAACTCAACACCCGAGTTCCAGAACATCACTTATGCAACGTAGATAATAATGATAAAATGTTGTCTGCATTAGTGTATTAAACATGAGTGAGATTAAGCCAAAACAACATATCATACTCCAGAGACAGTTAAATTGCAAGCGGAAGACTGTGATAGAAATACAAAATATATAAAAAAAAACTGTGGTGAGTCTCCAGAGTGTGATAACATTACCAGGTTAATAAATTTCAAGTACATTTCTAAAATATACCAAATGTGTGAGTGTAATGTCTTCTATCCCAAGTACCATAGCCCCGTCAATACAATAACAGGTCTTCATAAACCTGTCAGAGAGCTACAAGTAGGAGAACTCCTCCACATCATAGTAGTCCAGCTCTACTTCAAAAGCATCGCCATCACCTGAAACTCAACAAATTTGGTTGGTGTGTACAACACCGTCCATTAACGTGGGAGTGAGTGATCAACTCAGTGGAACAATAAATCATAGGTTAACATGTTATCAATTCAGTCAAGCAGTAATGATAAAGCAGTACAATCAAACAATTCTAACTACTCTTATTTAATGCAAGTATGAAATGACATGATGTATGCCCTTGCCAAACCACCCTCATGCAACACCATCTTACGTTTGCGAATGTGTTCATCCCTCAGTGCTCCACATCTACTAGGCACATGCAGTGCGATGATGAACATGATTATCGAGTAATTATTAGTCCATTTCAAACAGCAGTATTGGGAAACTAAGGTACCTCTCTTGTATAATTCCCAAACATGATCCATTCTAGGGTCGTCAGTCCTAGTTAATCTCATACGATATTATGGTTTGAGAGGCATAGCAAAGGCATTACAAAGGGATCGTCACCCGTCAGCACGGATACAGATCTCACCGTATGTGGCTCAAGTACTGGCCGTCAGCTCGAATACAGGTCTCACCGTACTCGGCTCAATCGCTGGCCGTCAGCTCGAATACAGATCTCACCATACTCGGCTCAACTCATGCTCTAGTTGCTGTGAAGGGCTCGTTGTCAATCACAGACCTTAGAGTATACTCGAAGGCACTACGGAGGGCTCGTCGCCCGTCAGTACAAATACAAGTCTCATGGTATTTGGCTCTCACTATAGGTGTCGACAGCTCGAATATAGTGTCCCATACCACCATAATCGGCTCACGAGTCTGGTTGCTCACTGGTCACTACGAGGAGGCACATAACCCCAGCGTAGGCCGACAGCTCGACCACGGTGTCCCATACCACCATGCCCGGCTCATGAGTCTTAGCGGATCGAGGTACCATGGTTAAAAGGGATTTCACTGGTAAGTTTGGTACCCTAGGTTCAAGCAGTAGTGTACAAACATGGTGAACATACATTAGACAGATCGGGTTACTTGACGAGCTCGGCTAGCTCGAGCGCACAACAAGTTAAATGATATGAAGCACATAAGTACTTCGTGTGGCCAACCACTATCGCCAACCGAAGTACGACTCGGGTTCGTCGAACACATCTCATGTGGCAAATGAAACTCAGCCACGAATTCGATCCCATTACTAACTGCCTAGACTATACAATAGCCCCAATCACATTCAATTGCAGATAGATAAAGCAATAATGGATCAAGATTCAAATCATACAATCAAAGTCTGGTATTATCCGTTTAGGGCTGCCAGGGCTGTTGCATGCACTCGTCGCTCCACTCCTCCATCACCCATGACGGATCATACAATGTAAACATGAATTCAAACATATGCATTACATAGATAAAATCATACAATCAATTGAGCATGTTATGAATTACAACATAAGCATGAGTTTGTACATATTCAATTCCTAATCATACAGATATCTAAAGAAATCATACACATAGTTAAAGAAGTTGAGAATCATATCTCAACACCCTTAAACATTACAATTTACTAACTATTACCCATTCAGACATTTCAACAAACACTTTAAAATACATACATCAACATACATGACATATGTTGATCACATAAGCATTAGGCCAAATCCTTTCACTAGGGAGTTGCCCCAATCATAACACACATACACCCACGACGGATAGTCATCGAAAGTAGGAATTCAATTTCCATATTCATTTGAACATTTTCACAAACACTTGGGCTACACATTTCAACATATATAGCGTATAGTGGCCATGACGTGATTCAGGGCAAATCCTTTCGTCAAAGGGATATCGCAAATACAACAATCATATATCCATGACAATTAGTCATGGCGAGCATGATTGAGAATTCTATACTCATTCAGTCATTTTCACAAACACTTAGAATACACTATTACAACATACATGGTGTATGTTAGCAAAACATGTATTAGGGCTATCCTTTCGCCAAGCAAGTTTTTATCCATGTATAATATATTCATACAGCAAATAATCATGGCAAATACATCTCCAAAATTTATACGTATACGGTATTTTCTAGAATACACAATATCAACATACATAGTGTATATAAGTAAAACATGTATTAGGGCGAGTCCTTTCGCCAAACAAGTAATTTATCCACATATAATATATTCATACAACAATTAATCATGTTAAACACATTTCCAAAATTTGTATGTATACGGTACTTTCTACAAATACCTAGAGTATGTAGAATTCCATATTTTTCATCTTTAATCGAAATGGAAAACAGACAGCACTTTGTACATGTGCAATTGCATGCAGATCATGAATCTATCATTATCTGACATTGAAAGCGTTACAAACCATAACCTATACACCTAAAGTCCGCACCTTTTGTTGAAGAATCGTAACGAAGTCGATAGGTTTGCAAGCTTTTGTATTTGACAGATTGGTAACCTATAGGATGCTTTAGGTTAGTTATTTCATAACCTACAACTATCAAAACCCCAAAGCAGATTAGGGTTAGGGTTTCTTACCTAGAAATGGAGCTGGAATTGCCAGGAAAGTGATTAGAACAGAGTGGTGGAGCTCGTGGAGCGGCAGGGAAGCATGACAGGGAGATTCTCCCACATCTCCCACACTTTCTCTCTTTTCTCTCTTCTCTCTCTAGGGTTTCTCTCAAATTCGTATGGCTGCAATGAGAGAGGGTTTAAGGTCCGTATATAGCCTAAAAATTCACCGAAATAGACTCCAGGTCAAAGTATACTGAGGTTATAACCAAAGTGGGTCAGTTTCAGCTCAACGGAGGACTTCTGGCGGGCCTCCTTGAGCCAAAGGTCGGACTTGAGCTCACCGACACTGGATCTACGTTTAGTTCAGTTTTCGTTTCGGTCGGGATTCTAGATCCCGCGTGGCGGACCACTTTCAGTTCAACGGTCAGCGGATCTCGATCGGAGATTTCGAGTACATGGATATGTGTATGAAATTTCTCCTGATCCGAGGGTTTAATTTGGTCTGATTCTGACGGTCTGGTTGCTTAAAACTGATCCACAAGCGAGAGGTGCCAGATTACTATTTGAGATATTTTATTTTGAATTAATTTCACATTTCTCACACTCTTCACTCCGAGCTCAAGCGAATAGCGCTGAGACACTGTCTGGATTTGATTTCCGAGATGGTTGTCAAGCCCAGCAAGGCTGTCCTAATTCCTTAACTTCGTGTTAATCGGGCTTCCGACGTGCGGTTCAGATCTGATACGGAGTTTCAAGATGCTCCCGAGAGCAGTCGGGTAATGAGATTGATCCTAGAGTTTAGGGTAACCTAGCGTCAATGATTTTACAAGTTTTGGGTCTTGCAAATCGTATTTAAAGCAATTGGTGCTAATTTCACAGGCACTCTAACTTAACACTAGCTAATTCTCACCTAATTTCTAAAGGATTTAGTCCTGAGTAATTTCTGTTTGAGGTGGTACCTGGGCCTTTGTAGTTTGTATATAAAGTGATCTAAGTTATACTACTTAGCTAGTTTAAGATAGCATCTAGGGTGAAAGTACTTAGAAAAATTAAAAGAACAAGGTGGTGAAGGGTGGGATTTGTGAAAGAAATGGGTTCACAAGCGATTTTAGCCTTTGGGACTGAGTTTTGACAAGTTAATAAGGTGTTAGGATCGACCCATTGGCTAAGGACGTCTAATCCCAGGTTGGCAAAAATTCTGGATGTTACATATGTATCTGCTTTTGAACTTATAATCTCTTCTTCGTTTTCTTTTAGATTTGATCGTGCCAACTCTAAGTGGATCTGAAGGGTCTAACTCGGTAGCCGCAATTTTTGATAAACTCTCATTAGAAAAAGTGTCTCCTCTTATGCTAGGACTCTTCAAGAACACAATTTCTGTTATCATCGGAGCTTTTAAAGATCCAGCCCAGTGGCCTTTTTTGGATAGTGCCCTAGCAGTACTGGCTCATCTGGTGCATGTTGATGTTTAGTCTCTTCGCGACTCTTTGTCGTAGTTTTATGACTCTATCAAAAACTTAGAAACAGCGCGAAATATAGTTATTGCTCCAAAAATTTTAAATCGTCAGAAAGAATTGGCATTTCTTAAGGAGAAACTCTCTCGTTCATACAACATTCTTGGTAATTGCAATGTTGTTCACCAATCTCTTCACGAGAAGTTGAAATTTTCTGTGTAACACCCTGCATCTCAAAACCCAAGGATAGTCGCTCCTCATTGAGAATACGAGTATTACATTATAAAATGGATCATCATACATCTAATTAAATATAAATTTCATAGTATAAAGTAAAGCAATCACTACATAAGCCAGGGATATTAAGAGTAACAAAAAGGAAGTTTAATACATGTAAATGGAAGCCAAAATGAAATCCTATAGTAGGGGAAATATTATTACAATTCAAACAAGACATAAAGTCTAAAATACGAAATATGTAATTTCTAAGATATTAATTGAGCTCCAACGACTCAATCACATCGGCATAAAGGTCCTCATCGCCAATCCCCTACTCAGCCGCCCTTGGGATCCTATCATAAGGGTCTCCACTTGTCATCAAACCTATGACTATTTGGTGCAACTGCATGATTGGGTGAGTGAAAAATCAGTGGGAATTTTCCTCACGGATTCATGCATACCATGTCATTCCAAAACAGTTTAAACGAAACATAATCAATCATAACGAGGATAATGTGAATTTAAATGTAAAGGTATTGATGTATGAATGTATGCTCAAGTCATATGATGTAGAGCGGGTCGCAGACAATTACATGGCAAAGATGGATCAGAAAAGGTCCGGTTGGCAACAGAAGTGATTTGGACCATCAGACCTTCAATCAGGCGTATCTCGCAATTCGGGATGAGTTAGCCGACGTAAAATATATGATTTTGGGGTAGAACGAGCTAATTTAGCCAACCAACCCTGCTACACTGGGTTACGAAGCTCGGATTTGCGAGAAACCCCTGATTCGACGGTCATTTCCCTGTTTCAATTTTGTTTTTACTATAAATAGTAAGTTTTAATTTGACTATAACTCTTCATCCGTCGGGCTTTACGAGTTGCGCCCAACGTGAAAAGAGCTTAGAATAATTAGGGGAATGGTTTGGTGAAGCTAAATAGGACACTTACTATTTTTGGCCGAAAACCTTGCGCACTAGTAGACATCACGACCGTCTATAAATAGTAAGTTTACTATTTATAGTAAGTCACGAATTCTAGGAGTTTTAGTTGTAGTTTGATTATGATTTCTTTCCCATTGCTTAGTACCCTTATTTAAAGGGTTATGAACTCGTTTTTATGCATTCATTAATCTATTTCGAATTTATTAAAATTTATTTCTATTTCTGCTCTCTTTTCTTGTGGATTCGAGAAAGTCTCTGTGAGGAGTCCAGAGAAGTTCCGTGGATTTGGAATAGTTATCCTCTTGAGGAAGACGGTGCTCGACCTCACGTCCTCCCCTGCATCAGTTTGGTATCAAAGCGAGGTTTCTCCTTGGATCGATGACTTCCAACAACGGGTCGGGCAACAATCCCATAGGCAGTGCTCCAGGGAATTTGCCTTTAACGGCAACAACTTTTCAAGCAGCGCAGCGAGAGAATTGGCAAGTCATGTAAGGGCTGTAGGCTTCCATGGACCGCATAGCGAATCTCTTGAAAGAAACCCTAGGGCAACTCCGTGTTCCTGGTGGTAATCCTCCACCGCCAATTGCTGAGACTCGTAATCGGCCTGATCGAAGGATAATACCGGCAGTGCATCTAAGGGTCATGCCTGAGGATGGGGGCTCCAGTGAGGAGGAGATCGACGACATAACCTTCCAACACCCTAGACCAGGCAGCGATCGAGTAGATCGAGAATTCAAGATACGGGTTGATATTCCTAACTTCAATGGCCAACTACACATTGGGAATTTTCTCGATTGACTTTCTGAAGTGAGCGATTTTTTGACTATATGGACATCCCTGAAGCAAAGAAGGTCAAGCTGGTGGCCAACAAGTTGAAAGGAGGAGCGTCAGCTTGGTGGGAACAACTGCAACTCGCACGAACCAGGAAGATGAAAGCACCAATCCGCACATGGCAGCGGATGAAGCAGCTACTACGTGCCTGATTCTTTCCTAGCGATTACGATCAGGTATTATTCCAACAATACCAAAATTGTCGACAAAGTAGTCGGTCGGTGAGAGAGTACGCAGAAGAATTTTACCGCCTGGCGACGCGTAACGATTTGGTCGAGACTGAATCGCAGCAAGTCGCCCGATTCAACGGTGGATTGCGTATGACGATTCAAGATTGGGTCCAGATGCAGTCCGTCTGGACGATGAATGATGCGATCAAGTTGGCTACTCGAGCAGAAGCTCAACTTGAACGTCCTAACACACAGACCTATCCTACTGCAAGGATTACTGTAGCAGGTCCACCTCAGGGAGCTTCGCAGCCTAAGGGGAAGGAACCCGTAGGAGCACGCACTCAACCTCCTACGTCTGAGAACCGAGATCAGGGAAGCGAGCAAGCTAGACCCCAAAGGGCCATCTCAACTGCTGCTGGTCCAAGTAGAATTCCGAACCCTTATGCTCGGCCAAGGCCCGACAGCTGCTATCGTTGTGGCCAACCCGGCCACCTGTCAAATACTTGTCCCCAGCGAAAAGTGGTAAACCTCACCATTAATGATGGTAGTGCTGATAACGCTTATGAAAATCCAGATATTGAAGAACATGAGCATATCACCGAGGACGAGGTAGATGATTTAGATTGGGTTTAGCAAGATCACGGCGAGTCGCTCGTCGTGAGGCGGTTATTATATGCGCCAAGAAAAGAAGTGCATCCACAACAACATAACATCTTCCACACTAGGTGTACGGTGAATTGAAAGGTTTGTGACGTGATCATTGACAGTGGAAGTAGCGAGAACATCGTCTCCAGGGGCATGGTGAAAAAATTGCAATTAAAAACAGAGCGTCATCCCTCTCCATATACAATCGGTTAGATCAAGAAGGTCAGCGAAACAAAGGTAACTGAACAGTGCACCATATATTTTTCAATTGGCAAATATTATAAGGATGAAGTAGTATGCGATGTGGTTGATATGGAAGCATGTCACATACTACTTGGTCGACCCTGACAATCTGACCATGATGCCACTCATAAAGGGTGAGATAACATATATATCTTCGTCAAGGACGGCCGGAAGGCCATATTGGCCCCTATGGATCCAGAAGGACCACCTGAAACTTCTAAAGTGGAGGGTCATTTTCTCTTAACCATTCGGAACTTCGTGGAAGAATCCAAATAAACAGGACAAACTTATGCATTAATTGTGAAAGGGGAAGAACTCGAGCCTACCATCATCCTTGAAAGACTAAGGCCCTTGTTACATGAATTCCAAGAAATCTGGCCCGAGGACCTTCTCGATGGGTTACCCCCTATGCGAGATATCCAGTACCATATCGACTTTGTCCTTGGGTCCAGTTTACCTAATCGTTCTCATTATCGAATAAGCCTGAATGAGTGCGAGATTCTGCAGGAATAAGTGGAGGAACTGATCCATAAGGGTCTTATTCGAGAAAGCATGAGCCCATGTGCTGTACTAGCTCTGCTAACTCCAAAGAAGTATAGGAGTTGGCGCATGTGTGTCGACAACCGGGCCATCAACAAGATTACCATAAAATACAGGTTTCCTATACCACGGTTGAATGATATGTTGGATATGCTAGAGGGCGCAAAAATATTCTCTAAATTGGACTTAAGAAGCGGTTACCATCAGATTCGAATACGGTTGGGTGATGAGTGGAAAACGACCTTTAAGACCAAGGAAGGATTGTACGAATGGATGGTCATGCCTTTCGGTCTTTCTAATGCGCCTAGCACATTCATGAGGTTGATGAACCAAGTTCTGAAACCTTTCATTGGGCGGTTCGTTGTGGTTTATTTTGATGATATTTTGATATACATTCAAGACGAAACCATCCATGTGGAGCACCTCAAGAAGGTCCTTCAAGTGCTCACTGAAAATAAACTGTACCTCAATTTAAAAAGTGTAGCTTCATGACTGATAGCCTATTGTTTCTGGGTTTTGTGGTTACATCCACGGGCATTAGAGTGGATGAGGAAAAGGTGAAGACAATCAGAGAATGGCCGGTTTCCAAAAATATTCATGAAGTACGAAGTTTTCATGGACTAGCAACATTCTATCATCGATTCATGAAAAATTTCAGTACCATTGTGTCACTGATCACAAATTGCATGAAGAAAGGGAAGTTTCAGTGGACTGACGAAGCCGACAGGAACTTTGTCGAAATCAAGCACAGATTATCTACGACCTCGGTTCTTGTACTTCCCAACTTCGACAAACTGTTTGAAGTCGAATGTGATGCCTCATATGTCGGGATTGGGGGAGTTCTATCTCAAGAAGGTAAGCCGGTAGCCTTCTACAGTGAGAAACTTAGTGATGCACGTAAGAAGTGGTCTACATATGAGATCGAGTTGTACGCGGTGGTCCAGGCACTGCGACAATGGCGACATTATTTGATTCAAAGGAAATTCATACTTTACACGAGCCATCAAGCCCTCAAATTTATTAATAGTCAAGCTAACATTAACCGTATGCATGCTAGATAGATCTCGTTTTTACAGGAATTCACATTCGTGCTAAAGCATAAGTCAGGGCAACAAAACAAAGTAGTCGATGCGCTGAGTAGCTGTGCAAATTTGTTAGTCACTATGAGCAATGAAGTTGTCGGGCTCGATCGCCTCAAAGACATATATGCCGACAACGACGACTTCAAAAACGCATGGGTTAGATGTCAGGAAGGTCACCCCGGTGACTTACATATACAAAACGGGTTCCTTTTCAAGGAAAATCAACTATGTATCCCCAAGAGTTCGCTAAGGGAACAGATAATCTAAGAGCTACATGGAGGTGGCCTCAGTGGACACCTTGGGCGAGACAAGACGTGAGCTCTTATGGAAGAACGGTATTACTGGCCGCAATTGGTACGTGATGTGCGAAAGGCAGTCCAACGCTGTTATATTTGTCAGACTTCCAAGGGGCAATCTCATAATACGGGCCTCTACACCCCGTTACCCGTGCCTGACGGCCCTTGGGAGGATTTATCTATGGACTTTGTGCTTAGTCTCCCACGAACACAACTCGTCATGGATTCGGTGTTCATGGTAGTAGATCATTTTTTCAAGATGACGCACTTTATTCCATACAAGAAGGCTCTCGATGCAACACACGTGGCGAATCTATTCTTCAGAGAAATTGTGCGGCTACACGGGGTTCCCAAGACTATTACTTCCGACCGTGACACGAAGTTCATAAACCACTTTTGGCGAACTTTGTGGACTCAATTCGATACACACCTTCAGTTCAGCAGCGCGTACCACCCACAGACTGACGGTCAAACTGAGGTTGTGAATAGCACGTTGGGAAACCTCCTTCGATGTATTTCAAGAGAAAAACCGAAGCAGTGGGATTTGGCCTTGTCTCAAGCGGAGTTTGCATTCAACAAAATGGTGAACCGCTCGACAGGAAAATCTCCGTTCCAGGTTATTTACGGATAAGTACCTCACCACACACTAGACTTGGTCCCTCTGCCCAAGCTCTTAGGCATGAGCATTGCAGTAGAACATATGGTAGATAAAATCATGGGCATTCATGTGGAGGTATAGAACAAGCTACATGCCTCGAACGAAAAGTACAAGGAGCAAGCGGACAAACATCGGCGACAGAAAGTGTTCGAGGTGGGCGACCAAGTAATGGTCCATCTGCACAAAGAAAGATTTTCGACCGGAACGTACAACAAGTTGAAGAATAAAAAGATTGGACCGGTACCAATCATCCGAAAGATCAATGACAACGCTTATGTTGTTGATCTTCCAAATGATATGGCGATCTCACGGACTTTCAATGTCGCGGACCTGACCAAGTATCATGAGCCAACGCATAATGATAACTCGAGGACGAATTCTTTTGAAGTAGAGGAGACTGATGTAGAGCGGGTCGCGGACAATTACATGGCAAAGATGGATCAGAAAAGGCCCAGTTGGCGACAAAAGTGATATGGACCATCAGACCTTCAATCAGGCGTATCTCGCAATCCGGGATGAGTTAGCCGACGTAAAATGTATGATTTTGGGGTAGAACGAGCTACTTTAGCCAACCAACCCTACTACAACATGTTGTGACTCTCGAATTTGTGAGAAACCCCTGATTCAATGATCGTTTCCCTGTTTCATTTTCGTTTTTACTATAAATAGTAAGTTTTAGTTTGACTATAACTCTTCATCTGTCGGGCTTTAGGAGTTGCGCCCAACGTGAAAAGTGCTTAGAATATTAGGGGAACGGTTTGGTGAAGTTAAATAGGACACTTAATATTTTTGGCGGAAAACCTTGCGCACTAGTAGACATCACGACCGTCTATAAATAGTAAGTTTACTATTTATAGTAAGTCGCGAATTCTAGGAGTTTTAGTTGTAGTTTGATTATGATTTCTTTCCCATTGCTTAGTACCCTTATTTAAAGGGTTGTGAACTCATTTTTATGCATTCATTAATCTATTTCAAATTTATTAGAATTTATTTCTATTTTCTACTCTCTTTTCTCGTGGATTCGAGAAAGTCTCTGTGAGGAGTCTAGAGAAGTTCCGTGGATTCGGAATAGTTATCCTCTTGAGGAAGACGGTGCTCGACCTCACGTCCTCCCCTGCGTCATCATAGATCTGGGGTTGAACATCCAGCTGCCAAAAGAAAAGACTGCCCGCAGTAGATTATCTACCTGGAAAAGGCCACATAGACTGCCCGCGGTAGATTAACTACCTAGAAAAAGCCATGTAGGTGAGTGTGCCCAAGGATATCTCTTGAAAAAATATGAGGGGTATGCCCGAGGAGTATCTAATCTCGAAAAAGCCTCATGTAAAGAAAGAGCGCCCAAAGTGGCACAAATGCACATGCTCTGGAAGTTTAACTGAAGTGATAGGACTTACAACAAATTAAACAGAGTGTGGCTTACATTGAGCATTTGGAAAAGCTCATACGTCATGCGTGGATATCATGCACCATGATACTCACGTACACTCCATGGTATTAACTAAATAATTTCCATAAACATTTCTAAAGCTTACGATCCTTTAATTAGGATATCAGACATTCCAAACATGAGTTCAATATAATTCCATTTACTTTCTCAAGAACTAAATGAGGGCTCATAAATGTAACATGCCAATTACTATCAATTGTTGGTAAGTTCTGGCTATGTTCCTTATAGAAAGTAACATCTTACTCACAATCTTCATTATGCAATGCACGACATGGGATGAAATAAAAATTCATTGCTCTTATCATAACTAGTTGAAATATAAATGAAAGGGTCCTAGTACCATCTACATTGTTCTATACATATGAGATTTAAACTAAATGGAGCCTAACACATTGTAACATCCCGGACTTTTCCCAACTTGGGATTAGACGTCCTTAGGCAATGGATCGTTCTTAACACCTTATTAACTTGTCAAAACTCAAATTCTAAAGTCTAAAACCACTTTTGAACCCATTTCCTTCACAAATTTCACCTTTCACCACCTCGTTCTTTAAATCCTTCTAAGTACTTTCACATTAAACACTATCTTAAAGTTTAGGTGATAAAGAACAATACTTAAGCTAAACATTACTACAAAGGACTAAGTACCACCTCAGATAGAAATCATACAAGACTAAATCCTTTAGAAATTAGGCAAGAATTAGCCAGTGTTAAACTGAGTACCTGTGAAATTAACACCAATCACTTTAAATACGATCTGCAAGACCCAAAACTTGTAGAATCATTGACGCTAGGTTACCCTAAAATATAGGATCAATCTCATTACCCGGCTGCTCTTGGGAGCATCTCGAAACTCCGTATCAGATCTGGACCGCACGTCGGAAGTCCGATTAACACGAAGTTAAGGAATTAGGACCACCTCGCTGGGCTTGACAACCATCTCGGAAATCAAATTCAGACAGTGTCCCACGGCTGTTCGCTTGAGTCCGCAGCAAGGAGTGTGAAAATACTTGATTTTCTTTAAAAATAAAATATCTCAAATAGTAATCTGGCACCTTTCGCTTGCGGATCAGTTTTCAGCAACTAGACCGTTAGAATCAGACCAAATTACACCTCGGATCAGGAGAAATTTCATACACATATCCATGTACTCGGAATCTCCGATCGAGATCCGCTGACCGTTGAACTGAAACTGATCCGCCATTTACGATCTGGAATCCTGACTAAAACGAAAACTTAACTAAACGTAAATCCAATGTCAGTGAGTTTAAGTCCGACCTTTGGCTCAAGGAGGCCCGCCAGAAGTGCTCCGTTGAGCTGGAACAGGTCCGCTTTGGTTATAACCTAAGTATACTTTGACCTAGAGTCTATTTCGGTGAGTTTTTAGGCTATATAAGGACCTTAAACCCTCTCTCATTGCAGCCATACGAATTTGAGAGAAACTTTAGAGAGAGAAGAGAGAAAAGAGAGAAAGTGTGGGAGATGTGGGAGAATCTCCCTGCCACTCTTCCCTGCTGCTATCCATGCTCAACCGCACTATTCTTGTCGCTTTCCCGGCGATTCCGACATCATTTCTAGGTAAGAAACCCTAACCCTAACTTGTTTTGGAGTTTTGATAGTTGTAAGTTATGAAATAGCTAACCTATTTCATTCTATAGGTTACCAAACTGCCGTATACGAAAGCTTAGCAAACCTATTGGATTCGTTACGATTCTACGATAAAAGGTGTAGACTTTAGGTGTATAGGTTATGGTTTTCAACGCTTTCAATGTCAGATAATGATAGATTCATGATCTGCATGCAATTGCACATGTACAAAGTGTTGTCTGTTCTCCGTTTCGACTAAAGATGAAGAATATGGAATTTTACATACTCTAGGTATTTGTAGAAAGTACTATATACGTATAAATTTTGGAAATGTGTTTGCCATGATTATTTACTGTATGAATATATTATATATGGATAAAATACTTGCTTGGCGAAAGGACTCGCCCTAATTCATGTTTTCGCTAATATACACTATGTATTGTAAAATAGTGTATTCTAAGTATTTGTGAAAATGACTGAATGAGTATAGAATTCTCATTCATGCTCACCATGACTAATTGTCATGGATATATGATTGTTGTATTGGCGATACTCCTTTGACGAAAGGATTTGCCCTAAATCACGCCATGACCAATATACACTATATATGCTAAAATGTGTGGCCCAAGTGTTTGTGGAAATGACTGAATGAATATGGAACTTAAATTCCTGCTTGCCATGACTATCCGTCATGGGTGTATGTGTGTTATGATTGGGGTAACTCCCTAGTGAAAGGATTTGACCTTATACCTATTTTGTCAACATATGTCATGTATGTTGGTGTATGTAGTCTAAGTGTTTGTTAAAACGTTTGAATGAGTAGTAGTTAGTAAATTGTAATGTATAAGGGTGTTGAGATATGATTCTCAACTCCTTTAACTATGTGTATGATTTCCTTGGATAGTTGTGTGATTAGGAATTGAATATGTACAAACTCATGCTTGTGTTGTGCTTCATAACATGCTCAACTGATTGTATGATTTTATCTATGTAATGCATATGTTTAAATTCAAGTTTATGTTATATGATCCATCATGGGTAATGGGGGAGTGGAGCAACGAGTGCGTGCAACAGCCCTGACAGCCCTAAACGGATAATATCAGACTTTGATTGTATGATTTGAACCTTGATCCATTACTGCTTTAACTATCTGCAATTAAATGTGATTGAGGCTATGATTATAGTTCAGGCAATCGGTAAAGGTATTGAATTCGTGGCTGAGATTCATCTGCCATGTGAGATGTGTTCAACGAACCCGAGTTGTACTTCGGTTGACGATAGTGGTTGGCCACACGAAGTGCTTATGCGCTTCATATCATTCAACTTGTGGTGCGCTCGAGCTACCCGAGCTCGTCAAGTAACCCGATCTGTCTTATGTATGTTCACCATGTTTGGACGCCTCTGCTTGAACCTAGGGTACCAAACTTACCAGTGAAATCCCCTCTAACCATGGTACCTTGATCCGCTAAGACTCACGAGCCGGGCATGGTGGTATGGGACACCGTGGTCGAGCTGTCGGCTTACGCTGGGGCCACGTGCCTCCCCGTAGTGACTAGTGAGCAACCAGACTCGTGAGCCGATTATGGTGGTATGAGACACTATATTCGTGTTGTCGACCTACATTGATAAGGTGATGGGGGAGCGGTGTAACCTTTGTGCATAATAGCCCTGACAGCCCTTTGTAGTGACCTCGAACATACTCTGAATTTGCGGTGAGGCGACGAGTGTTGCCGCAGTGTATAGAGTATGAACTAGGCCTGTATCTGTATAGTGATGAACCGTTAAAAAGGTGATGGGGGAGTGGTGTAACCTTTGTGCGTAACAGCCCTGACAGCCTTTGCAGCGACCTAGAAATACACAATCGTATAAGATTAATTAGGACTGACGACCCTATAATGGATCATGTTTGGGAATGATACAAGGGACGTGCCTTAGTTTTCCAATACTACTGTTTGAAATGGACTAATAATTACTTGGTAATCATGCTCATCATCGCACTGCATGTGCCTGGTAGATGTGGAGCACTGAGGGATGAACGCAATCGCGAACGTAAGATGGTGTCGCATGAGGGTGGTTTAGCAAGGGCATACATCATGTCATTTCATACTTGCATTAAATAAGAGTAGTTAGAATTGTTGGATTGTACTGCTTTATCATTACTGCTTGACTGAATTGATAACATGTTAACCTATGCTTTATTGTTCCACTGAGTTGGCCACTTATTCCCACGTTACGGGACGGTGTTTTAAAACATTCACCAGACCCTGTATTAGATGCAGGTATCACTGAAGTACAGGAGACTGATCCCAACTTCTATGATGATATGGAGGAGTTCTCCTACATGCAGTTCGCTGGAGGCTTCGCGTACATTGTCTAGTGCTACGGGGCTACCGGGTTCATAATTCCAGTTACACTATTTTGACATTTTGATTCAGAACCAGCATGTATATATACGGTGACTCAGTTAGTGTTCATACTCTGGAGATCGAGAATGTTTTGTTTTATATATATATTTATATACACCTTTTAGTCTTCCGCTTACGTTTTATACATGGATCTGGAGTATGAATTACTGTTTTGGTAGAATCTCACTCATGTTTATTGTACTAACACAGACAACATTTAATCATCATTATCTATGTTGCATAAGTGATGTTCCGGAACTCGAGTGTTGAGTTACTACTCGACCCTCGATTTTTCAAGATGTTACACACATGTAAGTAGCAACAATACAATTTAAAAGATGGGTGGGAATAAGATTTTTTACTTCATATTATACTAATAAGAAGGTACATATAACCAAACAATTTCAAATGTAGCAAGAGAAATTTATTACCGAAATCCTATAACCATGAATTAGAGTAATATGCTTTGAAACATCCATTAGTAATTATTAACATCAACTAGACAAAAGGGAGCTAGATTAGTAATTATACTACTCAATAGGCTTAATACCGATTTTGATTGAGATGAGTGAAAAAAGCCATGTGGGACATCCGTCATCTTGAATGGATGTCACTCTTGCTTTGAATTTTCTCCCAAGTGAGCTTATGAGTCCTTGGTTGAGATTGATTGAAGGGAAGTGTCCTTCAAGGTTATCAGTTGTAAACAACACCTGTAAGAGGCATCACAAGCTACTAGTGAGTCACGACTGAGTTGGCTCGGTTGGATGCCTCAACTCTAAACTAGTTGAGTGAAGGTCTAAGGATAGATGTAAGATCATTAATCCCCTAGGTCTGATGGACCGAAATCCGTCTCCAGATGACTTTGGCATCAGTGAGTCATAACCGAGATGGACCAGTTGGGAAAAACTAGATGAGTTAACTTGGTTGGGATGTCTACCTAATGACCAGATGAGTTGAGATTTCTACTGAGAGAGGTTACTTGCTGAAGTAACCAGCCATTGGTCCTTGGATCTGAAGCAGGGGACGTTCTTGGCTAATGGAAGAGGTGGGACGAGTTGCCACTCGTTCAGGGTTCGACCAGGTCTCGAGACTCGGTCACAAACTTAGTTCGAGCTGCTGAATCTGTATAGAGAATCCGTTCGGGATTTTCAACTAAATGGGCGTGGAATAGCGAAGATAACGGAGACAATCAAGATCGGTTCAAGGTGCCGGTTGGAGCTTGAGGCAAACCAACTACAGCTGCAACCCAGATGTGCGGTTCTAAGCCACATCAACACCTGACCGAGTTGGAAGCGATTGAGAATACAGTCGGCCGAGTGGGTGCAAAATTCCGGTGACTGAGAGAGACTAGATGCAGTTACCTGATTAGGGACGGTTCTTTGTTGGACGCTGAAAGGGCCAGAATGCGGCGAGTCTTGCACTGAGTTCGTCAAAAATGAGGTTCCTGACTCGATTCTGGTTGGCGTTTTGGGGTGAGAATGGCGTGGAATGGGGTTGGAGGCTCGAGCTGGATGAGCAGAGCCTGAGGCGAGCCCAAGGAGCTTCAGACGGTCGACTGGAAACTCGTTCCAGAAGCCGACCCACACTCACTTTCTCCTTCTTCTTTCCCTATATTTCTCTCCTTCCTACTCTCTCTCTCTCTCTCTCTCTCTCTCTCTCTCTCTCTCCTTCTTCTCTCCCTTTCATTCTGCTTCTCTTTTGAAGGGTAAGGACTGAGTCGGGACCCATCCTAACTCGTTGTGGTGTGGCAGGGAGCCGACAACAATCTTTTCTCTCCTTTGCTATCTCTTCCATTTCTCGAAAAGGACGCCATAAAAGGTTTCCTCAAATAGACTCTAGTAATCCTCTTATAGAGTAATTTAATGCCAACTAATCCCTGGTTTAGTTACAAGATTAATCGCGAAATCCTCTGTTTTTGAGATGATCTAGTCCAACTGTGTTTGCCTGGCTGTAATATAATGTTGCAATGGGACTGTAGATGTTAAGGCTCATTAGATGGATGCCTTTGATCAGGGTTCAGGGTCCACAATCAGATGGCTGCACGGGGAAGATGATTCGGCGGCCATGACAGTTTTGCAATGTCCAATTGATTCCATGATCAGGGCCATTGGGACGGCTCGAATGACTCCTTGGACGCATGTGGGGTCCAATGTACGGTGAGAAAGGGACAGTTGATCTCATGTTTACTTCGAAAACAGCGATGACTTGCGCTGCTATTGCATCTCGTCAAAATCTCATTTGGTTATGAGATTTTTGAGTCACCCTAAATCCTACACTCCAGATCATTTGTAGGAGGCTTCTAAAAGGTGGAGAAATGGCTTGGATTCATCATTTCTTAAAAGGGAAAGATTCCCTTCACTTTTCGCCAGACAGGGAGTTGTTTTCGAAAATGGAACGTGTGATGTGGACTCTAGTTGATGGCGTGGATGAACTCCGAGCATTTGAGGAAAACGAATTTGCCAGCGAGGAGTCGCTAACGTGGAACCATAGACGAGAATCGTTGTATTCGGCAAGTGAGTCGGCATTGCTCGATAGGGTAGATGATCGTACATGTGAGCACAAACCATCACGTGTAAAACTAACGTGGCTATGGTCGGTGGGTCCCACTGATCACAATGGACGGTCTTGATCATGAAAAGGTCCCTGATGGTGGGTCGTTTTGTGATGACAATCAGACAGTGGTGTTCGAATGCGGGTGTGGTGGGAAGGATTATGAATTCTTTTGGTTTGTATCGGGTTAAAGCTTATTTGACCTGATCTAAAGTCTTGTGCACGATGTGTGCACACTATTTGTGCACACGCATTGATCAAGCGTGGGGTCCACGTGATGATCTGAGTCAATCTGCACCGTTCATTATTCTCGAGTGGTCCCTAGAGCACTTAAGGTTAAAGATTTCCCAGTATCATCATTTTTGGAGTTTATTATTTGGGATCTTAACATAGTAAAATGGTGTTTGTTTTAGTTGTGGTACGATTTTAAAGGTAGACCTGAGTGACTGAGCCACATATTTATTTTAGTGTTTTAGCTTAGACTTATGGTTTAGGTGGTCTGAAATAGTAAAGGTTAGTGGTGTTGATTATATGATTAGGCTATGTATATGTGCACACTACGATGTAGATATTGGATTACCGATTTTCCTATTTTATAAAGTGGTTAGTTTCTTAAGATTCAATGGACTCTCAGATTGACCTTTGACTTGACTCAAAGAGAGTTGTAACTAATGAAAATTTCTAGAATTGTTCATGAGTTTCAAAGATAGTCTCTTCATGAATTAACTGATGATGATATCTATATTATGTGTTCCCACATGCCTAAATACTTCCTACGGTTAAATGGTAATACCTGAGTACGCGAAAGTATGGGGTGTTACATTCTGATAGGAATAAGGTGACCATTAATGATCAAATTGCTATTCTTGAGAGAGAGATTTTGCTTCTCAAGGGTCAAAAAGAAGCGGAAGATTTGACTATTCGTCAAATCAAAGAAGAGCCTAAAACAAATTCTCAAGTTATTGGTATCGAGTAAGCTGAATAAATAAAGAATAGGGAAGCTGCTTCCTTTTTGGAATCTGAACTAGTTGATGTTCCTGATCAAGCCAAGCTCATTCTTGAGGTTGAACGCACGACTGCTACGACACAATCTTAGTTAAAAGAAGAATTACAGCGTTACGTAGTAGTATTAAACATAGCTGAAGATCTGTAAGGATTGTATTTTCATATAAGTTCCTTTTGCATTGCAATATATAAACATATTGTGGTGTTTTATTTAGACCAGATGCATTTTCTTGATAACATGATCATTATTTTTTTTTTTAAATACATGTTGATGTGATACTTTCACACTCATACTTCATTATCTCCGATATTTATATTTATGCATTGTACTATGATCCTATGTGATGTTTTATTTTAATGGGTGGAACTGTTTCATTTTAAAGTTAGTTCAGTTAGCTTTGCACATAGTTTAAGCTCTTGAGTAATGGAGCAATCACGGTTTTTTAGACTCATAAGTAGTTGGAGTCGGGTCTTATGCGAATGGTCTCTTTAACTCTCTTGAGTTCTCTAGACTTATCGTCGCCAAAGAGTTCACAAACCGCGGTCTATCAGAGGGGCCCAGTGAAGCTACCGGAGATGTGAACTCAATGGAATTTATGCGCATGGTTGACCACAGTAACTCTCTAGAGTTCACGGGGCGCGCACGACTACCTTTAGTACCAAGTCCAGGGCTATCAGTCCATCAATGAGGGGGTGTTTTTATTGAGACTCTGTCCTCATGAGTTAATACTGAAATTGAATCAAGGACCTGGGGGGTCTTATTTTATTCTCCATTTTCCTTTATCTATAAGTTTGGACCCATTCATAGGAGGGTATTTTCATCCTCATCTATGAAGCTGTCGGAAAGCTTACAAATGGCATTGGTCTCATGCGTGATTGGCCGTTGAGGACTTCTGGCCTTTAAGACTTTATGTCATTGGCTCCGTCCGTTACCCACATGGGTATGCACATGATGTGGCCTGTATAGGCTTTTAGGGCCGCTGGCTTCACATTGCTATCCCGGACAATATATATATATATATATATATATATATATATATATATATATATATATATATATATAGATCTCACGTGTAGTTGGCCGTATGTGGCTTGGCTAGGCTGCCTTAGATGGTGAATCAATAATTGACATATCGTCATTGCTTGCTGTTGCCTGCATGATGATCTGTTGATATTTATTCTTTATATCCAGCCAGCTTTATCTAATGATATTTATTCTTTATATCCAGCCCTCTTGACGATAATAATCAATTTTGATAAGTAACCAGTAGCGACGGCGACGGCGGGTATCTTGTCGATGGTGGACAACCAATAATGACAGCAATAGCTGGGACTTCGATGACAGTAATATGTTTGAAAAATCGCCTTTTATTCATCATTCGTGAAGAAAGAATACAAGGCTCCGCCTTTAAAGGCTATTTCACCAATTCATCTGTGATTGCCCCCTTTTGATGTAGAAGAATTATCTTGATAATCTTCTAGATCAAAATATCTCTCATTGTTAGGGGTGATATTTTTTGATGAAGTGAGCATTGACCAGTATATTGATGCCTCGTCCATCTTAATTTGTTACTCTGTATGCTCCATTTGAGTAGACTTCAGTTATGATATACAGTCTGTCCCACTTAGGGTCAAACTTGCCCCCTGTTCTCCAAGTGACTACTATTGGCCTTTTCGACATCAAAACCAGATCCCCTTTCTTGAAAGATCGGTGTTTAACCTTTTTATCGAAGGAAGTAAAAATTCTGGCCTGATATAATTGCAAACGCTACTGAGCTGCTAGTCTTTTTTCATCAAGCAGATCTAACTCTTTCAACCGTATTCCTGCATTTTCGTCATCTGTAATTGATTGATGCATTGTTACCCTTAGTGAAGCGACTTGTATTTCGATTGGCACGACAACTTCTACACCATAAACTAACGAATGCGGGGTAGCTTGTGTCACTATACGATGTGTTGTCCTATAGGCCCATAGAGCTTCCTACAGTTTTTCATCCCAGTCACGCATATTCCCGCTCATTGTTTTCTTCAGTATCTTCACAATCATTTTATTGAATGCTTCTGCCAGCCCATTAGCTAGTGGATAATAGGGTGTTGAGAACGACTAATGAATTTTGAACTTAAGACATAACTTCTCCATGCCCCTGTTCTTGAAAGGAGTGTCGTTGTCTGTGATGATTTTCTTCGGGATACCATGACGATATATTATTGCATGTCGAATAAAATTAACAACATCTTTTTCCTTAACACTTCGTAGTGCAATCGCTTCCGTCCATTTGGAGAAATAGTCCGTTGCTGCGAGTATATACTGTTTTCCTCTAAACGACGGTGGATTTATGGGGCCGATGACATCGAGTCCCCATGTGGCAAAAGGCCAGGAAGTAATTGACTGATAAAGGTCTTCAGGGGGCACATGTATGATATCCCCATGGAATTGACACTCGTGGCATCACTTCGCGTAGTCTATTGCATCTTTAAACATTGTCGGCCAGTAATATCTCATCCGGTGTACTCGGTGGAACAAATTTCTTCCCACCTGATGCGCCCCGCATTCCCTAGAACGTGCCTCTTGCAACACTTCACCTGCCTCATCTTCACTTAGACATCGCAACAGTATTTCATTATAGGACCTTCTATATAATCCTTCATTACACATAATGAATCTCTTCGCCCTCTGCTTAACCTGCAACTTCACCTCTAAATCTTTTGAGAGGATATCATATTTGAGATAATCAATGAAAGGCTGATGCCAATCATCTGTTGTCACTTCTAGGCATGATATAGGGAGTGCTTCCATTGTGTCACTGATTATATTTGTTGAGGGCAAGAATCTCCTTTCTTCGATTGTCACTTGTAGGGGACTTCGATCTAGGTGAGATAGTGCTGCTGCTAAACTGGTCAAAGCATCGGCCCTCGCGTTCTCATGTCATGGTATATGCTTGATTTTAACGTTCAGAAATTGTTCCAACAAATACTGCACCCTTCGATAGTATGCAAAAGTTCATGTTTCCTTGTTTCAAATTTAGTCGTCAACTGATTTATGACTAGCTTAGAATCCCCATAAATTCGCAGTGTTTTTATTTTTAGTTCGCTGGCTATTTCCATCCCAATGACAAGGGCATTATATTCGGCTTCATTATTTGTACATGCAGTACCCAGCGTGAAAGAGTAAGGCAACAAATCGCCTTGGGGGTGATGAATATTACTCCGGCACCTATTCCTGTTACCTGGGCCGCTCCATCAAAAAACATTTGCCACACGTTTGACAATTCTGTCATCATGACCTATTCATCAGGAAACTCATCGAAGATGGCTTCGCAGTCCGTCACAGGATGAGCTGCTAGAAAATCTACCATTGTCTGTCCTTTTACTGCGTTCGCCGGTTCATACATAATCGCATATTCTGACAACAACAACATCCACTTTACCAGCCTCCCCGACAACATTGGCCTTGACATCAAAAACTTGATGGGGTCTGCTCGGGATATCAAGGTTATGTCATGGGACAAACGATAATGTCTTAATTTCTGAATTGCAAATACCAATGCCAAGCATATTTTTTCGATAGGTGTATAATTGCATTCTGCGCCAATCAAAGTTTGACTTAAATAATAAAGTGCCGCTTCTTTCCCATTTTCATTCACTTGTGCCAATAAGGCCCCTAGTGAATTCTCGGTTGCTGATATATACAAAATGAGGGGTCTTCCTCTCATTAGGGTCGTTAGTACGGGGGGTTGTTTCAATAGTTCTTTTATTGAATCAAAGGCGTTCTGGCAGGATTTATCCCATACGAATTCTACTCCTTTCTTCATCAAATGAGAAAACGGTTGCCATCTTCCTGCCAGGTTCAAGGTGAAACGACAGATATATGCTAACTTGCCTTGCAAGGTTTTAAGCTCTTTCAACATTTTCGGGGTGGCATATTTCGAATAGCTCTAACTTTTTCTGGATCTATCTCGATACCTCTGTGTCTCACCACGAAACCAAGGAATTTTCCTGACGATACTCTGAATACACATTTGGCTAGGTTCATCTTTAATTGTTTCTTTCTAATTCAGCAGAAGACTGAAGACAAATGTTCGCAGTATTCCTCATGATGATTTGACCTGACCACCAAGTCGTCCACATAACACTCTACATGCTTGTGCATCATGTCTTGAAATATATCTTGTATTTTCCTTTGATACGTCACCCCTGCGTTCTTGAGACCGAACGGCATTACTTTATAACAATATATCCCTAATGGAGTTCTGAAAGTCGTCCCTACCTCATCTTCAGGTGCCATCCGTATTTTATTATAACCAGTGTAGCCATCCATGAAGGACATGATAACATATTGCGCGGTACTATCTACCAGCATTTCGGTTATCGGTAGTGGAAAGTCATCTTTCAGACATGCTTCGTTCAAATCTCTGAAGTCGACGCAAACCCTTATCTGCCCATTTTTCTTTTTTACTGGGACTATATTCGATATCCACTTGGGATATTTAACTTCTCTGATGAATCCGACCTTTATTAATTTGCTTATTTCTTCTTCTATCTTTGGAACCAAATCTGGGTGAAACCGCCTCTGTGTTTGCTTGATGGGTCTTTTGTCGTTAGAGATATTTAACCAATCCATCACTATTGTCGGCTCTAGACCTATCATTTCTACGTACGTCCAAGCAAATACGTCATTGTTTTCTTTCAGAAGACTAACATATTGATTAGCTTCTTCTTCTACTAAGCTGGTACTTATGAACGTGTTTCGCGGTTCTTCTTCTGTTTCGAAATTTATCTCTTTCAAATTGTCAATTGTCGGCTGCCCCTCGTCTTTCATTTGCTTTGGAGCTATCTTAGGCTTACTAATTATTTCAAGGTCCGTTTCTTCTATCTGGTCAACTGTTACCATGTTCACTGAAGCCTCTGCCCCTAGTCCTCGAAAATTTTCTCGCTTCTTTTGATTCACCTCGATTGGAATATGAATTCCTTTTCCATAATTTAAGTCAACAGGTTCTTCGTGATCAAAGCCCATTTTCTTCATGATTTCCCAACTCGCCGGGCTATATCTTTCCAACTCTTTGGGTGTTAATCTTCCATTTCCCATACCATTGTCGACTGCTTCATCTTCTTTCACTTCTGAGGGAGAGTAGAATTCGATCGACTCTGGATATCTTGCACTAGGTTTAACATGAAATCTTTTCGGAATGAGGGGAAACGGTTTACTCCTTTCAGCATACGGGAGCGGTACTATGTAATTTGACTATAGAATTTCTAATTGTTCTGGCGATAGTAATGTTAATGGTGGTTGTCCTGGCGGTCGCAGATGTTTTGGGATAAAATAGAACTTCTTTTTCGCCTTTTCTGCTACAGACGACTTCGTTTCTTTTTCTTCTACTATTTCCATGCAAGTATTTTCTGGGACCTTGTTCTCATCATTCTCCTTTTCTTCTTTGCTGGTGAATGCATCATAATAACTCGCATCTGTGAAAAAAGCTTCAGCTTCTGTATATGGTCTTGCATCAACTAATACTTTGTGTTGCACCCCGTTTTTGCAGTATTTGAAGCACTGGTGCAGGGTAGAAGGTATGATGCCATACTGATGCATCCACGGTCTTCCCAGAAGGAGATTATATGTAGTCACTGCATTTATAATGTGGCAGACAACATTTATAGTTAATTCTCCTATCTCCAGCGTTATTGTGATCTTACCAAGCGCACACTGTCCGTATTGATTAAAGCCCTATATCATCATTCCACTAGGGCGTAAGTTCAAGCGTCGATAACCCAATTCATTCAACATTGTCAATGACAAAAGGTTTACAACAGACCTGTTATCAAGCATTATTCGCTTCACTTTTTCTACCGCGAATATGACCCATTGTCATCAACGACCTATTATGTTCCCCATCACAAACTAGGTCGTCATCAGAGAAGGAGATAACTAGCATACAATCTTCTTGTTTCTCATTCTCCATCTCAGTCAACAACACTTCCCTTATACCTTCATCAGATAAGGCTTTAATCAGGCTTTGTCGGGAGTCTTCTAACAATTTCAGAGCATCATAGACACACAATCGAGCTGGAATGCCTTTCAAGTGGCTTATAATGTCATTAAGTCACTTTCCCTGTCTCCTTTCCCCTTTCTTTCTCGCCACTATTATTGTTGTTGGTGTGATTCTTGACTGCTTCTGTCTTTGGTTTTTTCTTTTCGAATTTGGTGGGTTGGTCATCTTCTTCCCTGATCGCAAGGTAGTCACTGCAACTTTTCCCTTTGTTTTCTGATTATCCACCCTTGTCCTTCCCTAATAATCTTCTCACATGGTAAGTACGTTCACTGTCGCTCTTTTGTCTCTTTCTTTCTCTTTCCCAACTATTATCTCACCCATATTTATCATCTTTTGTATAATACACTTTGGTGTATAACAATTTTCTATCGGATGCCCTACAATGCGGTGATAATGATAGAAGTCTCTTTCCTTTGTTTTAGATGCTTCTTCGGGACGTTTTGACAGGGGCAATTCAATTGTTCTAGCTTTTAGCAACTGATTCATCATAGGGAGTACGTCCTCTTTTTCGAACGCAAAACCCTCGTGAGAATTCAACGATCGGGATTTTTTGTCGTAAAACCTTCCTTTAGGGCGATTCGACTCTTCGTTCCTTTCTGTCTTTTTGCCCCTTACTTTTCTCGCGTCTTGGCTTCTCTTTTGGTGCTCAACCACATTTGGGATCAACTTTTAAGATCCTCTTCTAATCATTTCATAATTGAAAGCCAACATTTTCTGACTCATCAGTTCTAAAGCGTACACTTTTGTAGCCAAGTTGCGGAAGGTTCTGATGTCAGCATAGGTGAGATCAAATGCTACTTTGGTTTCCATAGAGTTTAGGCACATTTTCACCTGTTCTTTCTCTTTTGGCAATTGCTTGCAAAAAGTCCCCAAGGTCTTTCATCTATTTATAATTTTTTCCACTGGCTCTCCCTCTCTCTGTCGCACCGAAGCTAGTTCTGTGATACTGACATCACGTTCTGATGAGAAGAAGTTTGACATGAACGTGTCTTGCATCTGTTCCCACGTTCTTATCGATCCAGGTGTTAAGCTAGAATACCACCTGAATGCTTTATTCGTCAGAGAAGACCCGAATAATCAGAGGCAATACTGGGGCACTGTGGAGAAATTCCCCATATTGGTGATGAAGTGCATCAGGTGTTCTTCCGGTGACCCATCCCCGTTGAATTTATGAAAATCAGGATGCTTGAAATTTTTCAGGAATGGGATATCTTTTCTTCTCTCGGGTACGACGTTCGATATCTGAATCTTCCTATGCCCTCACGTTCTCTTTCTGACTTAACTGCTTCTTCGACGACTTGTCATACTTCTTCTTGTGTCACTGCTCTCATCATGGGGGCAGATCCGTGTGACCCGTTCTCGGTAGCTACGACCCTTCAGGGTGTTGTTCTCGTTCATTCGTGTTATCGGTCACTAGGGGTGCCCCCATCTAGGCTACGTTATGCGTAAGAGTCCCCAAGGCCTCCCGGAGGTTTCTGTATTCTTCCATTAGTGATTTCTGTGCCTTTGCCATTTCAGCAATTTGATCCTCTGTAGTTGGAGAAGACCCTCGGTTTATTCCGGCCATGTGAACAGCAGCCTCTCCATTCCCTAACGAGGCAGTAGTTGATGTTGAATGGGAGTGTATTGACGTTATGGGAGTTATCGAAAGAGGAGACTCATATGATCTTTGTGTATTTCTGGAGTAATCGGCCGATTGGGAAGACATAGAGATTGGTGACGTGGATCCTAGTAGACTTGTCAGTAAAGCCTTACCTTTCTGCTCTCTTGTCCACCGGGAGCTCTTAACAGGCAAGGCAGGGAAATCTTGTGTGGCTGGAGGGATCATCGCCTGCGTAGGGTCGATTGCCGGTGGAGCAAGTTCAGGATGTTTCCTGGCTGCATTTCACATTACCGGTCCCCTATCTCTTCTCAGTGGTGCATTCGTTCCCGTCACGATGATATTCCGAGTCCTTGTCCTTCTGCGAGTGATGACTATCCAGTCATATCTTTCTTCTTGTGCAATTGGTGAAGCCATTATAACTGTAGCAATTGCCCGTGGCTCCACATGCTTGGTTAACACCGCTTTTTCAGCATACTACATGACGAAACCCATTGTAGTGAAATAGAAGACAGTATTCTTCTGAACCATTGCCATTGATTGGTTGGTGGGTTGCGATATCTTTTCTCCTAAATCCTCCATATTGTAAAACAACAAAAGTTAGTAATTAAATCAAGTTATATTCTATTTTAAAGATGAAAGGTAGGATGTTCCCGCCGAGAATCGCCATTTTGGTGCCTTACTGGCGCCAAACAATTGTGATTATCTTTCGTGCAATTCTTAGGTTAATATTTAAGTGAATATCAGAAATTTCCCCAGTGGAGTCGCCATTTTATTTTGAACAAGAAACAAATGCATTTCATTTAGCGAAATTGTCTTATTCACTTAATTATGAACAAAAGAAAGTAAAGAAAATAATCACATCATTTATTCATTCCAAGTTCTTTTACATCATTTTCTCCTTTAATTCCAAAATAGAATATTCATGACTTGTAATAGAAAACAAATAAAGACAATATGTGTTGGAAGCGCCATATATTGCAGACTGTTGTGTACTGAACACTGCTGTGCACTAAGTATTATCATGCATTTGGGTTGTTGTGCGCTCGCTAGCAGTGTTGTGCGCCCACCTTGTTGCGCTTAGCTCTTTGTGTGCTCGCTAGTGTTATGTGCTCGATAGTGTTGTGTGCCCGCTAGTATTGTGTGCCAGCATTATGCGCCAACAATGTTGTGCCCCACACAACACCTGTCTGGCATAATGAATGCGGACTCTACCTCTCTCTTTTCGGGATCTTCTTCTCCTTGATTAGTTGTTAAGGACCTCCTACTGAGGGATCAAGGGGTATTTATAGCCCTTTCACACGTGTGAACATGCCACGTCAACATTGCGCGGTATCCCTTGTGCGCCAATTCCCCTCTGTGCGGTCTCCTTTGTGCGGACTCCTTTATGCGGATTCCCTTGTGTGGACTTCAATATGCGGATTCTTTTGTACGGATTCCCTTGTGTGGACTTCAAGGTGTGGATTCCTTTATGCGGACTAACTCCTTTCGACGCACAATGCTCCACTGCGCACAATAATCATCATCGCACAATACCTCTCTATGCACAATGGTTGTCTACGCACGACTTCTTACTGTCTCTCTCTCTCTCTCTCTTTTATGCCTCAACACTCATGGTGATGATCCTAATTATGTATGAGATTTTTGTCTATGGGAGATCATAGTGGAAAGGCTGGTGAATTCTAATCATCTTATTGAGTTTGAAATCATTCCTCTACTTATAGCTATAGGATGGAAAAATATCTTAAATTGGGGCGGACCTGCATACCGTTCCATTGCGCGGGCCATGTATGCCTGTATTAACGAGGTCTCTGTTGAAGATTTGACCTTCACAATCTCTTTCAGAGAAGGTTTGTATAAAGTTGATAGATTTATTATCGCTGACCTTCTAGATGTGAGTGTCAATGATGACGATATTCCTATTTCCGTCTTAACCGAAATGAACATTGACTTGTAGACTATGCAACATGGACTTGGAATGAGAGTCTAGAAATGCACTTCGAGCCAACCATATGTTGCCCAAATACAAAGTGTTACATCATATTTTTGTTTCCAATGTGTATCCCAGATTCGGGAACAAAGCTAAGTTAACTTGTTTCATGGTTTGCATTCTGCATTTTGTAGTGTCTAGCATTCCTGTTTGTCTTCCTTCTTTGATATATCATATCATTATACAATTCTGTCTTCACCCCGGTCATAGTTACATTCCTTTTGCCTACTTGATGACCGTTCTGGCTACACACTATAATGTGGCCATGTCAACTGGTGAAACACCTCTTGCACTTCTTCCATTCAACAATTCCAACATCAAAAAGATGAATTTGAAGCTAGCTCCTGGTCAAACGGATGGGGAAGCTAAGCGAGTTGGAGAAGAAGACGCATTGCCCATAGACACCATGATGGATGATATATTTGATGAACTTGAAGAAGATGACCCTGAGACTGATCCTGATTATCAGCCTTCTGATTTTGTTGAGCGCCTTCACTCACTAGAAGAGAAGGTCGATGGAATGAAAATTTCCCAAGATAACCAAATGAAATATATGCGTAAATACCTTAGACGCATAAACAAGGGATTGCACCAGATTGATCCATCCATTCCACTTCCCTCTTCATCTAGTTCTGATTAGTTTGTTTACTTTTGTTAGACTTGTAATACTTAACTTAACTTTACTTTGCTTGGTGACTCTGAATTTTGGACATGTTTAAGTTAGTTTGATGTTGATACTCCTTTTATTATGGCTTAAGTTGCTAACTTTCACACTCTTTCTTACTCTCTTCACTTATTAGCTACCACATTCACATATTTTTATCTTTTCTTCCTTTGTCATTTTGTGACAAAAAGGGGGGAGAAATTGGGGAGTTAATTGCTTATATCTTAATTTGTTTTATGATAATGTGGTTATTTAAATGAGATGTAGAGATGTGGATATGCATGTATTGTGTGGAAAGGAATTTTTTTTTGGAAATGTATATGTATCTCTTAATACAGGTCTCTACTGAGCTTAAGTTGAGGGGGAGTTTTTAGTTGTTAGATTTTGTTCGAACTGAGGGAATTTGTTTTTTTTTTTTAGAATAAGTTAATCTTCTATAAGTTGGTTTTATCACAAATTTGACAAAGGGAGAGATTATAAGTGCTAAGTTGTAAATCTAGCACCCTGAGTTGTCAAATTTTATTGTGTCAAAACACTTCAGTATGGTTGACTTGTTTTGATAAATGGAAAGTTCACCTCCATTCATAGATGAGCGTGGTGTTATCTACATCGACGTTATATGTGCTACATGTACGCATGTTCAACTACAACAACAAGTTAAAGATCATCAAGTCGAGGTACTCAAGCTCAAGTGCATCATTACTTCAATCCTCAAGCTTAAAGTTCAAGCTTATGTTAAAGCTCAAGATCAAGTCTCAAATTCAAGCTCAAGTCTCAAGAATAAGCTCAAGTACATTTGCTCAAGCCTCAAGACACAAGTTTGAGACAAGTTCAAGAATTTAAGGTCAAGCTTCATGTGCTTCAAAGTGTCCTATCTACCGAAGCGACTGATGGTTCAATTTCAATACTCACATTTAAGGTATACATGACCCTAGAAAGACTTTAGGATTAGGTCATTAACATTGCGTGTTTAATTTGGGTCATCGTACTTAATTTAGGCTTTGCTTCAACTAGTCTTAGTCTTGGTTTGACTAGTCCAGGCACTGGCTTGACCAGTCCACAATTTTACTCAATTTTATCGGATAAGGTTGTTGGTCTATGACCAGTCGAGACCCCTGCTAGACTGGTCGTGAAGACCTACTTGACCAATCGAGCAGGGCTCGTCTCGAACTCCAGCAACATGATTTTTATGTACTCGACCAGTCGAGCTGGCCACTCGACCATTCGAGGGTCTATTTTATTCGATCGCGCCAGAAATTTTAAAATTTTGTTCTGGTAGGACCAGTCGCGTGAACCAATTTGCAACCTATAAATAGTGGACTTTTCTCAGAATTTTCCATTCATTCCAAGCCAATTTAAGCCACCACTCTGAGAGATAAATCCCCATTATTGTGAAGCTATTGTGAGGTATTTAAAATTTATTTTACTAACTTTTTTGTTATTTAATTTCTTGATCTCTTAATTCCATTCTATCTGATTTTAAAAGGGAATTTTGATTTAACCCTTTGTGAGATCTAAGAAATTGAATCCAAGTAGCCTAAGGTTGGATTTAATTTAAAATTCATCTAGACCTAGAACCCCTTCTTCTGTAAGATTGAACATTGAACATTATCATCTACAAAGAAGCAATTCTACCGGCTACATCGAAGATCTTTCTTCAAAAAAGTATATTTCATTTATTATATTGTGGTTTGTAAGATGTCAAATAATCTTTCATTTTGGTTTTGACTGAGATAGCTAGAAAATCTTAGTGTATGGGGTTTTTAATTGTGATATCCCATTGAAAACACAATTGTAAAAGTTTTAAGGTGAACCTTAGAAAACCTTCTTTCTTAGTGAAAGTCATTATCCCGTGGGTGTGGATATTGGGAGTGGAGTAGTTGTGTGGCTGTTTGCGAACAATTTGTGAACACACGAACCACTATTATTTTTGGAGTTGTGGTGGATGATTGTATTTGATTAAGTGTGTGAATGTTGTAATCAATTTTATACTTTTATAGTGAATGTTGTAATAAATAGGTTTATTTCTTTTACCTCTGTATTGGTTTGAGTTTTTGATACGTACCAACGTTCTAGAAATCAGGTTGTCCTACCATAAACCATTACTTTTTGGTGTAAGGTTGTCCTTAGAACAGCGTTTGTATCAACCTCCCAATACTTTTGCATTTGAGGTTGCTTTAGATTTCTACTATTTGAGTTTATTTTCAACATTTTATTTTTTATTTGGCATAGTCCTATTCAACCCCTCCCCCAGGACTTGGATCTCGCCCTTCTCAGTTCCCACGACTGGTTGAGAAGGGTGCTCGACTGGTCATGAACCTACCAGAAAATTCCAAATTTTCAAGTTATTTCCTGGACTGGTCGAGCCAAAGCCTGGACTAGTCGAACATAGGCTAAGACTAGTTGAACCAAAGCCTATAATAAGAATATTAACCCATATAGAATATGCAATATGAATGACCTAATCCTAAGGTCTTTCTAGGGTCATATATACCTAAAAGTTAAACATTGAACCATGTAACTTTAGTTGCTTCCAATTGATCTTGTACTTGAAGTTCTTAAAGCATGATCTTGTACACTTGAAATTCTTGAACTTAACCTTGAACATTTGAAGTTCTTGAACTTGATCTTGTCCAAGTAGTGCCTTTGAGCTAACATATAGACTTGAAGTAGCACATGAACTAGGTCTAGAACTTGCGCTTGAGCTAGCACTTTGACTTGATCTTGAATTTGAAGCCTTACTTGAACTTGAAGCAATACTTCATGACTTGAATGTAACACATCTTCACTTGAAGGTGAACTTTCCATCACTTTACAGGTCTATAAATCCAAAGTAGTTTGTCCCAACAAAATTTGACAACTAAGGTTGCTAAATATACAATACAGCACTTACAATCTCCCCCTTTATCAAATTTGGGACAAAAACCAACTTGAAAGATCAACCTAGACATACATAATGCACAAGTTCACAATTCCTCTTCATAAAGAAACTCCCCCTCAATCTACTCCCCTCAGTTTGAGCTTGGTGACTTGTTGTAGAGTACCTGCATTAACAAATACACATATATCCAAAAAAAAAAAAAAAATGCACTCCTCTACACCATACTACACCAATCAAACTTCCATAACCACAAAGCCTACAAAATTCTCCCCCTTTTTGTCACAACTTGACAAAGGAAGATATTAACATTAAATAGCCATAGATGTGATTATGATAATAGCAGTAGAATAAGAGTAAAAAAAAATGTAAAGTAAGTAGAGTTTAATATGAAGATAGGATAAAAGGTGTCATAAAGTTAAGCATCAAAATATCAAATAGTCATACAAGTCCAGCAAAATATAAAGTCATAATCCAAGTTATACCATAAAGAAAAACATCACTAATCTAATCAAGAAGAAGACGGAGGTGGAATAGATGGATCAATCTGACGAAGTCCTCTGGTAATGCGATGAAAGTATTTTTGCATATATTTCATGGATGATTTTTTACTCTCATTCAGATTCTCTTGAGAAACTTTCAAGGCATCCACCTTCTTTTCCAAAGATCAAAGATGCTCATTAAACTGAGGTGCCTGAAAATCAGAATCAGTTTCGACATCATCGGAATCAAGTTCAATAAATATATCTTTCATCATGGTCTCGGTTGGCAATGCATCTTCTTCACCAACTTCCTCTGCTCCCACATCCATTTGGCCTGGATTCAGCTTAAGGTTCATCTTGTTTATGTTTGAGTTGTTGAAGGGGAGAACCGAAACAGGAGCTTCACCAGGAGGCATGACCATATTGTAGTACTGCACGGCTAAGGTGGTCATCAAATGGGTGAAGGGAATATATCCGTGGCCCGGGTGAAGACAAAATTGAATAATAATGTAGCATATCAAAGATGGAAGACAGATAGGAATACCAGACACAACGGAATACAAAATACAAACCATGAATGTTGTAAACTCGACTTTGTTTCTAAAGAGCGGATAGACATTTGCAATAAAAATGAGATGCAGGACCCTATATTTGGGCAACATTTGAATGGCCCGAAGCACATTTCCATCATTCCATTATGAGTCCATGTTACATAATTTACGAGTTACCAAGTGTCTTTTTGATTCACTCAATCGATCGCCTAAAGTTGGTATGGGTATATTATCATCATTCACATTGACATCTAGCAAACTTGAAATTACGTACCTATCAACTTGAAAATTGCCTTCCCTAAAGGTAATTATGAAAGTCAAATTTTCAAGTGATACGTCGCTCATACAAGCAAACATACCATGCGCAATGGAGCGGTATGCTGGTCTGCCCCAATTCAAAATGTTTTCCCAACCTACAGCCACTAGGATGGGAAGAAGTTGAAACTGAGCCAAGTGATTTGAATTAATGGTCTGTTCAACAATGATCTCCCGAGTGCGAAAATCTCGCACATATTCGGGATCTTCCTCGAGTGATCGAAGGATTCGTACCCTAATAGGTGTAGAGCGAGAAGCGGAAGCTCGAGTAGCTTTCTTCTTCGTGCGACCTTCCATTGTAAGATACAAAGCAAGAAAAACAACAATAGAAGATGGGGTTTGAAGCAAATTAGATTTTGAGCAAAACCCCTTTGCAAATAAAGAGAAAACCTCAAATCTACATCAAAATCTAGCAAGATATGCAAATGGGAACCCAAATATGGAAGGAAATAAAAAATGAAGCACTTACCAAGCACTAATCGAAGGTGGGTTCGACGGGTCGGAGAAGGGCCGGATGAGGAAGAAGAGAAAATGGTGAAAAATGATTTTTCTCTCTCATAAAGGGCCTCCAACAGCGCAACTCGACCGTTCGAGTACATGCTCGACCCGTCGAGCCACTACTGGTCAAGAACGTGATCGACCGGTCATGCAAGCACAAAAAATACATATTTTATTCAATTTTTTTTATTTATTTTACACCAATTATTTGCACAAAAATAAAACAAATAAAACATGCAAATACACAATGTTACACATACCAATATCCATTATCAATTTTGAAAATGATTTCTTTCAAGAGGTTTAGTAAATACGTCAGCAAGTTGATTTTCTGTTTGAATATATTCCAACTAAATAACTTTATTCTCAACTAAATCTCGGATATAGTGATACTGAATGTCAATGTGCTTAGTATGAGAATGCTGGATGGGATTTTTTGATATATTAATTGTGCTAGAGTTATCACAATACAAAATCATTGTATCTTGCGTAATACCATAATCATTGAGCATCCGTTTCATCCATACAAGCTGGGTACAAGCATTTTCGGTTGCAATGTATTTAGCCTCAGCTGTAGATAATGATACGGAACTTTGTTTCTTGCTGTGCCAGGATACCAGACAATTTCCAACATAAAAGCATCCACCACTAGTGATTTTCTGTCATCTATGTTCCCAACCTAGTCAGCATCCGTATAACCATCTAATTGAATATTAGTATCACGTGGATACCAGAGACCTAGATTAGCTGTACTTGCGACATATCTAATTATGCACTTAACAACAATTAGATGAGATTCCTTAGGATCTGATTGATATCTAGCGCAAATACCTACGCTGAATGTTATATCAGGATGACTTGCAGTTAAGTATAGTAAGCTACCAATCATAATACCATATAACCGAGGATCTATACTTTTACTTGTTTCATCCTTCGAGAGCTTGAGAGTCGTACTCATAGGACTATCGAATTTCTTACAATTTTCGAATCCAAATTTCTTAACCAGGTTTAAGGTGTACTTGGTTTGAGAAATGAAGATACCATCATCTAGTTGCTTAACCTGTAGCCCTAGAAAGTAGTTCAATTCTCTTACCATACTCATTTCAAATCTGGATTTCATCAACTCTGCAAACTCAATAGACAAGTTAGTGCAAGTAGAACCATAGATAATATCATCCACATATATCTGTACTATTAGTATGTGTTCATTATATTTTCAAAAAGAGTTTTATCAACACTCTCCATAACAAAATTATGACTTAGTAAGAACTTAGTCAATTTTTCATACCATGCCTTAGGAGCTTGTTTTAACCCATAAAGTGTCTCAAAACCCTCAGGTTGTTTAACGTAGACCTCTTCATGCAGATCACCATTTAAGAATGCACTTTTAACGTCCATTTGGAAAATTTTGAACTTTTTAAAACATGCAATGGATATGAATAATCTGATGGATTCAAGACATGCTACTGGGGCAAAGGTTTCATCATAATCAACTCCTTCAATCTGAGTGTATCCTTATACAGCTAGTCTAGCCTTGTTTCTAATTATGTTCCCTAACTCATTATATTTATTTTTAAAGATCCACTTGGTTCCAATTATACGTTTATCAGATGGTCTAAGAACCAAATACTACACATCATTTCTAACAAATTGATTCAGTTCATCTTGCATCGCAACTATCCAATTTTCATCAGTGAGTGCCTCATTTACGTTGGCCAGCTCAATTTGGGAAGTAAAACACACATAATTACATATGTTTTTTAATTGTTTTCGAGTGCGTACACTAGTGAGAGGGTTGCCTAGAATTTGATCAGTAGGATGGTCTTTAACGAATTGTATTTCAGTATTGATTTGACAAGATGAGGAGTCAGATTTTTCAATTATATTGACTTCATCATCTTCTGAACTAGTAGATGGTGTATTTAGGTGATCATCAATAACCACATTTATGGACTCCTGAATGACACCGATTCTCTTGTTGAGAACTTGATACGCTTGACTATTCATAGCATACCCTAGGAATATTCCTTCATCACTCTTTGTGTCGAACTTCCCTAAATTTTCGCAGTCTCGCAAAATGTAGCATTACTTCCAAAAAATTGAAATATTTAACTGTAGGTTTCTTATTAAACCACAGTTCATAAGCTGTTTTATCTTTTGATTTTCTTATATAAACATGGTTTATTATATAGCACGCAGTGTTAAATGCTTCAACCCATAAATTTTTAGGTAACTTCATGCTATTCAACATTACATTGGCCATCTCTTGTAGCACTCTATTTTTCTGTAACGCCCTGAAATTCGGGGGTCGAGTATGAACTCAACTCCCGAGTTCCAACGCATCACTTATGCAACATACACAATGTCGGTTAAATGTTGTCTGAGTTAGCGCAATAAACATGAATGAGATTAAACCAAAACAGTAATTCATACCCAGTTCAATTGCATTTAAAAACAGCGGAAGACTGAAATTTTATATACAAGTATGTAAAGTAACAAAATTTTCTGAACTTCAGGGTATGAGCACTAGCTGAGCACCAATATACATGTAAAGTTTGTAAATTAAAAACCCAAAATACATCCTCAAAAGAGGCCCCAAAAGTCCCGCGATGCAGCCGGCCTAGGCGTAGCCGTCAGAATACTGCATGAAAGAGAACTCCTCCTGGTCCTCGTCAACGTCGGGCTCTGGCTCCTGAACCAAGGCGCCCTCTAATCCTGCAACAGAGTCTGGTTGGTGTGTACAACACCGTCCCGTATCGTGGGAGTGAGTAGCTAACTCAGTGGAACAATAATGCATAAGTTAACATGTTATCAAATCAACCAAGCAGTAATGATAAAGCAGTACAAATCAAGCATTTCTAACTACTCTTGTTAAATGCAAAAATGATATGACATGATGCTGTATGCCCTTGCCAAACCACCCTCAAGCGACATCATCTTACGTTCGCGAATGCTTAACTCCCTCAGTGCGCCACATCTACAAAGCACATGCGGTGCGATGATGCTCGTGATTGCCAAGTTATTATTAGTCCATTTCAATCAGCAGTATTGGGAAACTAAGGTACCTCCCTTGTATCATCCCCAACATGATCCATTCTAGGGTCGTCAGTCCTAGTTATTCTCATACGATGTTATGGTTTGAGAAGCTTAGTGATGGCATCACAACAGGTTCGTCACCCGTCAGCGCGGATACAGATCTCACCGTATGCGGCTCAATTGCTGGCCGTCAGCTCGAGTACAGGTCTCACCGTACTCGGCTCAATCACTAGCCGTCAGCTCAAGTACAGGTCTCACCGTACTCGGCTCAACTCACACTCTAGTTACTGTGAAAGGCTCGTGGCCAATCACAGATACTTAAAGTACACTCGATGATACCACGGAGGACTCGTCGCCCGTCAGCACGAGCACAGATCTCACCGTACTCGGCTCTCGCCGAAGTATCGACAGCTCGAATACAGTGTCCCATACCACCGTATTCGGCTCACGAGATAGTTGCGCAATGGTCACTATGGGGAGGCACATGGCCCCAGCATAGGCCGACAGCTCGACCACGGTGTCCCATACCACCATGCCCGGCTCATGCGTCTTAGCGGATCTAGGTACCATGGTTAAACAGGAATCACCACTGGTAAGTTTGGTACCCTAGGTTCAAGCAGTAGCGACCAAACAAGGTGAACACACAATGACACTTCGGTTCAAGTGGCGAGCCTGACTAGCTCGAGCGCACCACAAGTTGAGCGATATGGAGCGCAAAAGCACTCCGCGTGGCCAACCACTATCGCCAACCGAAGTACGACTCGGGTTCGCCGGACCCGTCCTTTGTGGCGACATGAATCTCAGCCACAATCACAAGTCTGGTACCGAGTGTTTGGACTATGAACATAGTCCCAAACTCAAACAGTTTTCATCGCTAGCATGTGAGGTAAAGCATGGTAAACAAGCAATACAAGCATGTTAGTCGGCATGTTATAAAGCATAAAGTAAGACATGAAGTAAAGCATGTTACAAAGCATGTTGAGAAGCATGTTACAAAGCATATTGTAATGAATGTACTGAAGCACTATCCCCATAGGGATAGAATTGTGTGTGCACTACAATTAAGTGGTTGCGGTGAACCACCGCATGGAGGGGATCCTACATGTCTCTAAGGGAGTTGGAGAATCCATATCAGCGCCTATCTAAGGCACTAGTACATGTACATGTACACCTACATGCACATGCACAAACACTTAGAATATACGTTTCCAACATACACGACGTATGTTAGGCAAGTTCGTGATTGGGCTGTCCCTAAGCCCCGGGAGTATTTTTCCCGCGTATATCGTATTCATACAACAAATAATCATTACAATTACATAACCAAAATCCGCACGCATGCGGGATTTCTAGAATACGCAATTTCGACATACATGGCATTTACACATGAACATATATTTTTGCGATCTCTTTCGCCAAACTAGTATTTTATCCACACATGATATAATCAAACATTAAATAAACATGTCAAACATTTTCTCAACAAAAATACGTATACGGTATTTCTACGTATATCAAGAGTATGTAAAATTCCATAATCTTTATCGCTAATCGAAACAGGAAACGGAAAGCACTTTGTACATGTGCATTTGCATGCAGATCATGAATCTATCATTAGCTGCCATTGAAAGCGTTGAAAACCGTAACTTATACGCTTAAAGTCCTCACCTCAGCCCTTGGAATTCCAACGAATCAGCAAGAAGGTTGGTGCTTCCGTATACGGGAGTTTCTTAGCCTAAAGATCGCATTCGATTAGTCTTTCCTTAACCTATCACTAATTAGGCTCAAATCAAACCTAGGGTTAGGGTTTCTTACCTTCAAATGGGGTGGAAACCGCCGGGAAACCACTTGGAATAGCGCGGTGTAGGCCGTGGGAGAGGTGGAAGCAGCAGGAGGAAGATCGGCTTCGATCTCCACAAGTTCTCTCTCTTTTCTCTCTTTCTCTCTTAGGGTTTTAACCCAAATTCGTATGGCTGTGAGAGGGGCTGTTCTAAGCCCCTTTTATAGCCACAAACCTTCCCAAATTAGACTCAGGTTCAAGGGCAACTGCTTACATAGGCATTTCGCCAATTTCCAAGCTCAAAAGGGGTGTTCTGGTGGCCCTCTTTGAGCCAAACGTCGGACTTAAGCTCACCCACTGCGGATCCACGTGGGATTACGTTTTCGGCTCGATCGGATTCCCAGATCGCACGTGGCGGACCACTCTCAGTTCAACGGTCCGTGGGCCACGATCGGAATTTCTGAGTACATGTAAATGTTCCTGAAATTTTTCTTAATCCGAGGGTGTAATTTGGTCTGATTCCGACGGTCAGGTTGCTTAATACTGACGTGCAACCGAAAGGTGCCAGATCACTATTCCAGATATTTTCTCTTGAATGGAAATAGTGTTTTTCACACTCCCTCGCTCCGGAGTGAAAATAATGGCCGTGGGACATCGGAATCATCTGATTTTTGAGATGATTGCCAAGCCCAGTGGGGCGGTCCTGGTTCCTTAGCTTCGTGTTAATCGGACTCCCGATGTGCGATCTAGACCTCATACGAAGTTTCGTTTCAGTCCCGAGAGCAGACGGGTAATGAGTTTGGCTCTAGACTTTAGGGTAACCTAGAGTCACCAATTCTGCAAGTTTTGGGTCTTGCAGATCGTATTTAAAGCGATCCCAACGGATTTCATGATTTACCGAGTTTAGCACTTAGTTAACTTTGTTAAATTTCTAAAGGATTTAATCCTATGTGATTTCTGGTCGAGGTGGTACTCGGCCCAATGTACGGAAATTTTCAGGTCGTTACATTTTCCTTTTAAGAACCCCATTTTGTTGAGGTGTCTTAGGAGCTGAAAACTCATGCGATATACCATGATTGCTACAGAACTTCTCCAAATTACTATTTTTGAACTCTGATCCATGATCACTTCGAATCTTAGGAACATTCATTTGTTTTTCAGTTTGAATACGTTTAAGTATTCTTTTAACTTCATCGAGAGTTTTAGATTTTTCTCTCATAAATGCTACCCACGTAAATCTGGTAAAATCATCCACAATTACCAAGAAATACTTCTTACCACCTCTACTCTCCGTTCTAGTTGATCCTACAAGATCCATGTGGAGAAGTTCAAGAGGTTTAGATGTGGCAAAGGAGTTCACTTTCTTGTGATTACTCCTTGTTTGTTTTTCGATTTGACATGCACCACATATTTTATCCATTTTCTTCAATTTGGGTAGACCTCTAATAAGATCGGCTTTGCTCATTCTATATAAATTCTGGTAGTTTACATGTCCAGGGCATTTGTGCCATAATTCGGTTTCATTAGTTTGGACCATGTAACAAGATAATTTAGACGAGCTAGAATCACTTACGATATAGCAATTCTCAGATGTTCTATGACCATTCAATATCACACAACCTTTCTCATTTGAGATCTCGCATCCTTGATTAGTAAATTTAACACTATGCTTATTGTCGCAAGTTTGTGAAATACTCAAAAGATTGTGCTTATGACCTTTTACAAATAAAACATTTTTAAAAGGAGGAATGTTAAAAAGTTAAACTGTACCTTGGCCAATTATTTTACAGTTGCTTCCATCACCAAATGTGACTGAGCCATCAGTCATTTCTTTGTAGTTGGTGAACAAATCTCTGTCACCTGTCATGTGTCTTAAGTAACCACTTTTAGGTACCACTTTGATTGACTTGAAACCTTGAAGGTGGTGTGGGAAACCAGACAAGTAACCCTAGGAACCCATTTCATTATAGTTTTGGGTTTTGGAGCACTATTGGTTTTCATTCGCTTATAATAACTATTAACTCTCACATTCGAGTTAGATTTGAGAAGCTCCTTAAGTAAGTCCACAATTTTTTCAGCTAAAGGATTATAAATTTGTTTTCTAAAGCTGACATTATTGACTTTAGGAGCTTGAAAAGGTTTTAGATTTTTAAAGTTGTCTTGATTCAAGCCCTTTCCTTTTGAGTTAGAGGATTCTCCTTTAACAAACGTAGGAGATACACTTAGTTTTCAGAGGCATGTGTTTATCATAGCCCAGACCCAATCTGTCTCCACATTTTCTAGATGCGGATAGTAACTTTTCAAGTTTAGGGTCTCCCTGGGCATACCTCAATGTATCCTTTGAACTCAAGAGGGAAGAAGCTTCAAGTTTTAGTTTCTCATTTTTTTTTTAATCTTAAATTTTTCAAGTTCAGACGTTTTGAAATTCAAGTCACATTTTGCTTTTTCAAAACAATCAGAAATATGTGACTTTTCTAAAACAGAATTTTCAAAATCCTCTTTCAACTTCAGAAATTTCTCTTTTGAAGTTTTACTTTGACAGAAATCTTACAACTCTCCCTGTATAGGGCATTATAGGCATCCTGAAGATCATTTTCATTATCATTTTCAAGGTCACTCCTCAGATTTTCATATTTTGTCGAATCGCAACTATTTGTGGAAGTGACTTTGGCTAGAGTCATTAAAGCCTTAACTTCATTTGAAGTTTCGGGTTCTGATTCATCCGACTCAGAAGAGGCTTCAAAGCTGGATGATTCATCCCATGTGGCTAACATGCCTTTTCTCTTTGGCTTATCCCTTTTAGGGCACTTATTTGCCAAATGCCCATATTCATGGCAGTTGAAACACTGACTATCTTTCAGAGATTTCCAATTTTTAGATTTTTCCCTTTTTCTTCTTAGAGGGTTTTTGAAAATCAACTCTCTTTTTACCTTTAAAAATCTTATAAGACATCTTAGTGAGTAAAGCCATATCATCCTATGAGTTTTTACCATCAGAATTAACATTACTATCTTGAGGAATATATTTGGATGATTTAAGAGCTATAAACTTACCTTTTGGAGATTTGAAATTCAACTCGTGAGTTTGAAGTGAACTAACAAGTTCCTCAACCTTCATATTATCAGTGTCTCTAAGTTCCTGAATGGCAGTCACCTTGGAATTGAATCTCTCAAGAAGTGATCGCAGTATTTTTGCACAAACTTTGCTTTCTAGGAAGCTATCTCCAAGACCCCACATAGAATTAACTATGTCATTTGGTTTCGTATAGAAGTCCATGAAAGATTCATTATCTTCTATACGAATTTCCTCAAACCTAGTGGTGAGGATCTGAACTTTAGACTTTTTTACTATAGTTGTTCCCTCATGTGTCATTTCAAGGATGTCCCAAGCTTATTTAGTAGTATCACAAGATATAATTCTTTTGAACTCATCAGGTGATAGTGCACAAGTGATTGCATTTAAAGCCTTTGCATTTACACTGCTCTCATTTTTCTGAGATGTGGTCCATAAATAATAAGGCGATACTTGCATGGACTTGGTTCCATCACTGCCTAGAACTTCAGCCATTGGTGGTTTCCATTTGGTAACCGTTGCTTGCCACACTTTCATCAATGGATTTCAGAAACATCCTCATCCTGGCTTTCCAATAAGCATAGTTGGAGCCATCAAACGATGGTGGCCTAGTAATAGATAGGCTATCAAAATTTGATATATTGAAAGCTCTAAATCGATTAGCTCAGGAAATAAATCCAAGGGAATGAGCTATTAGGTTTTGATACTACTTGAAAAGGGTAAACTCTTAGTCCTAGAGAGGGGGGGGGGGGGGGGGTGAATAGGACTATGCCAAATAAAAATAAAATGCATGATATAAAAATAGATAGCCAAAATAAATAACAATCTCAATTGCAATAGAATTGAGAGGTTGATACAAACGTTGTTCAAAGGACAACCTTACACCAAAAATCAAGGTTTATGGGAGGACAACCTGATTTCTTGAACTCAGTAAGGATAAAAAACTCAAACCAAAGCAAGAAGCAATAGAAAGAAATCTAACTATTACAACATTCACCACATGTACATGAAAGAGATACAAGTATTTAACACATATACATCACATACAACATCCACCACAACTCCAAGAATTATAGTGGTTCGGTGTGTACACCAACTGTTCGCAACTAGCCACACCTACTCCACTCCCAATAATCACAACCCACGTGATATTGGCTTTCACTAAGAAAGAAGGTTTTCCAAGGTTCACCTTAAAACTTTTACAGTTGTGTTTTTCAATTGGGCTTACACAATAAAAAACCCCGCGCTGAGATTTTCTGGCTGATCTCAGTCAAAACCAAAAATAAAGATTTTCTGGCTAATCTCACAAACCAAAAACAGAAAATATAAAATACTATCTAAAGATTCTTCTTCGATGTAGCCCGATAGAACCGCTTCTTTGAAGACAAAGATGTTTAATGTTCAATTATACAAATGGAAGGGTTCTAGGTCTATATGAATTTTAAATTAATTCAACCTTAGGCTACTTTGATTCAATTTCTGGATCTCAAAAGGGATAGATCAAAATTCCCTTTTTTAAAATCAAATTGAAGTAACAAGAGATCAAGAAATTATAAATAAAAAAAGCTATAAAAGAATCTTAAATTACTGTACAATAGCTTCACAATCACAGGGACTTAACTCTCAGAATGGTGGCTCGATTTAGCTTGGAATCAATGAAAAAATCTAACAAAAGACCTCTATTTATAGGCAGAAAAACTGTCAAGCTCGTGTCCTAGTGACCGTTCCATTCTGTACGATTCTATGGTCCTTCCGGTCGAATTCCGGCGACCCGCGACCTGTAGATTTCATTTGCGCATGAACTGAGTTGCGCCCTGTCAACACGAGTTGTCTCAGCCTGAGACTTATGCCATTGCGACAGCGCTGTCGCCGCAGTTCCAACGCCGTGTCTCATGCGCCAATCCGACGTCTAGATCATCAATGTGGGTCGCGCATGTCATGGCCTTGGACCGCACGTTGCAGGAACCACAACCCATGACACATTTCCCTAGGTCATTATGAGGATGACCTCACCCTAACCTACCCTAGCCACCCTAGCTACCCTACCTATAGCCTATCTCTTACAACTAATAATTACCTTACATCCCTCTTACACCTCATGATTGCTAACTAGGAGAGAGAGAGTCTAGCCATCATCATTACCTCTCCCTCTCTTATCTCTCCCTCCTCTCTTTCTTCATCATTCTCCATTGCTAGAGCTTGGGACTTCAAGCAACCCAAAAATAATAATAATAAAATAAAATAAAATAAAATAAAATCTAGCAACTCTTTCTCCCTAATCCCCCATATCCAATCCTCCAAACTTCATCTCAACCCTTCAATCTCACCCCTTGGAGCATTGGAAGCCATTGGTGGTAGTAAAAGTCCATGATTTGAAGGTGGGTGCTCCCTAGCACTTGTTTCTTTTATATCCTTGCATGGATCTTTATCCTCTTTAGCATAGAGCAAGTGGGATCCACCAATCAATGGTGGAGATCCCATCTTGGTCCCTAGATATGGCGTAAGGCCCATCACATCATGCATGTATCTACCCATGGTGGGACCATTCACCATGGATCCCACCATGAAGTTTGTATGTTATCCATCTTGTAATGGCCATCTAGGCATATTCTTTGTGGTGGAGATAAGGTTTTCCATCTGATTTTCTAATTTGAGGCCCACCTGCTTTGGGACATCCATTTGATGTATGTATGTATTGTAAGATCTAGGGGAGCTCATAGTGGCGGAGCTCCCCTGCCTCACGACTCTCTCTCCCTCTCTCTTTCTTTCTCTCTCTCCCTTTTCTTTTATGGTGATGATGATGATGTGGGTGGCCCACCTAATGTTGCATGTATGGGACATCCACACCGTCCAGATTTTTTTTTGGACGTTTAGATTTTTTCAGGGCCACCTTGCTATCCACCTGCTGCCCATTTTGGACAGACCCTGTTGCAGGGAAAACACAAATATTGGCTTTTATTCAAGCATGTGGGCCACACGTGTGGACCCCACCCATGATGCATGCGTTTCATCCACTCCATCCACCATCCAACCTGCTAGACGGTGGGGCCTGCTAGATGTATGGACCGTCCTCACAGTCCAGCTAGGTGGACGGTGGACCCACCTTGATGAAACGTTGTATATCACGTTGTCCCTCCATTTTTTATGTGGGACCCACCCCACACATGCTGCATGTGTAGGGGTGAGGCCCACCTTGGATGTATGTATTCTAGATCCACAACATCCATTGATAGGGACAGTGGATCCCGCGCCAGCAGCACCTGGCTGCAGAGATGTCAACAAGTTCTGTGCACACCATGATATATGGGGGTTATATCCCAACCATCCATTTGTCTTGGAAGTGGGCCCACCCCACACATGTGACATGTATGGGGGTGGGACTTACCTTGATGTATTTGTTTTATACCCACTCCATCCATCTGTCCAGGACGGTGGATCCCACTGTAATATATGTGTTTTATACACACCATCCATTTATTTCAGCACGTGTGGGGCCCACCCCACACGTGCTGCACGTGTGAGGTGGGACCCACCTAGATGTATATGTTTTTCTCCACACCGTCCATCTGTTTCCTAATGTGGGGCACACCATGATGTATGCTTTTCTCCATGTCGTCCATCTATGTGGGGCCGACCGTAATGTGTGTGTTTCTCCACGCCGTCCAAGGCAACGGCCCACCCCGATGAATATGCTGTATATCTAGGCTGCCCATCCATTTTTCCTGGATTATATGCTGCCCCATTGGGCCCATTTTAGTAGTGCAATAGGCCCACCATAAGTTATGCATTGTAAACAATTTGTCCACCTAATTTTCTGGACCATAAGGCTAACTTGTGAGGCCCACCTTGATGTGTATATTGACCTTGTTGTCCATTCATTTTCTAGACTATATGGGTTGTTCCACCAGGCCCACTATGATGTATGTGATGAACTCACTACCCATCCCTTGTACTTAGCCCATGGGCCCTTGTGAGTGGCCCAATATGATGTATGGTGGCCCTTTGGTGAGGCCCATTATGATGTACATGAGGCCCGTGAGTGAGGCCCAATGGGATGTGTATGAGGCTCTTGTGTGTGGCCCAATTTGATGTATCTATGGCCCATTGATGAGACTCAATATGTTAAATATGAGGCCCACATGGTGAGGCCCGATATGATATATGTGAGGCCCTTGTATGACGCCCATGGTGATGTATATTAAGCCCTTGAGGGAGGCCCATTGAGATGTATATTAAGCCCTTTATGTGAGGCCCTTTATGTTGTGTATGAGGCCCTTGTGTGAGGACATGGGCCCACTATATGTTAGGCTCTATGTGGGCCACTCCTTGGGAGCAATGTTGGTTAAATGTCCACATTGGTGGGCAATGATGGTTAAATGTCCACATTGCGACCTTCCCTTAGGCCTTATTAGGCCCATTCTCATCATCCTCTAGGTGGGTTAACCCAAATTATTGGGCCCCATTGATGTTGCATGGTCCATCATCGTCGTAGATGGATAGCCTCGTGCTATCGAATTTGGTACATCCATGGCTGAGGGCCGATCTTTATATTATAGCTTAGATCGATTGCTTATCTATGGACCCCGCCTTGCATATAGGCCGATTATCGATATCGATTATGAGTATGTGACAGCATAGCATCATGATACATGCCCATACGCATCATTTGCATGACTGATATGAGATGTGATTGATCATTACATATGTCATACGGCAGGTTGTTTTTAAGACTCCCTGATAGGTGGAGTCATCCCACATGAGCGCATGATATACGCAGGATTGATGCATGATTGGACTGTGTGAGTCATGCATCTTACATTGTGTGTTGTGATTGTTATACGCCCTAGTGACATCAGGGCCATAGCCTCCACAGGCATATCATGGATGACAAGTTTGGACACTGGAAATCTTCTCTTTGCATGGAGGCATGAAGGATGTCCCTGGGTGAAATTCCCTAAACCTGATGGTACCGAAAAATGCTCCAAAGTTGAGACTGAGTGGATGTATGAGTGCACGAGTGTCGTATACTAGTAGGCCACGTCTCCCACTATGTCATGGTCAGTTGGAAGGGGGTGTATGTCACGCCCCAAACTCGGAAACCAAACTCACAAAATTTTTGATCGCCGAATCCAGCGTCGACAGCCTCCGTAGTGCCCCATCCTCGGATCCTGACATTCATATGCCAGATTCCGATCTTGGGATCCTACAAGGAGGATTTTCAGTAAGATTTTATTTTGTAAGGGAGCATAACCACAAGCATAACCAAGTCATAAAACAACATCACCACATCCACTATATCAAAAAAATTTTAAGTACAATGCGGAAAGGGAAATACAGGATGATCAAAAGCTCCAAAAGAATCCGACACGCACTCCTGCCTCAGCGCTGCTGCTGTCCAACACTACCTGCACGCAATGGTCATGCATAAGCTTACAAAAGTTTAGAGGGTGGTGTAAGTGTGTGCACGAGGCAAGCGTCAAGTATACAATATCAGAGTAATGCGGAAATGTGCGGTAAGTCCATGAATACTATCGAATGTACCAAAATTATGTAATGCAATGTATGAATGCGATCGACCATACCAAGGCCATGCGATGCGAGGCCTATGTAGCCAAATGTCATATGTGAGATGCAAAGCAAGTATGTCAGTCCTCATCAAGTACACATATCAGTACAGTTCCTATTTGGATATCACCGAGGTCTAATACACCTCACACTGACTGCCTCCTCCTTAGCTGTACAGTCAAGAAAGTGGAAGAGACCACACTATCCGCCTGACCAGTAATCTGCCAATACCTACCCGCCTGACACATTTATGAGCTGGTCAAACTCAGCCTAGCTTATAACCTCCTCACTCAGGCGGATAAGGCCACACCCCCTTCCAACCGACCACAACACAGTGGAAGATGCGAACTACTGGTATTCGGTACTTGGGCACTCGTGTATCCACTCCGTCTAGACGTTGGAGCATCTCCTGGTACCAAAAAGGTTCTAGGACTTTTACCCAAGGGCATCCTAAGTGCCCACAATGCTAAAACCAAGTATTTTCGGTATCCAATACGGCCATCCACGATGTGTCTGTGGAGCCACGGCCCTGATGTCGCTAGGACGTGCAGTGATCACGACATACAATGCGAAATGCATGAGACACACCGTCAGTCATGCAGCAATCCTGCGTGTACCACATGATCATGTGGGGCACTCCATCTCATAAGGAGTCCCGTAAATGTCTCAACCCAACGGCTTATGCTATGATCAAACATTCCTCATATCAAGCATACATATGATGCGTATGGGCATGAATCATGGAGTTACACTAAGCATGCTATAAGGTAATGATCTATCCTTACACCGAAGATGGGCCTAAACGGCCTACCCATAACCAGTATGGGCCTAACAATGGGCCCTAAGGAGGGTTATAATGCGGACATTAAACCAACATTATTCTTACAATGTGGACATCAAACCAACATTGCTCCCGAGGCATAGCCCGTCGTAAACATCATTACATAAACCATGTTGTGATCACACATTGCAATGGACCTTAGGTATATCCCATTGGGCCTTAAATACCTTAACTGGGCCGTATCACATGGGCCTTACATTCATCAAATGGGCCGCATTAATGGGCCTTATGTACATTGCAATGGGCCATATCCCATGGGCCTTTGAAAGCATCACAATGGGCCTCACAACATGGGCCTTACATTCACATCGAGGTGGGCCTCAACAACGGCCTCATACACTTTAAGGTGGGCCTAATCACTTGGGCCTTATATATATACCAAGGTAGTCCTCAATGAATGGCCACAAATAAATCAAAATGTATATATAATGAATCATATCAAAATATCAACTGGACCACACCCCAAATAACAGTGGCAAGAATGATTTCCACCATTAAATCCTCAAGGCCCACCATAACATTTATTTCCCATCCAATCTGATCGTAAGGTCACACTGACCTGAAAGGGGTCTTAATGGTGGACGGTCAAACCCACTGTTTCTGTAGTGTGGTCCACCTAATCCTAGATTTATCTCATTTTTAGTCTCATGCCATAAAATTATCTTTCAAAATGGTTGAACGGCCTAGATGCAACACATGCATCATGGTGGGTTCCATGGAGGCCCACCATCAAATATATAATATGTATAATATAATATATAATTTATATACAATATATATATATACAATATTATATATAATATAATATTATATACATATACATATATATATATATATCTACACACACGCACACACACACGCGCACACGCACACACACACGCATACACACACACACACCCACCGTCCCCTGGATGGTGGGGATAGAACACATAAATCACAGTGGACTCCACCATCCGCCTGGACGGTGGGAATAAAATACATATATTACTATGGGTCCCATGTTGGGCCCACCATAATGTTTACAAGCCATCCAACCCATTGATAAGATCCCACGGACCTGGCCGAGGAAGAAAAATAAATTTCATCTTGATCCAAAACTTCTATGGACCCAAAATGGGTTTCAATGGTATATGCTCAATACCACTGTTTCCTCTGACGTGGGCCACCTAAGCATTGGATATGGCTGATTTTTGGAAGGCGGCCCGCTGCCCCAAGGGCCCACCATATGAACGGCTTGGATGACAGATATACATCACGGTGGGGCCCACAGCTGGAGCCGTGGGTCCCTGCCTACACGGTCGCCCGCCAGCAGCAGGCGATGATGCCTACTCCTCTGACAACAGCAGCAGCAGTGACTGCTGCTGCTGTATATTATTTTTTTTTTTTTTTGAAAACTGAATTTTTCTGAGGTTTTTCCCATGTGGGGCCAACATCGGGTGGATCCGACCCAACCATTGGATTCAATGGCCCGACACCATCTAACAGAGCCCAATATCTAGCATATTTTGGTGTAACAAAATGTCAAGGTGGGTTTTAACAGTGAAAACTGCCATTTTCTATGCTATGGCCCGCCAGAACCTAGGATTGGCTTCGTTTTTCTGTTCAATGCCTAAAATGCTCTGGAGAAGGGAATGGACGGCGTGGATTAAACACATACATCAAGGTGGGGCCTGTATGATGCGGTCCACTCAAAAGCTTGTTGAATCAAGCTTATATTTGGTTTTTCACTTCACGTCCAGCATCTCTGGACGCTGGACAACTTGCCATAACACATGCATTTAAGGTGGGCCTTGCTCAGGTGGGCCACCAAATGCACTGATGGTGTGGATAAAACACATGTAAGTGGGCCCCCACCTATGGATCACTTTGGTGAAATACATGTCTTATGGTGGGGTCCATCCAAGTGGGCCACATGGCCACCTCATCACACACATAAATAAATAAATAAATAAAAAGAGAGGGAGAGAAAGAGATAGAGGGACACGTGTGATGGAGGGACCCCGACACTATGGGCCCTCCATTTCAAACATCCAATCATACATCAAGCGGGTCCCAATACATGTGGGCACATTAAATCAAAAATCCAACGGTGGAGATTCCTTCTCCACTAAAATAGATGGTCTAAATGACCCCTATTCAAGCTAGGAAAGTAAACATTATGATGGGGTCCATGGAAAATGGCCCCATCATGGAATGATATTGATAATCAAGGTGGGCCATCGGCCATATCTTAAGGTCCCAAGTGAGATCCATACCATTGATCGGTAGGCCTCACTTGGTCCACCATAAACACATGAAAAATCTAGCCTAATAAGCACCCACCTTCGATCTTCTCGGTCTGTTGGAAAGCCAATCTCCTTATGCTTCACTTTGATGGAAGAGATGAGAAATGAAGGGCTAGGATAGAGGATTTTTGGGATAGGAGAGGTGGGCCACACAACTCATTTTCTCACCTTGGAAGAGCTTGAACGTGGGTTTCTTGCTTGGGTTTAGAATTGTGTTTTGGGAAATGAGAGAGGGAGAGAGTATTGTAAGAGAAGTGAGGGATAGGTGTGAAGGGTGAAAGGGTGAGTGATGTGTGATGTGTACTTGACATGTATGGTTGCGTAAGAGAGAGGGTGAGAAAGAGTTGACTTGGTGGTTGCTTGGGGATGGGGTGAAAGGTGATGTGTGCTTAACATGATGTGATTGATTGATTGATGGGATTGATTTGACATGTTGTAGAGATTCTCTTAGGATTGCATACGTGCAGCGTTTTCTTCGAAATAAACGCCGGCCCGCATCTTTTGGTTAGGGTATTGGATTGGTACGCGAGTCGCGGTGTCGGAACCACGGCGACGGTGCGGCGCAATAGTATAAGTCTCGGATTAAGCCGACTCAATTCTACAGGACATGACTTAGGGTCGATTGCAAATATTGATTATACGTCGCAGGTTGCCAGAATTCGACGAGAAGGATCATGGAAGTCGACAGAACAGTACGGACTAGGATACAAGTCTTATAGTGTAGCCTTATCCGCCCGAGTGAGGGGGCTTTAAGTTAGGCTGAGTCCAACCAGCTCGTAAATGGGTCCACTACCGACGAGCAGGGCCAATATTGGTAGGTGGGTAGTGAGGACTCTTTCACTCACTTAGTTGGGTGCCTAGGGAGCGACAACCAATGTGGAGTGTACTAGACCCCGGTGATATACATATTCTAGAGATGAGTTGTACTTATATATGCTGCCTGAGGAGGATGGGTATGCTTGAGTTGCATCTCGCATATGATCTTGGCCATGTAGGCCTTGCATCACATAGCCTTGATATGGTCGATAATATTCACGCCTTGCATCACATAGCCTTGGTATGGCCAATAGCATTCATGCCTTGCATCGTATAGCCTTGGTACGTTTGATTGCATTCATGGACTTGTCAGTATGTTTCCGCATTACTCTAATACTATATTCTTGCATTGCTACCTTACGCACACACTTTCACCATCCTCTAAGCTTTCTATAAGCTTATGCACGATTGATGTCTGGTTGCAGCCGTAGCTTACTAGGAGCAAGAGCGTGTAGTCGAGTTTCTGAAGATTTGTTATTATTATATTTCCCTTTTACGTATTGTACTTTAAAGCTTTTAATCTTAGTGGATTTTGTAATGGTGTTCTGGTTATTATTCGTGGGTTATGCTTATGGTTATGCTTATTACGAGACAAATGTACGTTGAAAATCCTCCTTGTAGGATCCCAGGATCGAAACCCGGTATATGGGTGTCAGGAGCCGAGAATGGGGTACTACGGAGGCTGTCAGCGCCGGATTCTGCGATCGGGAATTTTGTGAGCCCGGTTTCTGAGTTTAAGGCATAAAAAAAACGGTTCCTTCGACTGGTCTAAGGTCTCCCTCAACTGGTCCTGAGAACAACCATATTTTAAAAATTCTGGCGCGATCGGATTAAATTGACCAACGACTGGTGTAACGACTCAAAATTTTCCGTACAATGGCTCGAGTACCACCTCAACCAGAAATCACTTAGGATTAAATCCTTTAGAAATTAGACAAAGTTAACTAAGTGTTAAACTAGATTAGCCATTAAATCCGTTGGAATCGCTTTAAATACGATCTGCAAGACCCAAAACTTGTAGAACCATTGACGCTAGGTTACCCTAAAGTCTAGGATCAAACTCATTACTCGACTGCTCTCGGGAACACATTGAAACTCCGTATCAGGTCTAGACCGCACATCGGGAGTCTGAACACTACAAAGTTAAGGACTTAGGACTACCTCGCTGGGCTTGATAACCATCTTGGAAATCAAATTCAGACAGTGTCCCACGGCTGTTCGCTCGAGTTCGGAGTGAGAGAGTGTGAAAACCCTTGTTTTCTTTACAAAATAAATATCTTGAATAGTGATCTAGCACGTGTCGCTTACGGACATTTTGTAAGCAACCAGACCGTCAGAATCTGACCTAAATACACCCTCGGATCAGGAAAAATTTCACAAATATTTACATGTACTTGGAATTTCGGATCGAGACCCGCTGACCGTTGAACTGAAACTGGTCTGCCACGGGTGATCTGGGAATCCGACTGAAACGAAAACTTAAGTTTACCTGGATCCAAGGTCTGTGAGCTTAAGTTTGACTTTTGGCTCAAGGAGGCCCGCCAGAAATCCTCCATTGAGTTGAAACAATGCTACTTTGGTTATCACCTAAGTATACCTTGACCTTAAGTCTATTTTAGAGAGTTTTCAGGCTATATAAGGACCTTAGAACACCCTCTCTCACAGCCATACAAATTTGGGGAAAATCCTAAGTAAGAAGAGAAAAAAAAAAGAGAGAAAACTAGAGAGTTGTGGGAGAATCTCCCTGCTACCGTTTCCTGCCACTACACAAGCTGCACCACCCATTTTTTGTCGCTTTCCCAGCGATACCGACTTCATTTTTAGGTAAGAAACCCTAAGCCTAATCTGATTTGGAGTTGTGAGGGTTGTAGGTTATGAAATAGCTAACCTATTTCAATTTAAAGATTACTGAATTGCCGAATACGGAAGCCTAACAAACCTAGCTGATTCGTTGCGATTCTACGGTATAAGGTGATGACTTTAGGTGTATAGGTTATGGTTTTCAATGCTTTCAATGTCAGATAATGATAGATTCATGATCTGCATGCAATTGCACATGTACAAAGTACTGTTTGTTTTCCATTTCGATTAAAGATGTAAAATATGGAATCTTACATAGTCTAGGTATTCGTAGAAATATCGTATACGTATAAATTTTGGAAATGTGTTTGACATGATTATTTGTTGTATGAATATATGGTATATGGATAAAATACTTATTTGGCGAAAGGATTTGCCATAATACATGTTTGCTAATATACACTATGTATGTAGAAATAGTGTATTGTAGAAAGTACCGTATATGTATATAATTTGGAGATGTGTTTGCCATGACTATTTGCTGTATGAACATGTTATATGTGCGTAAAATACTTGCTTGGCGAAAGGATTCGCCCTAACACATATTTTACTAACATACACTATGTATGTTGAAATAGTGTATTCTAAGTTTTTGTGAAAATGCTTGTGAGAGTAAGTGCTTGGATAATAGTGCCTTAGATAGGTGTTGAGTTGGGATTTTCAACTACCTTAGAGACCAGTATGATTTCCTCCATGTGGTTGTTTACTATAAGCGCTCGCTTATGAAAAACATGTGTTTGTATTCTTGTTTACATAGTGTTTTACAATATGCTTTATAGCATGCTTTATGATGTGTTTGTTAACATGCTTGATTTACTTTGTCTATTATGCTTTACTCTACATGTTCTAAATAAGAATTGATTGAGTTTGGGACTATGTCTATAGTCCAGACATTCAGTACCAGACTTGAGATCGTGGTTGAGATTCATTTCGCCACGTGATATGTGTTCGACGAACTCGAGTCGTACTTCGGTTGGCGATAGTGGTTGGCCACACGAAGTGCTTCTGCACTTCATATCGTTCAACTTGTTGTGCGCTCGAGCTAGCCGAGCACGTCAAGTAACCCGTTATGTCTTATGTATGTTCACCATGTTTGGTCGCTACTGCTTGAACCTAGGGTACCAAACTTACCAGTGGAATCTCGTTAACCATGGTACCTCGATCCGCTAAGACTCATGAGCCAGGCATGGTGGTATGGGACACTGTGGTCGAGCTGTCGGCCTACGCCGGGGCCACGTACCTCCCCGTAGTGACCAGTAAGCAACCAGACTCGTGAGCCGATTATGGTGGCATGAGACACTATATTCGAGCTGTCGGCCTACACTGATTGGTGACAAGCCCTTTGTAATGACCTCGAGCATACTCTGAATTTGCGGTGAGGCGACGAGTCTTGCCGCAGTATATAGAGTATGGACTAGGCCTGTATCTGTATAGTGATGAACCGTTAAAAAGGTGATGGGGGAGTGGTGTAACCTTTGTACGTAACAGCCCAGGCAGCCTTTACAGTGACCTAGAAGCACACCATCGTATGAGATTAACTAGGATTGACGACCCTAGAATGGATCATGTTTGGGAATGATACAAGGGAGGTACCTTAGTTTCCCAACACTGCTATTTGAAATGGACTAATAATTACTCGGTAATCATGCTCATCATCGCACTGCATGTGCCTGGTAGATGTGGAGCACTGAGGGATGAATGTATTCGCGAATGTAAGATGGTGTCGCATGAGGGTGGTTTGGCAAGGGCATTCATCATGTCATTTCATACTTGTATTTAATAAGAGTAGTTAGGATTGTTTGATTATACTGCTTTATCATTACTGCTTGACTGAATTGATAACATGTTAACCTATGCTTTATTGTTCCACTGAGTTAGCTACTCACTCCCACGTTACGGGACGGTGTTGTACACACCAACCAGACTCTGTCTCAGGTGTAGATGGTACGTCGATTCAAGAGGCGGAGCCAGACTTCGATGAGGACCAGGACGAGTTCTTATACATGCAGTACTCCGACGGCTTTGCTTAGGCCGACTGGATCGCGGGGATTTCAGGATCTATTTTTAGTTGTATTTTTCCCTTTTGATTTAGAAACAATACATGTATATGGGTACTCAGTTAGTGTTCATACTCTGGGGTTCATGATGGTTTTGTTTCCTCACATACCTTATATATACAATCTCAGTCTTCCGCTTGCCTTTATACAATTGATCTGGAGTATGAATTACTGTTTTGGTATAATCTCACTCATGTTTATTGCTCTAACACAGACAACATTTAATCATCATTATCTATGTTGCATATGTGATGCATTGGAACTCGGGAGTTGAGTTCATACACGACCACCGAATTTCAAGGCGTTACAACTGGTCGAGTGGCCTACTCGACTGGTCGAGTGGAGCTCAAAATAGTTGTTGGAGATTGAGTCGAGCCCTGTTCTCACGACTAGTGAAGAAGGGTGCTCGACTTGTTGTGACCCTACTAGAAAATTCTGAAATTTCAAGTTATTTCCTAGACTGGTCGAGACAAATCATGGACTGGTCGAGCCAGATCCTGGACTAGTCAAACATAGGCTAAGGCTAGTCGAACATAGCCTATAATAAATATATTAACCCATATAGAATATGCAATATGAATGACCTAATCCTAAGGTCTTTCTAGGGTCATATATACCTGAAAGTTGAACATTGAACCATGTAACTTTAGTTGCTTCCAATTGATCTTGTACTTGAAGTTCCTGAAGCATGATTTTATACACTTGAAATTCTTAAACTTAATCTTAAACATTTGAAGTTCTTGAACTTGATCTTGTCCAAGTAGTGCCTTTGAGCTAACATATAAACTTGACGTAGCACATGAACTGGGTCTAGAACTTGCACTTGAGCTAGCACTTTGACTTGATCTTGATTTGAAGTCATACTTGAACTTGAAGCAATACTCATGACTTGAATGTAGAACATCTTCACTTGAAAGTGAACTTTCCATCACTTTACAGGTCCATCAATCCAAAGTGGTTTGTCCCAAAATAATTTGACAACTAAGGGTACTAAATATACAATACAACACTTACAAGCCTCAACCCAACCTAGAAACAGAATGTAAGGAAAGCGATCTCATCCCACTTATGAACTACACTGAATTAGAAGATGGTGAGTATTGGGATGACATTCATGAGTTTACAACCCAAATTCCCCTGGAATCGATCTCAAGTATGGTTTAGGAAAGTGATCACGAGGTAAAAGAAGTTGTTGACGATAACGATCGATTTAAATGTGGAGGATGAGCCTCTTTCAAACGACCCTTCCAGCTCTTTTGAGGCGTGTGTAGACTACTTTCCTGATTTAAATTATAATATGATTAGGGAGATGGACGAGTCACTCGATATGACTCTGAAATATGAAACCACCCAATTAACGCCATCATCTGAGCTGTCAACCCTTAATGATATAGTGCCTCTACTGAGTAGTAGCAATGAACATAATCTTCACATCAATGCGCCTACTAATCCATAATCCGTCTATGCAGGGCAGGGCGAGATGTATCTGGTGACAATTGGCTCCCACCAAGGTGAAGAGCAAGAGATCATGTTTCCCTCTATTCTAAGAGAAGACGAAGGAATCATTAGACATATCATCACAGACCTCAATGTAGAAAATGAGCCTCTATCAACTGACTATCTCAACTCTCTGAAAGATCGTTTAGCATATTTTGAAGATTCAAATGATCCCATGATAAAAGAAGTAATGGATGCCTTGTAAAACAATACCTTGATGGTTGTTACTGACCGAGAAAACCCTGATTCTGAAGCCCCTCCTTCCATAGATCTTGAATGTTTACCATTATGGGAGGAGGAGGTGAAAGTTGAACTGAAGCTTGAAACTTTGGAATATGTTGAGACAACATCACCTACTGAGAATTTCTCTGAATTTTTTCAACTTGTAGTCTCTGATTCATTATGTTGTGCTAACTCTGAAACTTTCTCTTTCTTAGGTGAATCATATGTATTTTGAACAGCTCAAGAGATTAAAAGGAAACTTTATACTGAGGTCCACAAATTTCTCTGGAAAATCATGCTCCAGGGCATCCAAGCCTATTACAAAAAGTGCTTTTGGATGATCTTGTTACGAAACCTGCTGAGAAATTTATCAAGATACTGGCCGGAGGAGGAACCTTGCGGCATAACTAAGTAGTTTTCCCCTGTTTTCTTAGTTAAGTTTATTGCTTTCAAAGAATTTAGGATTAAGATAGTTAGCTTTTTGCCGTTTAGGATAGTTTGCTTTTTACTGTTTAGGAAAGTTTGCTTTCTAATGGTTTAATTCTTGTGCTAACTCATCTTCACATTGAGATATTTTGAAAAAAAAAAAAAAAAAAAAAAAAAAAAAAAAAAAAAAAAACCTCTGAATTCCTTCTTCAGGTACTACCTTTCCACAACTTCCCTTTTTTTTCGTTGCCTCATTTACATTGAATGCTTGTCTCTTTTATATCGAGGACAACGTAGATTTTAAGTTGGGGTGTGGATTAGTGTAACGCCTTAAATTTCGAGGGTCGAACAAAGCTCTACTCCCGAGATTCAAAACATCACTTATGCATTGTGGATGATGATATTCAGATTTCTTTCATGTTAATGAGTTAAGCATGGATGGGATTATACTAAACAACACATCATACTCCGGATTTAATTAAGTTAAGCAAGTGTGGAAGTCTAAACATATCTGTATAAGTATACAGATGTTTCACAAGGTTTCTTCTAGAGTATGAGTACATAACTGGGTTCAATATATATATGTGTATTGTTTCAAAATGAACAAAATATGGATATGTAAAAGTTTCTAACTAAACCCAAATGTCCCAGTGGTCCCTGCGTAGCGGTACATAGCCTAGATTGGCCCGCCCAAGAGTTAAAAGTAGGAAAATTCCTCCTCCTCATCCAAGAAGTCTTGCTCCAGAGCATAGACGTCATCTGTACCTGCATCTAAATCAGCATTTGGTTGGTGTTTTAAAATACCATCTTAGAGTGGGAGTGAGTGATCAACTCAGTGGTTCTATAAGGCAAAAGTTACACATGTTACCAAGTCCATCAAAGAAGTAATGATAAAGCAATCATAACAATCACTTCCTAACTACTCTTTTTAATGCAGAAATGGGGTGCAAGTAATGATGCATGCCCTCACCCATCAATGCTCCCTCACACGCGACTCTGACAACCTATTTCGTATATGACAACACATCCTCAAATGATGTAACTCCAACGCCGTTTTGGCACATCCTAACTAATGCAGTGTGATGCATGGTCGTGTTAGCCAAGTAATTAATTAAGCTCATTCATATAGTAAGCTTGGGAAGCTAGGGTACCTTCCTTTATATCATTGACCCAAATCGAACATTTGGCATTGGACAACCGCAATGGTCCTACTACTATGTTCTGGATCCTTCTAGGTTCGTCACTCCTAGTTAAACACATACAATAGGCAAGTTATAGGTTCGTCACTCCTAGTCAAACACATACGATAGGCAAGTTGCAAGAAGTTGTGCTCGCGGTCACTGCGGAGAGGCTCGTCACCCCAGCGTAGGCCGACAGAAGGAACACGGTGGTCCCATACCACCATGCCTGACTCACTAGTCTTAGTTGCTCGTTGGTCACTACAGGGAGGCTCATCACCCCAGCGTAGGCCGACAGCTCGGACACGGTGTCCTATACCACCATGCCCGGCTCATGAGTCTGAGTGGATCGTGGTACCGTGGTTAAAGTGGATCTTTACATTGGTAAGGGGTACCTTAGATTCAAGCAGTTGCGTCCATACATGATAAACACACAATAGGTCAATCAGTTCATTAGGCAAGCTCGATTGGTATAGGCGCACACTGACTTAATCTACATGGAGCGTGTAAGCACCCCTCGTGGCCTAGCCACTGTCGACAATCGTCGTGCGACTTGTATTCATCGAGTTTACCCAAAGTGGCAAGACTAAATCGGCCACCCAAACAAGGACTTTTACCGATTGCTTGGGCTACATTTGTAGCCTCAATCCTACTCAAATGCAGCTAACCATCAGGTGTAATATTTATCCTAGCATTCAACAAACAATCCACGTGGATTTCTCATGAGGACATTTCATCAAACACATAAACCATGCTAATTCAACATGCATTTCTCAATTGATTTCATAGAGGAAAATATACATACGCATAAAACAATGAAGAATCCTACCCTAATACTCATAGTAAATAAAAGTCATCAACAATTTCTCATTTAGACAATTTATCAAACACATAGACTATATGGGTTACAACATGTGTTTTATCAATTCTTTATACAGAGAGATCTACATGCATATGACAATGAAATCCTAGATTAGTAATCATGACAAGCACTAATCATTTTCTATTACTCATTTAAACATTACAACAAACACATAGGATGCATCATTTATTTATCATAATTTATAGGTGTATCTCATACAGAAATCAATGTATTTAAGACAATATGGCAGCAATCAAGACAAACGTAAATCATTAGCTGTGATGAAAGCATTGATAAACTACAACCTAAGCGTTTATAGTCCGCACCTTTCGTTAGTATGCTTGACTCGAACTTAGTCCAAATTCTACGTTTCCAAAAAAGAATTGTCGGGCACCTAAATGATGAAACTGGTTAGCTAGGTTGATGAAGAACTATCCGGGAGTTCTACCTTGATATTAGGGTTGGTATTTCTTACCCGTAATCACAGCTGAAAGAGGTTTGGTAGCGCAAAAGGGCGATGATTAGGGGCGTGGATTTGTGGGAGAAGATTTCCCACAGTTGAAGCGATCTTCTACACTTCCTCTTTTCTATTTTCTCTTTTTTTTTTTCTTCTCTCTCTATCTAGGGTTTGAAATTCGTATTTGTGAGAGGGGGTGTGTGGGAGGCTATTTATAGCCCCAGATGGGGTGCAAATGACCCCAGGGCCTTCTTATACTATGTTTATATCCTATGGGGGGCCGTTTCTAACAAACAGGGTTCTTAGGGAGGCCCACTGCTCATCTATGTCATGGGGTACACTCCCTGACAATGGATCCATGCTAGGATATGATCTTGGTGCGATCGGATGAGCCGATCGACCGTGGAGAGCCTATGTCAGATCAACGGTCGTACATATCCAATCGGGGCCACGGTTATATGGATGTGTGCAGGGAAATTTTCTTTCTCCATGTGTGAAGTTCGGTCAAAAACCAACGGTCAGAAATCCTTAACTTTGCGTAAGAGCGAACAGTCCAATTCACTTAAGTTTTAGTTCATTTTCTAAGGATATTCACGTTTCTCATGCACTTCACTCATGGCTCAAGTTGGACGTTTCTGGACACTATCTGGGCTTGATTCTCGCGTTGGTTATCAAGTCCAGTAGGATGAACATCTTCCTATAATTTCGCGATCATCGGACCCTTGACATGCGGTCTAGGTCCGTTACCGAGTTTTAATGTACTCCCGAGAGCGACAGGCCCTTGGGATTTCTCCTAGGTCTTAAGATGACATTGAGTCAGTGGTACTCATGGTTTTATACCTTCCCATTTGTGAAAATGGTGGCCCAAGTTTAATCCACCGGTTATTTAGTACTTAACTAAATCCCATCTAAATGATATGAAATCCCATCTAAATGATATGATAAGATGTGGTCCTTGGGTTGTTTTGCCTGAGGTTATATTCGGGTCTTTATACGGATTTTTTCGGGACATTACAATTAGGCAGGCTAATCAGTTGTTTTCTTAGTCTTTGGGCAAAATTGTGAAAAATTAAGAAAATTTTCTAAATTTTCTGCAAATTTAAGTGATCTCGAATTAATTAATGAATTAGAATTATAGGATACTTAATGTTGAGGCCTTATATCTCTTGGATTTTAGTCACATGGGAGATCTCAAAATTAAGTTAAGTCATTGATCCTCGATTAGAAGTTTTAAACATTGATTGAGTCATGATTTCACATGTCACATTCAGCTTACACATTAAAGTGTCAGTTTGATATTGAATTATTAACTTGATGATTATTAAGCATGGAAGGAACCAACCTGGGGAATTTGTCCATCATGTTCAATGAGAAGAATTGAAAAAAAAAAAAAAAAAAAAAAAAAAAAAAAAAAAAAAAAAAAAAAAAAAAACCTAGCTAAAAAAAATAGTTATCGTAAAAAAGGGCTACCTATTAAAGATCTTTAAAAATGTTGACATAGTGTGAAACCCATCGATGGAAAAATCAAAAGCTGGAGAAATAAAAGAGGGAACTAAAAGATGAACAATAAGGCAAGTTTCAGTTTAGGTTTTGGTTGTCTTGAATGCTCTTTTAATTATCAATGTTATCATGAAAGTGATGAATTAAACCTTTGATTATGATAAGTCTAAACTTCATTATACACCCATGAAACTCAATGTTTAGAATTGTTCTAATTGGAGGATTAATGTTTTGAACTTAATTATGAAACTTACCAAGTGCTAGAGTTTAGGAGAAGGTAATGCGCAACATTAATGTATTTTAAAATTCTATTATCTGGATTATTTTTTTAAAACCACTAGAGCTTATAAAAATTATCACGTGGTTCTCGAAATATTTTTCGCATACTTTGCTCGGGATTAGCAAAATGCTGGTTGGGGATTGTGTTAAGGTTCAAATATTGCATATTATCCACCATTTATATATTTGTTTTATGAACATGATAATGCTTAATGTTCTATTTTACTCATGTTTGTGTTGCAATGTGAATTTCAGAGCTTGGATTGAAAAGGGTTCTAAAAGTATGGATTTAATGCTCAAGAATCAACAAGGCAAGGGATGGATTATAGGAGACCAAGATTGAAGAATTCACATGCCAAAGATCCAAGAAAACTAAGTGAGGAATGAAGAGAATCAACGATTTGAAGTGAAGAAAAGGAATCCTAAAATCATCCTAAAAAAGCATATTCTGAAACTCTGGGTCATTTTGTGAAATTGCACAGAGTAAAGTTTATTTTAACAAAATGCATAAATTTGAGGCGGTTTCTAGAGTTTTTCAACTAGGTGCGAAAGTTGGAGTTCCACAACTATAAATAAGACTCCCTAAGATGTTTCTAGGCATATTCTAGGGTTTGAGGAGTGGAGCAAAAGGGTGGAGAAGCCGTCGCCAAGAGTTTTTCTTCTTCTTCTTTAGTTGCTTTCACGTTTTTCTTAAGAGACTTTACTTCAATCATGTCTATGGTTGGCTAAACCTCTTACCTAGGACTAAGAGGTGAAGCTTGTAGCATGATGAGATGTTTCTATTGGTTTGATTCATGTTTATGTTGAACTCTATGGATTCTAATTTGATATTTAAGGAATACTTTCAGTTTTTAATGGTTTATTGTGACTCAAATTACAGTAGATCTGCAATAGCTTTTAGTATCTTCTTTTCCTAATTTGAGATTATAAAATTAGTAAGTCCAGTTGTTCACCATCGTCCCTTAACATGGTAGGGTGATGGAATCTTTCCTAATCTTCACAATTCTCCTGCTTTGAGATTATGGGATTGGTAAATCCTTTTGTTTGCCATTGTCTCCTGGGCATGGTTTGGTGATGAAGTCCCTGCCAATTATCATAGTTCTCCTTCATTGAGAATTAGGTCAATGGAAGTTCAGATTTGGTTTTATTGATATATTTTTCAATTGGGTAGGATAGGACTCCAATTCTAATTGTGTTACTTAAATTAAGCAAGAGGGCTCCCGGATCACTACAAGTGGATCCTTGGCACCCTAGTTCCCACCTTTAAATTCTTATTTTTAATTACTCTATTCATAATTACTCTCTCAAATACTTCAGAATTAGTTTCACATCTTCTTCTAGTTATACTTCTAGTTAATTTCAGAAACGTACAAGTTTCAGTCCCCATGGATTCGACCTCGGTCTTACCGAGATTATTACTACATCGCGACCTTACACTTGGGGTTGTGAACAGTTAAGCATCACGTAGGGCTCAGGGCAGAATTAGTGCATCCACAAGACAGTCGAGGGTTGCCTGCAGCCTTTGCACGGTCAACCGACTTTCCCAGTGGAAAGCTTCCATTCTTTTTGAAAAATAATGAATCCCTGGATCACTATCCATAAGATTTTGGTACATACATCCGTTGTTTGCCATCAGCCCAAGGGGAGTCCTTGCTTTGATACCAATTGACGCAGGGATGAACGTGATGAGGTCGATCATTGTCTTCCTCAAGGGGGATAACTACTTTAAATCCATGAAGCTTCTCAGGACTCCTCACAGAGACTTCTCGAATCCATGAGGAAAAATAAAAATTAGAAATAATTCTAGAAAGTTGAAATAAATCTGTTGAATATTGATGGCTAAAATAAATGAGTCTACAACCATTTAAATAGGGATACCAAGACTTGGAATAATTTTAGGAATTAAACTATAACTAAAACTCCCTAAAATTCGTAACTTTAAATAGTAAATTTTCTGTTTATAGGAAGTGTCCTATGTGGCTTAACCACGTTATTCTCTTAATTTTTCTAAACACTTTTCATGTTGGGCGCAACTCCTAAAGCCCAACGGATGAAGAGTTGTAATCAAACTAAAACTTATTATTTATAGTAAAAATGGAATTCGACCGTCTATATGATGGAATCTTGCAAATTTTGCATGGGCAACTTTACACATAGCTAGGTTGGTTGGCTAAATTAGTTAGTCTTACCCAAAATTGTATATGGTACATCAAGTAACTCATTCCAATTTGCGAGATATAAGATGAGCTTTTGTAGCATTCTATGGTACCACCAGCTTTTTCTTTCATTTCAAACAGTTATTTACAACCCACAATATTCATTGTGGTTGAGGTGGAACCAAAGTCCATGCGCCATTTCGAAGAAGGACATTTATTTCATGGCATATAGCTTCGCACTAAAGATGATGCTCGTTAGCTTGAGAAAAGTAAGTGGGTCCCTCAACTTCATCAAGGAGGATAGGATGGACAATAGCAGCTAAAACCTTCGGTTTAAAGATGACATCCTTTGCCCGTGTAACCATAATATGAAGCCTTTGCAGAGGAGGCACTGGTAGTGGGTTGTGTTAGAGCATGCTGATTTGAGAGAGTTTGAATGAAGATGAGTTGGAGGCTTAGTCTCTAAAGGAGGAGAAGTAATGGGTTGAGTAGGAGGCTCGACAATCGAATGGCACTGAACCGGTTGTGTTAGTAGGTTATCATGCTCAGAATTGTAAAAGGTTAGTTGAGGCAACTAGTGAGAGGTCATAGTAGCTGCTCAAGATGAGAACCATGGAGAGGGTGATAATGGTGGAGGAGAAGAGAGAATGGGTGGGAGAGATGGGAGGGTTGTACCTATTGAAGGCTGATTCTGGGTTGTTGCAAAAGGAAAGGACTCTTCATTAAAAACCAAATGTCCTGAAATGTAGAGATGATTATTATGAAGATGTAGGCATTTATACCCGTTATAAGACAGACCATAACTAAGAAAAATACACAGGGATTGTGAGACAAGCCTATGGGCAATGTAAGGATGGAGATGAGGGTAACATTCACACTCAAATACATGTATTGTGGTGTAATCGGGAGAAAATTTTAAAATCATTTCGAGAGGACTTTTGTTATGCAAAACTGGTGAGGGTAGTTGATTAATCAATTAACATGTTGTTTAAAAGGCATTGGCCTAGTATACAGGAAGTGTCAGGGCCTCGACCATGATAGCAAGTCCATTTTTAACAATATGTTTATGGTGACGTTCAACCAAGTCGCTTTGTTGAGGGGTGTGTGGACATGAAAATCAATGAGTTATTTCATGTTGTTTGAAAAATGATTTAAACTTTAGAAATTCTTCCCCATTGTTAGACTGGAAAACTTTTATTCTGCGATCAAGTAGATTTTGGATTTTCACTTTAAAGGAAATGAAGATTTTAAGAGCATCAGAACGATTTGCAAGTGGGCAAAGCCAAACATATCGGCTAAATGCATCCACGAAAAGCAAGTAATACCGATATCCATCACGAGATGTGAGTGGAGTCGGTCCCAAAATGTTTGATACAATCAATTCCAAAGGAGAGCTATAAACATTACTATTATAAGAAAACGGCAACTGGTGCCTCTTGCTCAAATGACAAGAATGAAAAAAAAAAAACTAGTACTTTTATTTGTAACTAAAAGTGAATAAGAGGAAACGACGTTATAGACAGTCCGAGACATAGGATGTCCAAGCCGTTGGTATGAAATATCCACGGAGGTTTGCTCACCAATGAGAGCTAATGAAGATGAAAACGTGGGTTGAACATCACGACATTGGTCTAAGCAGTAGAGTCCACCTTTGGTATTCTTGTGCAGAACCACCTTGCCCATGTGACAGTCCTTGACAAGAAAATGTTGGGGTGAAACTCAAAGTAGACGTCATTACCACGAGTAAATGTTGGGGATTGTTCTGCGGAATCACACAGAGATAGATCTAGAATAGGAATAGGAATTCCATCATTATTAATTGGAAGATCCATTAATCCAGATATTAAGTGACGGTCTACATCAATAGGACCATCTCTTATTGTAATAGTAAAAGTTAAATTCTTAGTAGAAAAGTCACTTATCCAAGCAAACATGGCCTGCGCAATGGAATAGTATGCAGGACTGCCCCAATTTAAAATGTTAGACCAACCTATAGTTTGAAGGAGGGGAACAATACCGAACGGTTCCAAATAATTCGAGTTGATCGTCCGCTTAACAATCACGTTGCAGAGTCGAATATCCTACACATATTCGGGATCTTCTTCGGGTGAACGAAGGTGGCGCACCGTGATTGAGGCGGAACGAGAAGAAGAGGGACCACGAGAGGCTCTCTTCTTATTTCTACCTTCCATAGCACAACTAATACAAGGAATACAAGTAATGCAAGAAAGGAAAGATGTGTTTCAAGGAAATCAGATTTTAAGATAGAAACCCCAATAAACCACCAAAAACCTTAAAATAAACTACAAAATCAACGAAATGGAAGTGCAGAGAACTTAAATCCACAAGAAAAATGAAAAAAATGCACTAACCATGAAGGAATCAAAGGTGGGTTTGACCGGTCGTGGTAGGGCTGGTTGGGGAAGATGAAACAAATGAAGAAAAAATGCTTTTTACACAATAAAAAGCCCCAAACTCGAGTAGCTCGACTGGTCGAGTATATACTCAATCGGTCGTGCCACGACTGGTCGAGTGTGTATTCAACTGGTCGTGCACCTCATAAAATTTACAAATTTTCCATATATTTGAAATTTAAAAATTTATAAAAATAAAAAATAAAAATATGCAATATAGTACAAATAAACACATACAATTCAAATCATATTGCACATACCCATATCAAATTTTAATTTCACAAACCTGTTTCTGTCAAGCGGTTTTGTCAAAATGTCTGCAAGTTGATTTTCAGTTTAAATATAATTCACAGAAATAATCTTATCTTCTACTAATTCACGAATATAATGATATTTAATGTCAATATGCTTAGTTCGTGAATGCTGAATTGGATTTTTAGAAATATTAATTGCGCTAGAATTGTCACAATACAACACCATAGAATCATGCACAAATCCGTAATCACTTAACATCCTTTTCATCCACACAAGCTGGGTTCATGCATTACTAGCTACAATATACTCAGCCTCAGCTGTGGAAAGTGATACGAAACTCTATTTCTTACTATGCTATGAAACTAGACAGTTCCCAACATAAAAACATCCACCGCTTGTAGACTTACGGTCGTTAATATTACCAGCCCAATCAGCATCCGAATAACCGGCTAATTGAACATTAGTATCATGAGGATACCAAAGACCAAGTTTGGCCGAACTTGCGACATATCTCAAAATGTGCTTTACAGCAATCAGGTGGGACTCTTTAGGGTCCGATTGATATCTAGCACAGATTCCTACACTGAATGTAATATCAGGTCAGCTCACAGTTAAATATAATAAACTACTTATCATACTACGATACAACTTTGGATCTATACTTTTACCTGTCGAATCCTTAGAGAGTTTAAGTGTCGTACTCATAGGAGTATCGAAATTTTTACCGGTCTCAAAACCAAACATTTTAACCAAATTTAGAGCATATTTGATTTAAGAAATAAAGAACCCATCAGGAAGCTATTTTACTTGCAAACCTAAGAAATAGTTCAGTTCTCCAACCATGCTCATTTCAAATTTGGACTTCATTAAATCTGCAAACTCAACAGTCATGTTAGAACAGGTAGATCCATAAATAATGTCATCAACATAAATCTGTACTATCAGTATGTGATCATTGTGTTTCTTTATAAAAAGTGTTTTATCAACAGTCCCCATTATAAAGTTATGACTTAGTAAAAACTTAGTCTGTCACACCCCAAACTCGAAAAGTGGGCTTACAGAATTCCCGATCGCTGAATCCAGTGCCGACAGCCTCCGTAGTACCCCATTCTCGGCTCCCAGTGCTCATACACTAGGTTCCGATCCTGGGATCCTACAAGAAGGATTTTCCAACGTACATTTATCTCGTAAGAAGCATAACCACAAGTATACCCAAATCACAAAGGCAACATCATCTTCACATATCCATTAATATAAACATTTGAATACAATGTTGAAAGAGAAATACATATGTCAAAATCAAAGCTACAGGAGTCCGCTGCACGCTCCAAGCTCGACCTAACGCCACCTGCACGAATCTATCGTACATAAGCTTATAGAAAGCTTAGAGGGTTGTGAAAGTGTGTGCACAAGATAGGTGTCAAGTATTCAATACAACACCATAATCATATAATGTCGAAAATACTGGCAAGATCATGAATCATACAATATTAGAGTAAGCAGAAACATACTGCTAAGTCCATAAGTACCATCAGCCTTATCCAGGCTATGCGATGCAAAAACATAATAAGCCAATATCATATACTGAGAAAGCAATGTAGATCAACTATGCAATGAGAAGACATAGCAAGCTAAATATCATCTATTGAGGATGCAATGCAATATACAAATCCTAACCAGTCCACGAATGCCGTCAACCTCATTAGGTTATGCAATATAGAAGCAAAGTAAAACAAATGCTATGTGCTAAGGATGCAATGCAATATGCGATACGAATGAAATGACCAAATTGAAGTGTGAAGTCAGGATGATAGTACGTAGTATCGCAGGCTACGGGGTCCACCAAAAGGGACTTTTATCCAAACCAGTCCCATACCTAAATTTGGATAGTCAGACTCATGTGGTAAACTCCTGATCTAAGGTTAGTCGCACGCCCCAACCGAAATCCTGGCCATTACGAAGGTACACATAATAAATAGTTGCGCACCACCACCCCTAGTGTATAGTGAATGAATGAGTAAGATGCGTATACAACTCCTACTCAATAAGTCCACATCAACACCGTACATCTCTAGGATCATCATCGGTGTCTAGTATACTCCAAAGCAGATTGTCGCCCCATTGTGCACAACCAGGTGAGTGAAAGAGACCTCACTATCCACTTGGCCAGTAGTCAGCTGTTACCTACCCGACACGTCGATAAAGGACCCGTTTATGAACTGGTTAAACTTAGCATAGTTTTACCCACTACGAATCGGGCAGATAAGACCACACCCCCTTCCAACCGACCACGACACAGTGGGAGACACAGCCTACTGGTATTCGGCACTCGGGCGCTCATATAATTCATTCGGTCTAGACGTTGGAGTGTCCTCTGGTACCAAGAGGGTTTAGGGATTTTCACCTAGGGCCATTTATGGCGACCCGATGTCACTCCCCAAACTCAGAGAACGGGCTCATAAAATTCCCGATCGCCGAATCCGGTGCCGACAGCCTCCGTAGTACCTTCTCAGCTCCCAGCGCCTATACGCCAGATTTCGATCTGGGATCCTATAAGGAGGATTTTAGTATGAATTTTTTTCTTTTGTAATGGAGCATAACCACAAGCATAACCAAGTCAAAAAATAACATCACCACATATCCACTATATCAAAAACTTTAAGTACAATGCAAAAAGGGAAATACATGTGATCAAAAAGCTCCAAAATAGTCTGGTACATGCTCCTGCCTCAGCGCTGCTGCTATCCAACGACACCTGCACGCAACGGTCGTGTGTAAGCTTACAAAAGCTTAGAGGGTGGTGTAAGTGTGTGAGCAAGGCAAGCGTCAAGTGTACAATATCAGAGTAATGCGGAAGTATGCGGTAAGTCCATGAGTACAACCGGCCGTACCAAGGCTATGTGATGCAAGACATGAATGCTATCAGCCATACCAAGGCCATGCGATACGAGACATGAATGCTATCGGCCACACCAATGCAATGCGAGACCTACGTGGCCGAATGTCATATGCGAAATGCAATCCAAGCAAGCCAGTACTCATCAAGTACACATATCAGTATAGATCCTCTCTGGATACCACCGGGGTCTAATACACCTCACATTGACTGCCTCCTCCCTAACTGCATAGCCAAGCAAGTGGAATAGACCTCACTATCCGCCTGACCAGTAGTCTGTCAATACCTACCTGGTTCATCGATAGCGAACTCATTTACGAGCTGGTCAAACTCAACCTAGCTTATAACCCCCTCACTCGGGCGGATGAGGCTACACCTCCTTCCAACCGACCACGACACAGTGGGAGACGCGGGCTACTGGTATTCAGCACTCGGGCGCTCGTGTATCCACTCGGTCTAGACGTTAGAGAAAATCCTGGTACCAAAAAGGTTCTGGGACTTTCACCCAAGGATATCCTAAGTACCCACAGTGCTAGAACCAAGTATTTCTGGTATCCGATAGGCCATCCACGATGTGCCTGTGGAGCCGGCTTGCAGTGATAACGACACACAATGCGAAATGCATGAGTCAAACCGTCAGTCATGCAGCAATCCTGTGCGTACCACACGATCATGTGGGGCACTCCATCTCATAAGGAGTCCCGTAAATGTCTCAGCCCAATGGCTTATGCTATACTCAAATATTCCTTATATCAAGCATACATATGATGCATATGGGCATGAATCATGGAGATATACTAAGCATGTTACAAAGTGGTGAACTATCAACAAGTATGGGCCTACCAATGGGCCTTAAGGAAAGTTATAATGTGGACATTTAACCAACATCATTCTTACAATGTGGACATCAAACCAACATTGCTCCCACGGCATGGCCCACCATAAAACATCATTACACAAACTATGGAGGAATCACACATTGCAATGGACCTATATTCATCTCATTGGGCCTCGACCCATAGGCCTCAGATACATCAAATGGGTCACCTCATATGGGCCTCAGATAAATCAAGTGGACCGCATCAATGAGCCTTATGCACATTGCAATAGGCCATAACCCCTGGGCTTTAAATACATCACAATGGGCCTCGTAACATGGGCCTCACATATATCAAGTGGGCCTCAACAATGGTCCATAATTACATCAAGATGGGCCTAATCACATGGCCATTTATATTAAATGGGCCACCCCAATTGGGCCCTATGCATATCAAATGGGCCATACACAAGATAAGTGGTGATAATGATTTCCACTGTTTTAAAATTCCTAAGGCCCACCATAAAATATGTTTCCCATCCAACCTAATCATAAATTAACATAGTGATAGATGAAGTGGGAAACAAATATCAACTTAATGGAAAGATACTATGGCCCATAGAGATTTTTGAACGGTGGGTGTCATTGACCACTACTTAAAATGGTGGGGTCCACTTGAACTTTAGATCTGCCTTATTCTTTAGCCCATACCATAAAGTGAGCTTTCAAAGTGGTTAGATGGTTTGGATGCAGCACATGCATCATGATGGAGATCCGCATGAAGGCCCACCATCCTGTATATTATATATAATATAATATATAATTTATATATAGTATATATATACAATATTATATATATATATATATATATATATACATACATACATACATACACACACGCGCACACACACACACACACACCATCCCCTGGACGGTGTAGATAGTGAAACACATATATCACTGTGGGTCCCACGTGGGGCCCACCACAATGTTTATTTGCAATCCAATTTGTCTATAAGGTCACGCAGACCAGGATGTAGAGGAAAAACAAATTTCAAACTGATCCAAAACTTCTGTGATGCCCAAAAAGGGTTTCAAGGGCAGACGTTAAATCTCCACTGTTTCCTGTGATGTGGGCCACCTGAGTCCTAGATCAGGCTGACTTTTGGAGTGGGTCCACTTCAGGGAGTGGCCCACCTGATGAACGGTGTGAATATCAAATATACATCATGGTGGGGCCCACAGATGGAGTCGTGGGTCCCTACCTACACGGCTACCCGCCCTCCACGCGACAGGCGCTGCTGCGCCTCTGGCAGCAGCAGTGTCTACTGCCATGTATTATTATTTTTATTTTTTTTAGAAATCATGGCTTTCGTACATGGGTCCCGTGTCAAGTGAATCCACCTTAGCCAATGGATTCTACAGCCCATAACCCATCCATCAAGCCCAATATTGGGCATCTTTCGGTGTGTAGAAAAATTAAAGTGAGTTTAAATGGTGAAAATCACTATTTTCAAGGGTGTGGCCCGCCATAAAATTGGATCAGCTTCATCTTTCGATTCAACGCATAAAATGAGTCAGGAAATAGAATGGACGGCGTGGATTGAATACATACATCAAGGTGGGGCTTGCATGAGTGGTTCACCCCCAAGGCTTGAACCAAGCTCATATTTGTGTTTTAACTCATGCTGGACAATTTAGTCATAACACATGCATTGAGGTGGGCCCTGCTTAGGTGGGCCACCAAATGGTAGATGGTGTAGATACAACACATATAGAAGGTGGGGTCCATCTAAGTGGGCCACACAACCATATCATCACAAAAAGGGAAAGAGAGAGAGAGAGAGAGAGAGAGAGAGAGAGAGAGAGAGAAATAGAGTGGGACGCGTGTGGAGGGCTCTGCCACTATGAGCCCTCCCTTGCAAGAAATCATACATCAAGTGGGTCCCAATACATGTGGGCCTACCAAATCAAGGATCAACAGTGGAGATCCCTTCTCCACCCAAAATGGACGGTCTAGATGACCTCTTTTCATGCAAGGAAAAAATAAACATCATGATGGGGTCCATGGAGAATGGCCCCATCATGGAACGATCATGAGCATCAAGGTGGGCCATTGGCCACACCTAGGGTCCAAAGTGAGATCCATACCATCAATCGGTAGGCCTCACTTGGCCCATCATCAAAACATGAAAACTCTAGCCTAATGAGCACCCACCGTCGATCTTCTTGGTCCGTTGGAAAGCCGATCTCCTTGTGCTTCACTTTGATGAAGGGAGATGAGGTTTGAATGGCTAGGCTGAAGGTTAAAGGGATGGGAAAGTGGGCCACCAAAAATCACTTTTCTCTCACATGGAAGAGCTTGGACGTGTGCACTTCTCTTGCTTGGGATTGTGAGTTTGAGCAATGAGAGAGGAAGAGAGTTGTAAAGAGAGAGAGAGAGAGAGTAGCTTAGGTAGCCCATAATTACCTGTAAGAGAGGGTGGCTAGAATAAATGCTTGTAAGAAGGGCTAGGGGTAGGGTGGCTAGCCATAAGTGCTTGTAAGAAGGGCTAGGGGTAAGTAGGGTGGCTATAGCTAGGGCGATGTCATCCATCACCCTCATGATTTTCTAGGGATTGGTGCTACATGGAGTAGGTGGGTCGCGCAATATGTGGTCCACGACCATTATAATGCATGGTCCACATCTTATGATCTAAGCGTTAGATTGACGCACGAGACGCGACATTGGAACTGCGACAACGGTGTGATTGCAATGGTTTAAGTCTCGGATTAAGCTGACTCAAATCTATGGGATACGACTTAGGGTTGCGTACAAACGTCGATTATAGGTTGCAGGTTACTAGAATTCGTCGAAAATGATCGCGGGAGTCGACTGAACAGTACGGACTGGGATACGGGTCTTACAGCTCTCCTCACCTAATAAAAATTTCATCCTCGAAATTTATACTACTATCGCAGCTTACCATCGCAGCTAATCATAACTCATAAGGAAATATGAACATAACATCATATATAATCACTACATAATACATCATACAATCAAATATCGAAAAGATGGGGATAGTGCTCTCGAATCTCCACCTCGTGATCCCAAGACGCCTCATCGACATTATGATGGCCCCACTACACCTTCACTAAGGGAATGACCTTGGTCGGCAAGACCTGCTCCTTCCGATTGAGGTTACGAACTGGCTGCTCAATGTAAGAAGCGTCCTCACGAACCTCCAATGGCTGTCAATCAATAACAGGCACGATGTCTGACCCACACTTCCTCAACAAAGAGACGTGGAAAACGTTGTGGACGCCAGACAACTGAGATGGCAAGGCAAGCCGATAGGCTATGGCTCCAACGCGCCCGGTGATCTCGAAAGGTCCTATAAATCTTGGGGCAAGACGAGCAAAATCGGTCTAATACTGCAGTCTTCCCTAAGGGCGTCGATAACTCCATCTGTGGGCCCCACCATGATGTATATTTGATATCTACACCATTCATCGGGTGGGCCACTCCCTGAAGTGGACACTCCAAAAATCAGCCTGATCTAGGACTCAGGTGGCCCACATCACAGGAAATAGCGAAGATTTAACGTCTGCCCTTGAAACCCTTTTTGGGCATCATAGAAGTTTTGGATCAATTTGAAATTTGTTTTTCCTCTACATCCTGGTCTGTGTGACCTTATGGACAGATTGGATTGTAAATAAACATTGTGGTGGGCCCCACGTGGGACTCACAGTGATGTATGTGTTTCACTATCCACACCGTCCAGGGGACGGTGTGTGTGCGTGTGTGTGTGCGTGTGCGTGTGTGTGTGTGTATGTATATATGTATATATAACGACTCGTAAATTTCCGTGCAAAGACCCGAGTACCACCTCGACCAGAAATCACTTAGGATTAAATCCTTTAGAAATTTGACAAAGTTAATTAAGTGCTAAACTAGATTAGCCATGAAATCCAATTGAATCTCTTTAAATACGATCTGCAAGACCCAAAACTTGTAGAATCATTGACGCTAGGTTACCCTAAAATCTAGGATCAAACTCATTACCTGTCTGCTCTTGGGAGCACATTGAAACTCCATATCAGGTCTGGACCGCACATCGGGAGTCCGATTGATAAGAAGTTAAGGATTTAGGACCGCCTCACTGGGCTTGACAACCATCTCAGAAATCAAATCCAGACAGTGTCCCACGGCTGTTCGCTTGAGTCCGGAGTGAGAGAATGTGAAAACACTTGTTTTCTTTACAAAATAAATATATTGAATAGTGATCTGGCACATGTCGTTTGCGGACATTTTGTAAGCAACCAGACCATCAGAATCTGACCCAAATATACCCTCGGATCAGAAAAATTTTCATAAACATATCCATGTACTTGGAATTTCTGATCGAAGTCCGCTGACCGTTGAATTGAAACTGGTCCACCACGCGTGATCTAGGAATCCGATTAAAACAAAAACTTAACTTTACCTAGATCCAAGGTTGATGAGCTTAAGTCCGACCTTTGGCTCAAGGAGGCCCGCCAGAAATTCTCTGTTGAGCTGAAACAGTGTCACTTTGATTATAACCCAAGTATACCTTGTCCACAAGTCTATTTTGGAGAGTTTTTAGGCTATATAAGGACCTTAGAACCCTCTCTCTCATAGCCATATGAATTTGAGTGAAATCCTAGAGAGAGAAGTGAGAAAAGAGAGAAAGAGTGAGAGAAGTAGGAGAAACTCCCTACTACCGTTCTCTGCTGCTACACAAGCTACATCACTCTGTTCTTATCGCATTCCCGGCGATACTGACTTCATTTTGAGGTAAGAAACCCTAACCCTAATCTGTTTTGGGGTGTGAAGGTTGTAGGTTATGAAATATCTAACCTATTTCATTCTTTAGGCTACCGAACTGTCGAATACGGAGGCTTAACAAACCTAGCTGATTCGTTGCGATTCTACGATGAAAGGTGAGGACTTTAGGTGTATAGGTTACAGTTTTCAACGCTTTCAATGTCAAATAATGATAGATTCATGATCTGCATACAATTGCACATGTACAAAGTGCTGTTTGTTTTCCATTTCGATTAAAGATGTAGAATATGGAATTTTACATATTCTAGGTATTCGTAGAAAATACCATATACATATAAATTTTGGAAATGTGTTTGCCATGATTAATTGTCATATGAATATATGATATATGGATAAAATACTTATTTGGCGAAAAGATTCGTCCTAATACATGTTTTGCTAATATACACTATGTATGTAAAAATAGTGTATTGTAGAAAGTACCGTATATGTATATATTTTGGAGATGTGTTTGCCATGATTATTTGTTGTATAAACATGTTATATATGTGTAAAATACTTGCTTGGTGAAAGGATTCGCCCTAATACATGTTTTACTAACATACACTATGTATGTTGAAATAGTGTATTCTAAGTGTTTGTGAAAACGCTTCTGAGAGTAAGTGCTTGGATAATGGTGCCTTAGATGGGTGTTGAGATGGGATTCTCAACTACCACAGAGACCTGTATGATTTCCTCCATGTGGTTGTTTACTTTAACCGCTTACTTATAAAACATATGTGTTTGTATTCTTGTTTATATAGTTTTTACAACATACTTTATAACCTGCTTTATAACATGCTTTATGATATGCTTGTTAACATGTTTGATTTACTTTATTTATTATGCTTTACTCTCCATGTTCTAAATAAGGATTGATTGAGTTTGGGACTATGTCTATAGTCCAGACAATCAGTACCAGACTTGATTTCGTGGTTGAGATTCATGTCGCCACGTAAGATGTGTTTGACGAACCTAAGTCGTACGTCAGTTGGCGACAGTGGTTAGGCCACGCGAAGTGCTTATGCACTTCATGTCGTTCAGCGAATTGTGCGCTCAAGCTAGTCAAGCTCATCAAGTAACCCAATATGTCTAATGTATGTTCACCATGTTTGGTCGCTACTGCTTGAACCTAGGTACCAAACTTACCAGTGGAATCCCGTTAACCATGGTACCTCAATCCGCTAAGACTCATGAACCGGGCATAGTGGTATAGGACACCGTGGTCGAGCTGTCGGCCTACGCTGGGGCCACGTGCCTCCCCGTAGTGACCAGTGAACAACCAAACTCGTGAGCCTATTATGGTGGTATGGGACACTATATTCGTGCTGTCGGCCTACATTGATAAGGAGATGGGGGAGCGGTGTAACCTTTGTGTGTAACAGCCCTAGCAGCCCTTTGTAGTGGCCTCGAGTATACTCTGAATTTGTGGTGAGGCGACGAGTGTTGCCGCAGTGTATAGAGTATGAACTAGTCCTGTATTTGTATAGTGATGAACCGTTAAAAAGGTGATGGGGGAGTGGTGTAACCTTTGTGCGTAAGAGCCTTGACAGCCTTTGCAGCGACCTAGAAACACACCATCGTATGAGATTAACTAGGATTGATGACCCTAGAATGGATCATGTTTGGGAATGATACAAGGGAGGTACCTAAGTTTCCCAATACTGTTGTTTGAAATGGATTAATAATTACTCGGTAATATGCTTATCATCGCACTGCATGTGCCTGGTAGATGTGGAGCACTGAGGGATGAACGCATTCGCGAACGTAAGATGGTGTCGCATGAGGGTGGTTTGGCAAGGGCATTCATCATGTCATTTCATACTTGCATTTAATAAGAGTAGTTAGGATTGTTTGATTGTACTACTTTATCATTACTGCTTGACTGAATTGATAACATGTTAACCTATGCTTTATTGTTCCACTGAGTTAGCTACTCACTCCCACGTTACGGGACGGTGTTGTACACACCAACCAGACTCTGTCTCAGGTATAGATGATACGTCAATTCAGGAGGCGGAGCCAGACTACGATGTGGACCAAGACGAGTTCTCATACATGCAGTACTCTGACGGCTTTACTTAGGCCGACTGGATCGCGGGGATTTCAGGATCTATCTTTTAGTTGTATTTTGACCTTTTGATTTAGAAACAATACATGTATATGGATACTCAGTCAGTGTTCATACTCTGGAGTTCATGATAGTTTTGTTTCCTCACATACCTTATATATACAGTTTCAGTCTTCCGCTTGCCTTTATACAATTGATCTGGAGTATGAATTACTGTTTTGGTATAATCTCACTCACGTTTATTGCACTGACACAAATAACATTCAATCTTCATCATCTATGTTGCATAAGTGATGATCTGGAACTCGAGAGTTGATTTGCTACTCGAGCCTCGAATTTCAGGGCGTTACAGCATATATATATAATATTGTATATATATACTATATATAAATTATAAATTATATATAATATACAGGATGGTGGGCCTTCATGTGGACCCCCACCATGATGCATGTGCTGCATCCAAACCATCCAGCCACTTTGAAAGCTCATTTTATGGTATAGGCTAAAGAATAAGGTAGATCTAAAGTTCAAGTGGACCCCACCATTTTAAGTAGTGGTCAATGACGCCCACCATTCAAAAATCTCTGAGGGCCATAGTAGCTTTCCATTAAGTTGATATTTGCTTCCCACTTCATCTATCACTATGTTAATTTATGATTAGGATGGATGGGAAACATATTTTATGGTGGGCCTTAGGAATTTAAAAATGGTGGAAATCATTATCACCACTTATCTTATGTATGGCCCATTTGATATGCATAGGGCCCAATTGGGGTGACCCATTTAATATAAATGGCCATGTGATTAGGCCCATCTTGATGTAATTGTGCCCCGTTGTTGAGGCCCACTTGATATATGTGAGGCCCATGTTATGAGGCCTATTGTGATGTATTCAAAGGCCCAGGGGTTATGACCCATTGCAATGTACATAAGGCTCATTGATGCGACCCACTTGATTTATCTGAGGCCCATATGAGCGGCCCATTTGATGTATCTAAGGCCTATGGGTCGAGACCTAATGAGATGAATATAGGTCCATTGCAATGTGTGATTCCTCCATAGTTTGTGTAATGATGTTTTATGGCGGGTCATGCCTTAGGAGCAATGGTGGTTTGACGTCCACATTGTAAGAATGATGTTGGTTAAATGTTTACATTATAACTCTCCCTAGGGCCCATCGGTAGGCACATACTTGTTGATAGTTCACTACTTTGTAACATGCATAGTATATCTCCATGATTCATGCCCATATATGCATAACATGTATGCTTGATATGAGGAATGTTTGATTATAGCATAAGCCGTTGGGCTAGGACATTTACGGGACTCCTTATGAGACGGAGTGTCCCACATGATCGCGTGGTACGCGCGGGATTACTGCATGACTGATGGTGTGACTCATGCATTTCGCATTGTGTGTCGTGATCACTGCACGCCCTATCGACATCAGGGTCGTGGCTCTACAGGCATATCGTGGATGGCCGTATCAGATATCGAAAATACTTGGTTCTAGCACTGTGGGCACTTAGGATGTCCTTGGGTGAAAGTCCCAGAACCTTTTTGGTACCAGGAGTTGCTCCAATGTCTAGACCGAGTGGATACACGAGTGCCCGAGTGCTGAATACCAGTAGGCCGCGTCTCCCACTGTGTCGTGTCGGTTGGAAAGGGGTGTGGCCTTATCCGCCCAAGTGAGGGGGCTATAAGTTAGGCTAAGTTTGACCAGCTCATAAATGAGTCCGCTATCGATGAGCCGGGTAGGTATTGGCAGACTACTAGTCAGGCGAATAGTGAGGTCTATTCCACTTGCTTGGTTGTGCAACTAGGGAGGAGGCAGTCAGTGTGAAGTGTATTAGACCCCGGTGATATCCAGAGAGGAACTGTACTGATATGTGTACTTGATGAGTACTGGCTTACTTGGATTGCATTTCGCATATGACATTCGGCCACGCTAGAACCAAACATTTCAGGTGTCCCATCTGGCCATCCACGACATGCCTGTGGAGGCCACAGCCCTGATGTCGCTATGGCGTACCGTAATCACAACACACAATGCAAGATGCATGAATCATACAATCCAGTCATGCATCAATCCTGCGCATACCATGCGCTCATGTGAGACAATCTCCGCCTATCAGGGAGTCTCATAACAACCTACCCAATGACAAATGCAATGGTCAACCACATCTCATAACAAACATGCAGATGATGCGTATGGGCATGTATCATGATGTTATGCTGTCACATACTCATAATTGGTATTGGATGATATACTTGTAATTGGTATCGATAACCGGCACCGATAATCGGTATCAATAATCAGAATTGACCTCGACAATCGACCTCAACATCGGAATCAACCTCAACAATCAGAATCGGCATCGACAATTAGAATCGACATCGATGAGAATGAGCCGAACAAGGCCTAAGGGAAGGTCATAATATAGACATTTAACTATCATTGCCCATCAATGTGGCTATTTAACCAACGTTGCTCCCAAGGAGAGGTCCACATAAACATCATTACATACATTATAGTGAAATCAGACGTTACATAGGTCCGCACATTCATCACATTGAGCCTTACCAAATGGGCCGAAAATACATCACAATGGGCCTCATTATATGAGCCAGAAATACATCACAATGGGCCTCATCATATGGGCTAAAAATATATCACAACGGGCCACGTCCCACGGCCTAATACACACCACAATGGGCCTCATCACATGGGTCGCAATTGCATCAATGTGGGCCTTAATGGATGGGCTACAAATACATCAAGATGAGCCTTATGGATGGGTCGTACCAATGGGCCTCAAGTTAGAGCTTGGATTACACCAAAAATCATTTCAATAGTTGCAAGTGTAATATGTGTATCACTGTACACTATCATTCTATGGGGCACATGGCTCATTAATGATGATTAGCACTGTCCAAACATTGGACATGTAAATCAGCACTGTCCAAACATAGTCCAACACAATCTAGACGGTGTGGATAACAAATACCTCATGGCTGGCCCCACATGGATGGACAGTGTATACAACACATATCATCAAGGCAGGCCCCACCGTCCGCTACTACTAGATGGTGGAAATACAACAGATACATCAAGGTGGGTCCCACCATCCCATGTGCGGTCGATGTGGATATAATACATATATCAAGTGTGTCCCACTGTCCCAACTGGACGGTGGAGATTCAATACGTACATCAAGGTGGATCCCACCGTCTGTTGCTACTAGACGGTGGAGATTAAATACATCAGCGTGGGGTCCACGTACGTGGCCCACCAGAGATTTGAATCTGCTTCATTTAGGGTGGATGGTGTGGATCAAAACACCCACCATGATCAGGGCCCACAAAACTTGCAAGCGCCAATGCAGCAGCTAAATAGCTGGTTGCTGGCCAATGTACACCAGCCAATCTGCTTCCATTCAACAGGTGGGTCCCACGTGGGGCCCACTAGATATATATACTATATGTATACCATATATATATTATTTAATTTATTTATTATTATATATTTTTTATTTTTGTTCTACAGGGCAATGGAGTCCAGCGTCCATTGTTGGACGACTGGATAAAATACATACATGTAGGTGGGCCCCACCCTCACACAAGCCACACATGTGAGGTGGCCCACGTCTAAGGAAAATGGACAGAAGGTGTGGATATACACATAAATCACAGTGGGGGCCACAGCACCGTCCAGATCGGTGTCTAGAACCGTCTAGATATTCTGGACGATATGGATTAACAGATACCTTGCGGTGGTGTCCCACCTTTCAAATGATGGACGACTGGGATAAAACAGATACATCACACGTGGGCTCCACATGCTGGATAGCATGTATGTACAACACATACATCATGGTATCCCACACAGCACCATCCAGATGGACAGTGTAAATAACACGTACATCATGGTGGCCTACACACACAGCACCGTCTAGATGGACGGTGCATATCAGATACATCATGGTGGTCACCCACCGTCCAGAGAGAGATGGACGGTTAGGATATAAAATACATACCTCGTGATGGCCTACAGAACTTGCTGCGTCAATGGCAGCTCCAGCTGCTGGCCATCTAGCAGATGGACGACCCAGATGGTTCACATGCATGGGGAGGGGGTCCACACGTGTGGGGCCCACCAAGTCAGCATCAAGCTGACATTTCACTACCAAAAAAATGGGCAAAGGATACAGACAATATAGGTTTTTAGCTACGGATATAAACCGTAGCTGAATTGCTACAGATTATATCCGTAGCAGAAAGGTTCCTACACCACTGATAATTGACGGTCGTGTAAGGAACTTTTTTAGGCCCACCACAATATATGTGTTCTATCTAATCCTTCCATCTGTTTTTAAATATAATTTTAAGAACCATCCCAAAAAATGAGATATTTTTAAGGCTCAACTGGACCACACGATAGGAAATAGTAGAGATTAAATCACACGTGATGTTTATGGTGTGGTCCAGTTGGGCGTTCAATATATCTCAATTTTGGGATTATTACTTAAATGTATTTATAAAAATAAATGGATGGAACAGATAAACCCTTTACATCATGGTGGGCCCCACGTAAGTACCCAATCTACGCCCAAAATAGTTGGGCGCGCGCTCAAAACAGAGCCGCTCGCCCAAACGAATATGTTATTGCCCTTCGATTCCTCTATCTCTCTCTCTCTCTCTCTCTCTCTCTCTCTCTCATAAACGAGCTTTTAAGCCCTTCCTTACCTCTTTCCCTCTCTGCCCCAAAACCCTCGCTCCATTTCCAGCAGAGAGAGAAGATGAAGGTGGTAGCAGTGTACTTGCTCGCCGTCTTGGGTGGAAACCCTCAACCTTCTACGAAAGATATCCAAGCCATCCTTGGATCAGTGGTAGCCGAAGCAGAAGATGACAGGATCAAGCTGCTTCTGACGGAAGTTCAAGGGAAGGACATCATCGAGCTCATTGCTACCGGAAGGGAGAAATTCACTTCCGTTCCTTCTGGCGGTGGCGCTGCGATCTCCATTGCAGCTGCTGGCGGTGGCGGTGGCGGTGGATCTGCCGCAGCGCTTGCTGCAGCCGAGTCGAAGAAAGAAGAGAAAGTCGAGGAGAAAGAGGAGTCCGACGAGGAAATGGGCTTTAGCTTGTTTGATTGAGCGGCTGCATCAATTTTTGGTATGTATTGAAGCTTTTCTTTTTCCGTTTCAAATGTTGGTAGACTAGAAGCTTTTGTTAGGGTTTTAATTTGGTTTCTATTTTGTGTTTGTTGGGATTAGCAGCAATCGTCACTTGTTTTTTTTATGTCCTTGCAAGGAAATGATGGGATCTTGCCATGGCTTCACGCCCCTGTTGCAAAAGACTAGCGTTTGAGGGTTTTGGATGGGTTTTTGCTATTTTTTTAGGTCCTTGGGTTTTTTTCCTTTTTTGAAAAAAGGAGGGGTCATTTTGTAAAGAAGGGCCTGCATAAGCCAATGAGCAGGTAAAGAAGGGCCTGTCATGTAGACCATACATTTTCTGTTAAATAAAATGAAATTACTGAAATTGCTGATTTTATAAATGTGTTGCAGGTAAAGAAGGGCCTGCATAAGCCAATGAGCAGGGGCTGTAAATATGGAGGCAGCTGGCTATGAGGCTAGCTTGATCCTCATAAGCCAATGAAATTAAGTTTTTTTTTTTTTTTTTCTTGAGCATAAAAACATCTTTCAGAATTGAGAGTCGTATTGGTCAGTTGCATTTTGTAGGACCCTTTATAATCTATCTTCAGTTCTCATTAAGTGGCAATCTTGGCTCATTTACGATCTATTGTTATGATTTTGATGAATATCTGAAGTTTCCCTTTGTGTCTTCAATGTTTTGATCTCTATGTATTGGCATAATCGATGTTGACCTTCAAATCTCTTCTTTACTTCAATATTTCAAAGAAGGGAGATTGATTTGATGGTCTTGCATATTCCCTATGATTGCACTCTTCAACCTACTGACTGGATTTGAAAGCAGATTGCAGATTATTTGCAGAGTGGCGGATTGAGGCCAGATGAATTTGTTATTGGTCTACATAATGAGTTTCAACCAATTGATGGGCATGATATTGGGCAGATTCCTGGATTGGAGCCTAAAGAACAAATAACTGAAGCCCAGACATGTAAAGCATAGTCATGAATTTGGGCCACATGAAGAAAAGATTTGCCCTTTACCGTAGGTGCATAAAAATCTTCAATCTTAAGAGAGCTGCTCATCCACAATTTCCTTCTGGGGTAGAATAAGTTTTCCCATCCTTGCAGGATCTCCATCTAGATTGAATCTGGTTTCCAATTTCCTGGGAAATTTCTTATTTGTGATGTTGCATAACTGGACAGGCTGGTGAAAGGAGCCCTGAAAACCTATTTTTGTTGCAGAGTTTCAAATTTCCAGTTTTTGACCGAATCAGTAGAGGAAGATGCACAGGGTTCAGGCTTCTGTTGAGGCCATGTTGAAGAAACTCCAATTATAAATGTCGGCTGTTAGCGATCCTCTTTGCCCTATGGAGCTGTGAAAGGTACAGTTTACTTTTCACACTAGAAAATCTTGAATATGATCCGTGAACAATTTCCACCATGGCAATGCATCTACTTAAAGTTTCCAATGCATTGAAATGTTTAACATAGTTCAAAATTCACATTCTTCTTGTATTTTCTGTCCTTCTTTAACTTAGAAAGCTTTTAAGTCTGTCCATCAAGGCCCACTCATGATGTTCAAAAGTTGATTTCTTTACAAGTATTGAATATTGATGCCCATTAGAAATTTAGGTGTAAGGCATTTTCAAATGATTTGATTGGGTAAACATTCATTGATTGCAAAAGAAACAAACAGAAATGGAAATTGCAGGTTGAGTTTTTCTTTTTACGAGCTGCAATTTGTTTTGGATGCTATAATTGTTCTTATAGTTAGAGTTCTGATATATCCTGATATATTTATTGGTGTAACAACCATATGTTCATCATGTTGATTTTGGTCCATGTTAGAATGATAAAAAAACATGATTATCCAAATTGTTCATCGATAAGATTCCACCGTAAATGTGTTATGTAGAGAAAAACTCTCATCAAAGACTGCCAGTCATGTCGAAACGTGTCTTAATCTTGTCTGTTTACCCCTTTGATGGTGTTACACATTACCAGGTTTTAGCTTCAGCGAATTTTGGAAACTCGGAAAGCTGTTCTTTGGAAAGAGCAAGCCATGGCATATGCTTGAGCTTCTGTAACAGAATCATGAGGAGGATAATTCAGATGATCTCATATCTTTTGCTGATGCTTTTGGCGCATCTCGCTTAAGGTATGAACTACTGTCCAATATTGAGTTGCAAATTTTACTTTTGAAGATGATGTTGAATGAGATTCACTTATGAACTTTCTTGTTGGTCATGTTATATGTGTTGGTAGCCAACGCCCATTCATTTATAACTGAAGGAGCTAGGGGAAAACTAGATTCAGGGCATGTGATTGACTTTCATCTTGTCATTTCTTTGTTCATGTCAATTTCATTTGAACAATTCCTAATTAAAATCGAGTAATCCATCTGAGAGAACTAGAAAAAAAAAATCATTTTTTTTGCTTCTTGTTATTTGACATAATGATTAACTTTGATGTGTGTCACATGCATGTCATATTATAGGTATCGTATCAGCGAATATGTATTGTATCCATATCATCTGGATATGATATGCAATACAGGGCCAAATTGGCCCACCCCAAAATATTCCATACATGTGGCTCTGTATATATAGTGTTTTGTTTCCAATTTCCTACTCCAATTCTAATTACAAATCAATACTAAGTAGGTAACGTGCTAGATTAGTCAAACAGGCTTGAAGTAGAAAAAGGACACTACAACCTGAATATGAAAACTGCTAATTTACTACTACCATGCAATAGGAACTGCCTTCTGTTAAATGGTCCAATCATGTGACTAGAGGATCGTCTTGGGCCCCACAGTTGGTCCCTCCAACCTTGTGGCCCTGTAGGGTCCACTAGGCAACCTGCCATCATGCGGGCCCATCAGTTGCCCATGTGGGATCCATAAGTGATTGGCATGGGGCACCTCTAATTGATTGATCATGCATGGAGCCCAACCCCTGACAAGTCTTGATGAAAAGACTTCGGTCAGTGGAAGGTCAGGGTTTTCCTTACCATTTTGAACTTCCAGCTTTTAACCCTGGCATCAACTTTTCACCCCTCAAAAAAAAAAAAAAAAAAAAAAGAAGTGCACACACTGTAATCCTAGCCAAAAAAATAATTCATTGAATGGAGATGTATAACCTTTCCTTTTATGCATTGAAGAAGAAGACTAAATTGCAGTTCTTTTCATATTTGGTTCCAACAATCTTAGCCCTTAGTTCCTCACAATCTGCACCAAAAAAAAAAGGTCATGAAGACAATGTTAGAAAACTCCCAGATAGAGATAGTAACTCCTTGCCTTTTGGGCAGCCTATCACAACTGATTGAATGGGAAAGGATCCACCCAATATAAGCACTTCCAAGCTAAACTTAACACAAAAATCATAATTAAAGTAGACAATAAATCTAGAAATTTATTGAGTTAAGAAGTGTCTTGACTTGAGAATACTCATGTGAGGCCCTTAAATAGACTTCTTGGATGTACAGTGAAGGAAAGTTTCTTAGTGTCATTAACAATGAGGATTTATTATAAAAATAGAAGACTAATCAATGGGGAGGATAGCCCTCCATGTCACCTCTGTTCCTTTGTTTCTGTTGCTGGTTTGTATCCTTTTCTCTTCTTATTCTACTTCTTCTTCAATTAAATCTTTGCTGCATGCTTTTCCAAAAACAGAAATAGAAGCCTAATCAATGAAAGATGCTAAATAGATAAGAAAGATTTAGTGGGGTTCTATTGCATGGCTGGCTGATTTGTTTTGCGTAGCAGGCTGATTAGATTGTGTTGTCTAATTAGGAGGCTTGGGTCTCCTTGCTGATAGGCCAATTGTGGGGCTTGGGGGCCCAGTTGATGTGGCTCGGCCTGCGTCACCTTTCTTCGATCTGACACTTGCTCCCATGCAACTAGATTAACCTTTTCTCTATCCTCATTCTTGCTCTGTAAAACATATGTTTAAGGATTTGAACCTTTGATCTTGTGCCTAATTCAGAAGTTCATGTTTCACAGTCTATTTGGAGTTGTGGTGGTGATTGTAATACGGGTAAAGTGAACAGACTAATACCACATTCTTTGGGTCACACATGACTAACTTCTATATATATGAAGATAACCTAGAATTAAGAAATCTATTTTGAGAAACCTGGCATTCAGAATCTATTATATTGAAGAGATAGTGGAAAATCATGCAATATACCGCATTCTTAGATGGTTTATTGCTATTCATTGCTGGGTAAATTCAGGTCCATTTTATACCACATCCAGCGATCTTACATTCATCTATTATGCAGTTGCTATGGATTTTCTTTAGATTCAGCTTGAGTTCTTGTACGTCTAAGTTTGATTTATGACAATCCTTGCATTGTCCGATATGTTTTGTATCAATGTGTGGGCTTTATTGATATTTATATCAATTTCTACATTGAAGAAATGTGATCTTTGCTTCAATGCAACATTGGTTTTTTAGTATATGTGGTTTCATAATGTTTATAAGCAACATTGTTATGTAAGAGCACCGTGTGTGTGTTAGTATACCTATTTACTGTTTACAATCTAATGCGAAGGCCATCCGGTGCTTAAATTGCATGTTAATTTGATTCTGTGCAATGTTTTACAACAACACTTGATTATGATTATCTAATGTTTGTTCCAGCTTATCTCATGGAAAGTAAACACAATTCTGTTTTTTTTTTTTTTCCTCTCTTTTTCAAACAATGTGTTTAACACCCTCGATTTGCTGAAACCAACTTTTGTGTAGGACTTGGATATCTCTCATGGATCTGTATTGTATAATGTTGACGAACTGACTATTCGAAGTCTTAATGGTTGCAGGGTTGCAGATCAAATTCTTTGACCTGTTCCAAATGTTGAGGTAGAAAAATTAAATACTTCACCATTGGACCGTCTATAGTGTTCATAATTGCTTCACTGCTCGAACTACGAAGTTTTTCTGTTTTACTCTTCTTCTTCTTCTTCTTCTTCTTCTTCTTCTTCTTCTTCTTCTTCTTCTTCTTCTTTTAAAATTTTATTTTTTGTGAATGCCTATAGAGTTTCCACAAGTACAAATGCATGTATAAGGGAGTTCATGTACGTGCCACAAGTGCACTAGTCGTCACATGTACCAATATGGTGCGAAGGTACAATATCCAATCCATCCATCAGAAGGGTACCATTACATAGATTCCCTGGCCCAAGAATCAGGTCAGTCCACTACTCAAGTGCCAACCGTTTGCAATATAAGTCCATCCAGCTATTCCGAACATAATTGCTCACCTGCTTAGCATACCAGCTTTATTTTTGGGATAGAACATCTGCATATAGACAGGCCCACCAGATGGACAGCTTGGATATTGCATGTATAGCACGTTGGCACGTGGAGTGTAAGTGGTATGCCTTGTACATGTGTAGGTGTACTAAAGTTGTGTCTATAGATGTATTTATATATGCGTGAATGGTTGAATGCATATATGTTTACATGCATATATGGTATGTATTATTCTATCTATTTATTTATTTTTGAACCTTTTCTGTCATTGGTAGCATTTCCGAATGACTCTCAGGTGCTTAAAGTTTTGGTGTGTATTCAAATGTAAGTCGGCATCCATGATCCTTCTTTTGCTAAGTATTTGCTCTTGAATTTCAGATTGACCATTTTACCCTTTGTCCCTTCTCTTCTTTGTTCAGGTTATTGGATTTCTTGGCAGTGTGAATTGGGCACTCTTAGTTGCTTGTGTTTGCCAGCTTTATCCCAATGCAGTTCCTAGCATGCTAGTTCCCAGATTCACGAAAATTATGTTGTTCATTTAATTTTTTTCTGAAATAGTTTCAGTAAGTATGTTGTTCATCTATTTTTTTTTCATTGTAACTTTAATCGAGAAACTTATTCTGGTTTTGCTTGTGGACTGCAGAACACTATATTAAGACCCAGCCTACAATTTTCTTATGTTATATAAAATCTGAGGTGTCATGGCTATCCTTTACTCAAGAGGCTTATATCTTACATAACAACAAGGTAAGATCTCACAACTTCTCCATTTTTTTTGCTATACAAAGATGCAAACGACCTTTGTAGGTTCGGGCATTTGCAGGTTGGCCTGGAACTCGAGTCCAGCAGCTTCAAGTGGTCCTTGATGGTTCTTCCTTTTGCTTCCCTTTCCATCACCTTTGATAATGGAAAGTGCAATGATATCATGGAATCCATGATTTTCTATGCAAGTCAAACTGTATAAGGGAAACATTAATGATTACAATTTTCCTTCTTTTTAATCCATAGATTCCCATGCATTAAAGAGGCCCTTAGCATCCATATTGAGTGTCTCCAACTTTGGATGATATGCAGGCACTTACAAATTACATAAACTGCATGCAAGCCATACAAGTCAAATTAAACTGTTCAAATAATGGTTCTCAGTTTAGATATATCATGAACCAAAAATTACACTATCTGATTGTTTGACTATCAAAATAGTGAACATTTATTGGATGATTAGAAATGTTTTCATGCCCAACGGTCCTATTGCCATAAACAAGTGTCCATGGATTAAAAGCTAGGATTGTTTTATTAGGATTTACTGCCTATTTCATGGCCTTTGTGTATGTCTGCATTTGTTTCAAGTTGTCCCGGTTTATTAGCGAATGTTGCAATCAGATATTGATTGATCTCTAACTTGTTTTGGGCCTTCTTTCCAACTTTGAGGTAATCTTCCGCTTATTTTATTTCCTGTTTCTTATTGTAATTTCCTTGTTTGGCTCATTGTTTATGTTTGTCTAGACTCTAGTCACATTAACTCATTACCAGCCAAACTCTATTAACTTATGATGTTGCTTACAATTGCATCTTAGTCATGGCTAGTTGTGTTTTGTTTTGAAGGATTTTAGCTCTAGGTTTCACATACTAATCCAAGTACTAACAAAATTATTACAATTTTGGGTGGGGTTAGGTTTCTTCTAAACATCAAATCACAAGCATCCTTCTCGTAGATAACAGTGGAACTTGAAGAACTCCTGCAAGAGGTTCGGGTAAAATCCTTTTCCTAGATTCAAGCATCTGGTACGTCTCTTATCAAGAATGCACATGATTGGAGTGGTCTGGCCATTTGGACAGGCCATATTTATGTATTTGCTCGAAATTGATAAATCAGACCCGGATGTGCGTCGGAGCTATTCGGAAGAGCGGGAGTCCCTGGAAGGTGAGAACCGCTGTTATGACCATGATGAAGTTGTCCATTTCCTATGGACAACATTGAAAGGGCTTGGCCATTTGGACAGGCCGTGTTCATGTATTTGCTCGAAATTAATGGAGCAGACTTGGATGTGCGTCGGAGCTATCCGGATGAGCGAGGGTCCCTAGAAGGTGGGAACCGCTGACCATGATGAAGCTGTCCATTTCCAATGGACAGCATTGGAAGGGCCTGGCCATTTGGACAGGCCGTGTTTATGTATTTGCTTGAAATTAATGGAGTAGACCCGGATGTGCGTCGGAGCTATCCGGATGAGCGGGGGTCCCTAGAAGGTGGGAACCGCTGACCATGATGAAGCTGTCCATTTCCAATGGACAGCATTGGAAGGGCCTGGCCATTTGGATAGGCCGTGTTTATGTATTTGCTTGAAATTAATGGAGTAGACCCGGATGTGCGTCGGAGCTATCCGGATGAGCGGGGGTCCCTAGAAGGTGGGAACCGCTGACCATGATGAAGCTGTCCATTTCCTATGGACAGCATTGGAAGGGCCTGGCCATTTGGACAGGCCGTGTTTATATCTGTATTTGCAGGAACCACACCCTTAACCTATAACCTAAACCTATTCTCACATCCCAAAACCTATAACTACAACCTAACCTATTCTCAAATCCCTAAACCTAAACCTACACCTAATCCTAATCTTAACTCCCTAACCTAAACCTAAACCTAAACCTAAACTTGAAAACCCAAACCTAAACCCGATACCGAACCCGAACCCGATTTCCTAAACCTAAACCTTAACCTATTCTCAATTCCCTAAACCTATAGCTTATAACCTGAACCTAAACCTATAACCTAAAACCTAAACCAAAACCTATAACCTAAAACCAAAACCAAAACCTATAACCTAAACCCAAACCCATTCTCAAATCCTATAACCTAAACCTATATCCTATATCATAAACCAAAACCTATAACCAAAACCAAAATCAAAACCTATAGCCTAAACCTAAATCAAAACCTATAACTTAAACCTAAACCTTAACCTAAACCTATAACCTAAACCAAAACCAAAACCTATAGCCTAAACCGGAACCCATTCTCAAATCCCAAAACCTATAACCTAAACCAAAACCAAAACCTATAGCCTAAACCCGAACCCATTCTCAAATCCCAAAACCTATAACTTAAACCAAAGCCAAAACCTATAACCTAAACCCAAACCCATTCTCAAATCCTAAAACCTATAACATAAACCGAAACATTAACCTAAACCTATAACCTAAACCCAAACCCATTCTCAAATCCCAAAACCTATAACATAAACCGAAACATTAACCTAAACCTATAACCTATAACCTAAACCAAAACCTATAACTTAAACCAAAACCAAAACCTATAACCTAAACCCGAACCCATTCTCAAATCCCAAAACCTATAACATAAACCGAAACCTTAACCTAAACCTATAACCTATAACCTAAACCAAAACCTATAACTCAAACCAAAAGCAAAACCTATAACCTAAACCCGAACCCATTCTCAAATCCTAAAACCTATAACCTAAACCGAAACCTATAACCTAAACCAAAACCAAAACCAATAACCTAAACCAAAACCAAAACCTATAACCTACACACGAACCCATTCTCAAATCCTATAAACTAAACCAAAACCTATAACCTAAACCAAAACCAAAACCTATAGCCTAAACCTAAATTAAAACCTATAACCTAAACCTAAACCTTAACCTAAACCTATAACCTATAACCTAAATCAAAACCTAAACCTAAACCTATAACCTATAACCTAAACCAAAACCTATAACCAAAACCAAAACCAAAACCTATAGCCTAAACCCGAACCCATTCTCAAATCCAAAAACCTATAACCTAAACCTAAACCTAAACCTTAACCTAAACTTGAAAACCCAAACTTAAACCTAAACTTGAAAACCTAACCTAATCTTAACTCCCTAACCTAAACCTAAACTTAAACTTGAAAACCCAATCTAAAACCCAATCCCGAATTTGAACCCGATTTCTAAAACCTAAACCATAACCCATTCTCAAATCCTATAACCTAAACCTATAACCTATATCCTAAACCAAAACCTATAACCTAAACCAAAACCAAAACCTATAACCTAAACCTAAAGCAAAACCTATAACCTAAACCTAAACCTTAACCTAAACCTATAACCTATAACCTAAATCAAAACCTAAACCTAAACCTATAACCTATAACCTAAACCAAAACCTATAACCTAAACCAAAACCAAAACCTATAGCCTAAACCCGAACCTAAACCTAAACCTTAACTTAAATGTATTCTCAAATCGCTAAACCTAAACCTACACCTAATCCTAATCTCAACTCTCTAACCTAAACCTAAACTTGAAAACCCAAACCTAAACCCGATCTTGAACCCGAACCCGATTTCCTAAACCTAAACCTTAACCTATTCTCAATTCCCTAAACCTTAACCTAAATGTATTCTCAAATCACTAAACCTAAACCTACACCTAATCCAAATCTCAACTCCATAACCTAAACCTAAACCTAAACTTGAAAACCCAAACCTAAACCTGATCCCGAACCCGATTTCCTAAACCTAAACCTTAACCTATTCTCAATTCCATAAACCTTAACCTAAATGTATTCTCAAATCCCTAAACCTAAACCTACACCTAATCCTAATCTCAACTCCCTAACCTAAACCTAAACCTAAACTTGAAAACCCAAACCTAAACCCGATCTTGAACCTGAACCCGATTTTCTAAACCTAAACCTTAACCTATTCTCGATTCCCTAAACCTTAACCTAAATGGATTCTCAAATTCCTAAACCTAAACCTACACCTAATCCTAATCTCAACTCCCTAACCTAAACCTAAACCTAAACTTGAAAACCCAAACCTAAACCCGATCTCGAACCCGAACCCGATTTCCTAAACCTAAACCTTAACCTATTCTCAATTCCCTAAACCTTAACCTAAATGTATTCTCAAATCCCTAAACCTAAACCTACACCTAATCCTAATCTCAACTCCCTAACCTAAACCTAAACCTAAACTTGAAAACCCAAACCTAAACCCGATCTTGAACCCGAACCCGATTTCCTAAACCTAAACCTTAACTTATTCTCAATTCCCTAAACCATAACCTAAATGTATTCTCAAATCCCTAAACCTAAACCTACACCTAGTCCTAATCTCAACTCCCTAACCTAAACCTAAACCTAAACTTGAAAACCCAAACCTAAACCCGATCTTGAACCCGAACCCGATTTCCTAAACCTAAACCTTAACCTATTCTCAATTCCTTAAACCTTAACCTAAATGTATTCTCAAATCCCTAAACCTAAACCTACACCTAATCCTAATCTCAACTCCCTAACCTAAACCTAAATCTAAACTTGAAAACCCAAACCTAAACCCGATCCCGAACCCGAACCCGATTTCCTAAACCTAAACCATAACCTAAATGTATTCTCAAATCCTTAAACCTAAACCTACACCTAATCCTAATCTCAACTCCCTAACCTAAACCTAAACCTAAACTTGAAAACCCAAACCTAAACCCAATCTTGAACCCGAACCTGATTTCCTAAACCTAAACCTTAACCTATTCTCAATTCCTTAAACCTTAACCTAAATGTATTCTCAAATCCCTAAACCTAAACCTACACCTAATCCTAATCTCAACTTCCTAACCTAAACCTAAATCTAAACTTGAAAACCCAAACCTAAACCCGATCCCGAACCTGAACCCGATTTCCTAAACCTAAACCTTAACCTAAATGTATTCTCAAATCCCTAAACCTAAACTACACCTAATCCTAATCTCAACTCCCTAACCTAAACCTAAACCTAAACTTGAAAACCCAAACCTAAACCCGATCTTGAACCCGAACCCGATTTCCTAAACTTAAACCTTAACCTATTCTCAATTCTCTAAACCATAACCTAAATGTATTCTTAAATCCCTAAACCTAAACCTATACCTAATCCTAATCTCAACTCCCCAACCTAAACCTAAACCTAAACTTGAAAACCCAAACCTAAACCTGATCCCGAACCTGAACCTGATTTCCTAAACTTAAACCTTAAACTATTCTCAATTCCCTAAATCTATAACCTAAGCCTAAGACTTAAACCTAAACCTAAACCAAAACCTATAACCTAAACCTTAACCTAAATGTATTCTCAAATCCCTAAACCTAAACCTACACCTAATCTTAATCTCAACTCCCTAACCTAAACCTAAACCTAAACTTGAAAACCCAAACCTAAACCCGATCCCGAACCCGATTTCCTAAACCTATAAACTAAACCTTAACCTAAACTTATAACCGATAACCTAACCTATGGATTTTGCTATAGTTTATAAGATTTGTAGGTACATTTTTGATTTCTTTATATATAATTATTTTTTTCCAGCTTTTTTTTTTTTTTTTTTGGTCTTTCTTCCTTTTGAGATGTGTACAAAGGCATGCTTGTTTGATTGTGTCTACAATTGTTATTTTATACAGGCTGACAAGCTAAAGAAGTCAGTGGATGATGAAATTCATTTTCTCAAGGGAAGGGTTTCAAAACTTGAAAATTATCTTGTGTCGAAGTCTACAGAAGTTACATATGCAGTTTCAAGGAAAGAAGAAGCTCTATCTTCTGTGTTTGCTGAACTTGACCGTCTGAAGAAAGAAAATTTTGTAAAAGCGCGAGCATTATTTAATGCATGAGGGCACGCCTTAGTTGTAATTCTTTTGATAGGTTGAGCAAAGTGAAGTATTGTTTATTTAGAAATGTGAATGTAGGATGCATTGTAGATTTGATTGCTATTGTAATAAATGCATCGTTTTTTTTTTTCTATGATTGCATTAAGCTTAGATGAGTTATCAATCATAGCAGGTTCTTGCAATGGAAACAGGGAAAATAGCTACGAAATATAATCCGTAGCAAAGCTACAGCTTTTTGCCGTAGCTATTGGTATCTATAGCTACGGCTTATATCTGTAGCTATTGGTATATATAGCTACGGATTATATCCGTAGCTACTCGTATGTAGTGCTGCAACTACTGTAGATATTGGTATCTATTACTACGGATATAATCCGTAGCTATTGGTATCTATTGCTACGGATATAATCCGTAGCTATTGGTGTATATTGCTACGGATATTATCCGTAGCTAATGGTATCTATTGCTACGAACATAATCCGTAGCTATTGGTGTATATTGCTATGGATATTATCCGTAGCTAATGGTCTCTATTGCTACGAAAAAGATCCGTAGCTAATTATATCTATTGCTACGGATATTATCCGTAGCTAGACCTTTAGCTACCCCACCAATTGCGACGGACGTGATACGGACTAGATCCGTAGCAAAAACCCTTTTGCTACGGATCTAGTCCGTAGCCTTTGCCCATTTTTCTTGTAGTGTTTGTATTTTCCTTCTCCCAGCGTCCAAAGATCGGACGGTCAGCGTGGGTTCCATCCATGCATCAGGTGGGTCCCGTCTATATGAACGGACGGTGTGGATGAAATCCACTAGCATGTGGGTCCCACGTAGCTGGATAGCATGGATCACCATAGGTGGGCCATCATAAATATATCTATATATATATATATATATATATATAGAGAGAGAGAGAGAGATGGAGAGACGTAAGAAGGGGAGGGACCCCGCCACTATGGGTCCTCCCTATAAATGCATACATCAAGATTGGTCCCACCATAAGTGGGCCCTTAAATCACAAAATTACAACATAAAAATCACCCACCGTCGATTTCCTCTTCCTCTTCTGCCAATGTGATCTAGAGCTCCAAATGGTGCGATTCAACGGTTGAGATCGGCTTTGGATGGTGGGATTGGGTGGTAGGAAGGTGGGTCAGACCTGGCTCTCTCATAGAGCTTGGACGATTCTCATGGTTGCTTGGGAGATGGGTTTGAGAAATGAGAGAGAGAGAGAGAGGGCTCTAACGACAGAGAGGGATGGGTCAAGTGAGTGATGGGTGTACTTGATGGGTGGAGAGAGAGAGAGAGAGAGAGAGAGTTGACTTTAGGGGTTGCTTGGGGATGAGGTATGTACTTGACATGTGAGGTGATGTGTACTTGATTGATGGGATTGATGTGATGTTCTCTTGGGTTTTGTGTAAGACCTGTATCCTAAACCGTACCGTTCCATAGGCTTCCGCGGCCTTCCCGATTGAATTTCGGCAACCTTCGATCTTATCCGACGTTTGCGCGCGATCTTAAGCTAAGTCCTGCAAACCTGAGTCAACTCAACCCAAGACTTGTACCCTAGCGACCGTGCCGTCCCCGCGGTTCTGATGCTGCATCTCACGCGCCGAGGTGATACCCATGCCAGGAGATATGGGCCCGCATTCAGTTCGAGGAAATTGCAATGCATTTGCAATTCTGAGAGAATCTCTATAACTTGTCACCTCAATCAATCATTCAATCCCATCAAGGGTCAAGTACATGTCAAGTACACATCACCTCACACCATATCCCCAAGCAACCCCATAAGTCAACAAAATTCCGTCCTGGATAAGGACCACCATGATTTATGGGTTGGATCGCACCATCCAGCTTGCTAGACGATGAGGTCCACTCCCTGTAGCACTGGATTGGCTAGTGAACCTACAACAACTATATAGCTACTGTAACGGCATCATTAGAGAGGTGGGCCCCATCAAATGGTATGTATTATATCCCACCGTCCACCTATTTGCATGGGAGTCACCCCACACATGTGACATGTGTGAGGGTGGGGCCCACCCGAGGCCTTTGGTGTATGGGTTTTGTCCAACCGTCCCTCTGGACCCTGGACGTACAACAAATGAGAATATAATAAAATAATAATAAATAATATTTATGTATATTATAATATAATATATATTACATATAATATGTGGTGGGCCCCACGTGGAGACCCACCTGATTAGGAAGGATTGGCTGGCGTATCAAACGCCAGCAAGTTCGCTGGGTCCCACTACTGATAATGTCAGCAGGTGGTGGGACCCCATCGTAATGTATGTTTTGCATCACACCGTCCACTTCTGGACGGTGTTGGATGGGCCACACATGGCATTAGGGTTCTATCCACACCGTCCAGATGGATGGACGGTGGGCCTTCATGATGTATATGTTACATCCAAACCGTTTACCCATTTGGCGGGCTCATCTTATTGGTGGGCCACGTATGTGGATCCCACCCTGAGGTATGTGATTCATCCCAACCGTTCATCCATTTAGTAAGCCATCTTAAGGGCTTGAGAAGAAAAATAAGACAGATCTAATATCAAGTGGACCACACTGTAGAAAATAGTGTTGAATGAACGTCCACCATTGAAACCCTTCTTTGGGTCACAGCAGTTCTAGATCAATTTGAAATTTGTTTTTCATCTTGATTCAGGTCTGTGTGACCTTGTGAATAGATTGGATGGAAAATAAATGTTATGGTGGGCCCTACATGGAACCCACCCATGCCTTTGTTAAGCAGCAGAGATGCACGTGCTGCAGCTATATAGCTGCCCTTTTGACGCCAGAAAGCCCGCAGGCCCCGCACTGTTGTGTGTATTTTGATTACACCGTCCACTGTTTGGACTATGGGGCCCACTATGATGCATACGCTGTATCCATACCATCCAAACGTTTGAAATATCATTTTACGGCATGAGTGCAAGGACGAGTCAGATCTAAAGTTCAAAGTGGACCGGACCATTTAAATAGTGAACAGTGACATCCACCATTCAAACTTCTAAGGGCCATGGTAGTTTCCAATTAAGCTGATATTGTTTTCACTTCATTTATCTTTATGTTAACTTATGAATAGGTCGGGTCTCAAATATACATAAGGGTGGGCCCGAATTGATATACATGAGGCCCATCTGTATGGCCTATTTGAGGTACATGAAGCCCGTTGGTGCGGCCCATATAATCGGCCCATTTTATGTGGCCCGTTTGACATAGGAGGCCCATTAAGATGTATTCGAGGCCCATGGGCAAGTCCATTGTGATGTTTTCGAGGCCCACATGATATATTCAAGGCCTAGGTGCAAGGCCCACCTGTTGTGTATTCAAGGCCTGATATGATGTATGTTGGCTTATGTGACGAGGCCTATGTGACGTAAATGAGGCCCATCATGATTGTACATGAGGCCATGGGCCCACTATATGTTTAGCCCTATGTAGGTCACTCCTTGGGAGCAATGTTGGTTAGATGTCCGCATTGATGGGCAATGATGGTTGGACGTCCACATTGTGACCTTCCCTTGGGCCTTGTTAGGCCCATTCTCATCATTCCCTTAGTGGGTTAACTCAAATAAGTGGGCCCCATTCGCCGTAGACGAATGACTCCATGCTATCGGATTTTATATAACCACGGCCGAGGGCCGACCTTTATATTATGGTTGATCGGCTATTCATCTATGGACCCTGCCTTGTTTATATGCCGATTGTATTGGTCGATTCCGATTGTTGAGGCCGAGTATCGAAGCCGATTCCGATTGTCGAGGCCGAGTATCAAGGCCGATTCTGATTTGTCGAGGCCGATTGTGTAGGCTGATTCTGATTTATCGAGTCCGATTGTATAGGCCAATTCCGATTGTCGAGGCTGAGTATCGAAGCCGATTCTGAGTTGTCGAGGCTGATTGTATAGGTCGATTCCGATTGTCGAGGCCGAGTATTGAAGCCGATTCTGATTTGTCGAGGCCGATTGTATAGGTCGATTCTGATTGTCGAGGCTGAGTATCGAGGACGATTCTGAGTTATCGAAGCTGATTGTATAAGCCGATTCCAATTGTCGAGGCCGATTCTGAGTTGTCAAGGCCGATTGTATAGGCCAATTCTGATTGTCGAGGCTGAAATCAAGGCCGATTGTGTGGGCCGATTCTGATATTTCCTGTTCGATTGTATAGGCCGATTCTGATTGTCAAGTCCGAGTATCGAGGCTGATTCTGAGTTGTTGAGGCCGATTGTATAGGCCGATTCTGATGGCTGAGTATCGAGGCCGATTGTATACGTCGATTCTGATTTGTCGAGGCTGATTGTATAGGAATATTCCGATTGTCAAGGCCGAGTGTCGAGGGCGATTCCGAGTGTCGATTTCGATTGTTGAGGCTTATCGTTGAGACCTATGTGATGTATATATGCGGCCCGTATTTGAGGCCCATTGTGATGTGTATTCATCCCGTGTTTAAGGCCCAATGTAATGTATATGAGGCCTATGTGATGAGGCCCATTGTGATGCAATTGAGGGCTAGGCGATGAAACTCATTGTGATGTACGTTAGGCCCATGTGAAAGGCCCATCATGATGTGTATTAAGCTCTTGAGTGAGGCCCATGGTGTTGTATATCAGTCCCTTTGTGAAGCCATGGGTCCACTATATGTTAGGCTCTAGGTGGGCTAACCCTTGGGGGCAATGTTGGTTAAATGTCCACATTGTCGAGGCTGATTGTTGAGGTTGATTGTTGATGTCAGTTATTAATACCGATTATGAGTATGTGACAGCATAACATCATAATACATGCCCATACGCATCATTTGCATGTTTGATATGAGATATGGTTGACCGTTGCATATGTCATGGGGCAGGTTGTTCATGGGATTCCCTAATGGGCGGAGTTGCCCCACATGAGTGCACGGTATGCGCACGATTGATGCATGATTGGATTATGTGACTCATGCATCTCTCATTGTATGATTATTATTACCGTATGCCCTAGTGACATCAGGGTTGTAGCCTCCACATGCATATCATGGATGGCCAGATCGGACACCGAAAATCTATTCTATATGGGGTGCTATAAATATCCTTGGGTGAAAGTCTCAGAACCCTCTTGGTTCCAGAGGTTGTTCCAACGTCTAGACTGAGTAAATGCATGAGCGCATGAGGGCAATATACCATTAGGCCGCGTCTCCCACTGTGTCGTGGTCAATTGGAAGGGGGTATGACCTTACCTGCCCGAGAGGAGGGGGCAATGCTAGGCTGAGTCTGACCAGCTCAAGGAATGGGTCTGCTATTGACAAGTCGGGCCCGATATTGGCAGGCGGATAGTGAGGTCTCTTCCACTCACCTTGTTGCGCGTGATGGGGCAACAATCTGGTTTGGAGTGTAATAGACCCCCAGTGATTTTTCAGAGAGGAACCGTACTGATATGTAGACTTATTGAGTAGGAATTACATACTCATTCATTCATTCATTCACTATCCACTCGGGCTGGTGGTGCGTAACTAATTATTGTGTACCTTCATATGGCCTGGATTTCGGTTGGGCGCGCGACTAACCAGAGATCAGGAGTCTACCACATTGAGTTTGACTATCCAAATTTAGGTATGGGACTGGTTTGGATAGAAGTCCTTGTGATAGACCCCATAGCTTATGATACTACGTACTATCATCCCGACTCCACTCTAACTTGGTCATTTCATTCGCACCGCATATTGCATTACATCCGCAGAATATGGCATTGTGGGTTGTTATGTTTCAGCACTTATATAACCTAGACAGACTTAGTATGATTTGCATATTGCATTGCATTCTCAGCATAGGATATTGGCTTATTACGTTTTTGCATCGCATAGCCTTGGTACGACTGATAACATTCATGGATTTATGGATTGCCGGTATTTCTGCTTACTCTGATATCGTATGATTTATGATCTTACTTGTATTACCGATGTTACATGATTTATGAGATTGTATTGCATTCTTGGTACTTACCTTGTGCACACACTTTCACCACCCTCTAAGCTTTCTATAAGCTTATGCACGATAGATGTGTGTAGGTGGCATTAGTTCGCAGCAGCGTTGAGTTTGGAGTATGCAGCGGACTTTTGGAGCTTTGATTTTCGACATATATATTTTCCTTTCAACATTGTATTCAAATGTTTATATTAGTGGATATGAGATGATGATGTTGCCTTTGTGATTTGGGTAAACTTGTGGTTATGCTTATTTCGAGTTAAATGTATCTTGGAAAATCCTCCTTGTAAGATCCTAGGATCAGAATCTGGCGTATGGACGCTGGGAGCAGAGAATGGGGTACTACGGAGGCTGTCGGCACCGGATTCGGCGATCGGAAATTTTGTGATCCCGATTTCTGAGTTTCGGACGTGACAGAAGTTGGTATCAAAGCATAACATGGGAATACCTGAGGATAATATCATATATCTGCTGATAGATACCTTATAATGTATGATTGTTGCAAACTTAGAATGATTAGATCCCCGAATTCGAATAACATAGAAACTTCCTAATATAACTCCCTATCATGTGTACATTCGAGAGTGCCCAAGGATGATAGGCCCTTGTTCCTTCCTGTAGGACATGACACCCAAGCGAGTGACCCAAGCGACTCCTGCTTCCTCTCTTGAGATTCCTGTTTCCCCACCTGAGACTTCTGCACCCCCATCCGAGTCTAGTGTAGCACCAACCGTGTCCGTAAGTGCGGACCAGCTGCAGCAGACGTTACAAGCAATGACCGCCATTCTTCAGAGAGGAGGCCGGAAGAGGCGGGCCCCCTCCGGTAGTTCCCAGCAGCATCGACGGCCACAGAGGCACAGGAACGGTCCATCCTTCCGAGCATTTGCACCACCTATACGTCAGTCCTCAAGTGTATACTTCAGATGTGTTGAGGCGGGGTACCTCTTCTGGGAGTGCCCCCACCCTTGGCAGCCCTTACCACCCAAATCATTATCTGGTGCTTGTTTGGGTGTGGTGGGATAGGGCATTGTAGGAACGAGTGTCCCCATCCTCAGCAGCAATAGCGACGACAGTATCTTTCGCTGGGACCCCAGCAGTGACAACAACAGCAACAGTAGAAGGATTCTTAGACACTAAGAGGAGTCGTCGACGATTCGTGTGACTTGGCCCCCCACCGTCTTCCTAGATTGTTCATGAATGAGGCGTCTTGGGAGTTAGAGCTTGAGATTCGTGGACGTTATCTCAATCTCTTAGGTGTTTGATTATGTTGGTATGTTGTGTACTGATTATATATATAGTGGTGTGGTTTCCCTCCCTTGGTAAGCTCTGTATTGATTATGTTGTGGTTTAAATTTTGAGGATGAAATTTTATTAGGAGTGGAGAGTTGTAAGACCCGTATCCTAAACCGTACCGTTCCGTAGGCTTCCGCGGTCTTTCCGGTTAAATTCCGGCAACTTTCGACATTTATTTGACGTTTGTGCGTAATCCTAAGCCGAGTCCTGCAAACTTAAGTCGACTCAACCCAAGACTTGTACCCTAACGACCGCGCCGTCACCGTGGTTCCGACGCAGTGTCTCACGCGCCGAGACGATACCCATGCCAGGAGATATGGGCCCGCGTTCGGTTCGAGGAAAACATCGTGCATTTGCAATTCCGAGAGAATCTTTACAACTTGTCACCTCAATCAATCAATCAATCAATCCCATTAAGGGTCAAGTACATGTCAAGTACACATCACCTCACACCATATCCCCAAGCAACCCCATAAGTCAACAAAATCTTACACAACCCATACCCTTCTTATACAAATTACCCCAAAAGTCAACAAACTCTCACCTCACCCATCACTCCATCACCCATCTTCTCTCTCTCTTATTTCTCCCTTCTTTTCCAAGCAACCCAAAACACACAAAAAAATAAATAAATAAAAATAAAAATAAAAATAAAAATAAAAATAAAATCCCACGTCCAAGCATTTTCCCAAACTCCATGAGAGAATTTTGTGTGTAGCCTACTTCCTAACCCTCTCATCTCCCATCTCAACCCTTCATTCTCCATCATCTTCCGTTGGGATCCAAGCTAAGGATCAAAGAAGCCATTGGAGCCAAGAAGAAAAGATCTAAGGTGGGTGATCCGCCGTTAAATTCGATTTGAGGGCCCACTTGTTGTGGGACCCACTTTATGTATGCATTATTTAGGGAGGCCCATAGTGGTGGGGTCCCTCCCCTTCTCTCTCTCTCTCTCTCTCTCTCTCTCTCTCTCTCTCTCTCTCTCTCTCTCTCTCTCTCTCTCTTCCTGTTTATATGGCCCACCTTGATGTATTATCCTCACCGTCCGATCATGAGGCCCACCATGTTGCTGCCCATTTTTGGGACAAACGTGATAAAGGGGGACGATACAAATATCGGCTTGATCCAAGTAAGTGGGCCATTCTGTAGTGGACCCCACCCTGATGCATGGTGTATCCATGCCGTCCTGCATGAGGACCACAATGATTTATGGGTTGGATCGCACCGTCCAGCTTGTTGGATGGTGAGGCTCACTCCCTGTAGCACTTGATTGGCTAGTGAACCTACAACAGCTATATAGCTGTTGGAACAGCATCATCAGAGAGGTGGGCCCCATTAAACGGTATGTATTATATCCCACTGTCCACCTATTTGCATGGGAGCCACCCCACACGTGTGACACATGTGAGGGTGGGGCCCACCCGAGGCCTTTGGTGTATGGGTTTTGTCCAGCCGTCCATCTGGACGCTGGACGTGAAGCAAATGATAATACAAGAAAATAATAATAAATAATATTTATGTATATTATAATATAATATATATTACATATAATATGTGGTGGGCCCCACGTGGGGACCCACCTGATTGGGAAGGATTGGCTGGCATATCAAACGCCAGCAAGTTCGCTAGGTCCCACTGATGATAACATCAGCAGGTGGTGGACCCCACCGTAACGTATGTTTTGCATCACACCATCCACTTTTGGACAGTGTTGGATGGGCCACATATGGCGTTAGGGTTCTATCCACACCGTCCAGATGGCTGGACAGTGGGCCTTCATGATGTATATGTTACATCCAAACCGTTTACCCATTTGGCGTGCTCGTCCTATTGGTGGGCCACGTATGTGGATCCCACCCTAAGGTATGTGATTCATGATCCCAACCGTTCATCCATTTAGTAAGCTGTCCTAAGGGCTTGAGAAGAAAAATAAGACTGATCTAATATCAAGTGGACCACACTGCAGAAAATAGTGTTGAGTGAACGTCCACCATTGAAACCCCTCTTGGGGTCGCAACAGTTCTGGATCAATTTGAAATTTTTTTTTCATCTTGATTCAGGTCTATGTGACCTTGTGAACAGATTGGATGGAAAATAAATGTTATGGTGGGCCCTACGTGGAACCCACCCCTGACTTTGTTAAGCAGAGCTGCACATGCTGCAGTTATATAGCTACCCTTTTGACGTCAGAAAGCCCGTAGGCCTTGTACTGATGTGTGTATTTTGGCTACACCGTCCACTGTTTGGACAATGGGGACCACTATGGTGCATACGCTGTATCCATACCATCCAAACGTTTGGAATATCATTTGATGGCATAAGTGAAAGGATGAGTCAGATCTAAAGTTCAAAGTGGACCCCACCATTTAAATAGTAGACAGTGACATCCACCATTCAAATTTCTAAGGGCCATGGTAGTTTCCAATTAAGCTGATATTGTTTTCACTTCATTTATCTCTATGTTAACTTATGAATAGGTCGGGTCTCAAATATACATAAGGGTGGGCCCGATTTGATATACATAAGGCCCATCGGTTCAGCCTATTTGAGGTACATGAAGCCTGTTGGTGTGGCCCGCTTGACATAGGAGGCCCATTAAGATGTATTCGATGCCCATGGGCGAGCCCATTGTGATGTTTTCGAGGCGCACATGATATATTCATGGCCCAGGTGCGAGGCCCACATGTTGTGTATTCGAGGCCTCAAATATACATCATGATTGTACGTGAGGCCATGGGCCCACTATATGTTTAGCCCTATGTAGGTCACTCTTTGGGAGCAATGTTGGTTAGATGTCCATATTGATAGGCAATGATGGTTAGACGTCCACATTATGACCTTCCCTTGGGCCTTGTTAGGCCCATTCTCATCATTCTCTTAGTGGGTTAACCCAAATAAGTGGGCCCCATTCGCCATAGACGAATGACTCCATGCTATTGGATTTGATATAACCAAGGCCGAGGGCCGACCTTTATATTATGGTTGATCGACTGTTCATCTATGGACCCTGCCTTGTTTATATGCCGATTGTATTGGCCGATTCTGATTGTCGAGGCCGAGTATCGAAGCCAATTCCGATTGTCAAGGGCGAGTATCAAGGCCGATTCTGATTTGTCGAGGCCGATTATGTAGGCTGATTCTAATTTGTCGAGGCCGATTGTATAGGCCGATTCCGATTGTCGAGGCCAATTCTGAGTTGTCGAGGCTGATTGTATAGGCCGATTTCGATTGCCGAGGCCGAGTATTGAGGCCAATTTTGATTTGTCGAGGCCGAATGTGTAGGACGATTCTGATTTGTAGAGGCCGATTGTATAGGCCGATTCCGATTGTCGAGGGCGATTCTGAGTTATTGAGGCCTATTGTATAGGCCGATTCCGATTGTCGAGGCCGATTCTGAGTTGTCCAGGCCGATTGTATAGGCCGATTTCGATTGTCGAGGCCGAGTATCAAGGCCGATTCTGATTTGTCGAGGCCGATTCTGATTTGTCGAGGCCGAATTCTGATTTGTCGAGCCCGATTCCAATTGTTGAGGCCGAGCATCGAGGCCAATTCTAAGTTGTCGAGGCTGATTGTGATTGTCAAGGCTGAGTATCGAGGCTAATTCTGATTTATCGAGGACGATTATATAAGTCGATTCTGATTTGTCGAGGCCGATTGTATAGGCCAATTCCAATTGTCGAGGCCGAGTGTAAGACCCATATCCTAGCCCGTACTATTTTGTAGGCTTCCGCGATCATCCCGTTCGAATTCCGGCGACCCGCGATCGTTTATCGGCGTTTGCGCGCGAAATGTGTCCCGTATATCTGAGTCGGCTTGACCCGAGACTTGTACCAGTGCGACCGCGCCATCGTCGTGATTCCGATGCCGCGTCTCGTGTACCAGTGCAATACCCACGCTAGGAGTTGTAGGATTGAGAATAAATCGAGGAAACACCACGGCCAACGTGTGTGCCGTTTCCAGGAAGATTCCTGGTTGAGAGAACGAAATCTCTACCCATACCCTCCTCTTTCCACCAAGTCAACCAAGACCTTACCTCTCCCATGCCTTTCATGCCAACAAGGTAATGCTATCCATATGCCATCTCATCTCATGCCTAAAAAGTCAATTAGCCCCATCCCTCACCCATACACTCCATGTCATCCATCCTTATAACTCCCATCACTCTTTCATTTCTCTCTTCACCCTATTCAAGCTACTCCCAAGAGAGCCAACGTCCATGGCTTCCAAAGAGATTAGAGAGTCATGTGTGGCCCACCTTTTACCCCTCTCATCTCCCATCTTCACATTTCAAATTTCATCATCCACCCTTAAAGAAGGAGCTTAGGAGCTAAGGAGTTCAAGGAGCTAAAGAAGATCGATCGGTGGGTGATCATGAAGTTTCTATCATTAATCTCTATTTGAGGGCCCACCTGTGGTGAGACCTATCTCTATGTATGCATGTATATGAAGGAGCTCATAGTGGTGGAGCTCCTCCCATGTCCACTGATCGCTCTTTCTATCTATCTCTCTCTCTTTCCCATATGTTGTGGACCCCATGTGATGTGTGTGTTCTATATCCATGCCGGCCACCAACGTCCAGCGGACCAGCCCACCTTAGTCGTCCGTTTTGGACGGACCCTGGCGAAAGGAAATACAACTATCAGTTTGATTCAAAACTCTAGTGGGCCACACGTGGGAACCACCTGAAATGGAAATGGTTTGGCTGGGATACCTCACGCCAGCTATATAACTACTGTACGTCAGCAAGCTGTGTGTAACCCACAGCATGCATGTGTATTCCACCTTGATGTACTTATTTTATATCCAGTCCGTCCCGCGTCCCTGTTGCTGGACGCTGGCTGGATGATATAATATATATATTGTATATGTAGATATAATATATATATTATATATATTATTTTAATATTATATATGAATGAAGATGGTGGGCTACTTCTAGTGGCCCACCATTAATTACATATCTGTACTGTCCAGATGTAACTGGACGTTGGATATAGAGTATATATATATATAGGAAAAGGTACAATGCGCTCGAGCTGATTTTAACGCCCCATGAAGTTGAGCTGTGTGGGCCCCACCGTGATGCGTTTCGAACATCTACCCCATCAGTCAGATGCACCATTCCATCGTGGGCCTAGGTCTCAAAAATCAAGTCAATCCATGACTTGTGTGGGCCACACCACATATGGAAGTGGAGAGGGGCCGTGCACCATTAAAACATTCATAACCATTTTTGAGGGCCCACCGAGATGTGGTTTGCAAATTCAGCCTATCCATTATGTGTGTCCCACTTGAATGAGGGTTCAGACCAAGTTTCAGGCTCATGCAAAACTTAGGTGGGTCCCACCAAGTGCTTTTATATGTTTTAACGGTGTCTTCACATAATTTTAGATGGTATGGCCCACCTGAGTTCCATATATGGCTGATTTTTAAAATATCCCATAATTTAAAGGGGACCCATTAAATGCACGATGTTGATGGTCGACACGCATCACGGTGGGGCCCACACAGCTCGGCCTCACGAGAGCTTACCGTCAGCTCGAGCGCTTTGTACCTTTTCCTATATATATATATATATATATATATATATATATATATATATATATATATATATATATATATATATATATTTAAGTATATAATATATAATACTTTAACATTGTTTAATATATATATTATTATGGTGGGCCACCCCTACGTGGGACCCTCCTGATATAAATAAGATTGGCTGGTGTACGCATGCACCAGCAATATAGCCGACGTGGTGTCGTCAGCAAGTTCTGTAGATCCCCACCATGATACATGTGTAGTATCCATAGCGTCCATCTGCTCAGCGGCATGGATGTCATGCACGGCCCCTCCCCCTGGCGTGTTTCATCCTGCCGTCCATCCTTTTTGTTTTGATGGTGGGGCCATTTGTCCCAATGACGTCAGCAAGTTCTGTGGGTCCCACGTGATGTACATGTACGTCCCACCCGTCCCGCCACTGTTGGACAATGTTTAGATTGTGCCAGGTTTCATGGACAATATTTGGGTGGTGCTGATTTACTTGGAAAAGGTTTGGTTGGTGCGGATTTACTTGGGCAATGTTTGGATAGTGTTGATCATCATTAGTGGCCATGTGCTCATGGACTGATAGTGTACAGTGATACACATGTTACACCTGCAACTAGTGAAATGATTTTTGGTGTGGTCCAAGCCCATTTGAGGTCGTTAGTGCGGCCTATCCATTGGGCCCATCATGATGTATTTTTTGCCCATGTATGGGGCCCACTTTTTTGTATTTGAGGCCCATTGTGGTGTATTCATGATCCATTTAGCGTGGCCCATATATTGCGGCTCATTTGATGTATATGAGGCCCATTAGTGCGGCCCATTAATGTAGCCAGCTTGATGTATATGAGGCCCATTGGTGCGACCTGTGGATGCAACCCACGTACCGTATATTAGGCCTATGAGATGCAACCCATTGTGGTGTATACGTAGTCCAGATATGAGGCCCATTGTAATGTACATTTAACCCATGTGATGCGGCCCATAGTGATGTATTTTCGATCCATATGTGCGGCCCATCGAGTCGTATATGTGGCCCTGGAATGAGGGCCAATGCGATGTATTTGAGGCCGAAGTGCAGGGCCCACCTGTTGTATATTCAAGGCCCATTGAGATATGTGATTTTGTTATGATGTATGTAATGATGTTATGTGGGTCACTGCTTGGGAGTGATGTTGGTTAAATGTCCACATTGATGGGCAGTGATGGTTAAATGTCAACATTGTGACCTTCCTTTATGCCTGGTTAAGCCCATTCTCATCATTCTCTGGTGGGTTAACCCAAACGAATGGGCCCCATTGATATTGATTGGTCCAACATCGATCGTCCATCTATGGACCCCGCCTTGCGTCGAGATCAATTGTCGATTCCGATTAACGTGACCGATTTGCCGACTCTGATTATTGATCGATCCCGATTGTCGTGACCGATTTACCGATTTTGATTATCGATCGATCTCGATTGTCGTGGCTAATTGTCGATTCCGATTGACGTGATTGATTTGTCGACTCTAATTATCGATCGATCCCGATTGTCGTGACCGATTTGCCGATTTTGATTATCGATCGATCCTGATTGTCGTGGCCAATTATCGATTTTGATTGACGTGATCGATTTGTTGACTCTGATTATCAATCGATCTCGATTATCGTGGCCGATTGTCGATTCTAATTGACGTGACCGATTTGCCGACTCTAATTATCGATCGATCCCGAATGTCGTGACCGATTTGTCGATTCTGAATATCGATCGATCCCGATTGTCGTGGCTAATTGTCGATTCCTATTGATGTGACCGATTTGCCGAGTCTGATTATCGATTGATCCCGATTATCGTGACCGATTTGTCGATTCTGATTATCGATCGATCCTAATTGTCGTGGCAGATTGTCAATTCCATTGACGTGACCGATTTACCGACTCTGATTATCGATCGATCTCGATTTTCGTGGCTGATTGTCGATTCCGATTGACGTGACCGATTTGCCAATTCTGATTATCGATCGATCCCGATTGTCGTGGCCGATTGTCGATTCCAATTGACGTGATCGATTTGCCGACTCTGATTATCGATCGATCCCGATTGTCATGACCGATTTACCGATTCTGATTATCGATCGATCCCGATTGTCGTGGCCGATTGTCTATTCCGATTGACGTGACCGATTTGCTAACTCTGATTATCAATCAATCCCGATTGTCGTGCTCGATTTGCCGATTCTGATTATCGATTGATCCCGATTGTCGTGGCCGATTGTCGAATCCGATTGTCATGACCGATTTACCGATTCTGATTATTGATCGATCCCGATCGTCATGGCCGATTGCTGATTCCAATTAACGTGACCAATTTGCCGATTTTGATTATCAATCGATTCCGATTGTCGAGGCCGACTCCGATTGTCGAGACCTATATGGTGTATATACGACTCGTTGTTGAGCCCCATTGTGATGTATATTCGGCCCATGTTTTAAGCTTAATGTGATGATTATGAGGTCTATGTGATGAGGCCCGTTGTGATGTATTTGAGGTTCAGGCGATGGAGCCCATCGTGATGTATGTTAGGCTTATGTGAAAGGCCCATCGTGATGTATATTAAGCTCTTGAGAGAGGCCCATGATGTTGTATATTTGGTCCTTATGTGAGGTCATGGATCCACCATATGTTAGGATCTATGAGGGTCATTTATAGGGGGCAATGTTGGTTAAATGTCCACATTATCGAGGTCGATTATCGATGTTGGTTATTGGTACCGATTATGAGTATGTGACAGCATAGCATCATGATACATGCCCATACGCTTTATCTGCATGTTTTTTATGAGATGTGGTTGATCATTGCATATGTCATTGAGCATGTTGTTATGAGATTCTCTGATAGGCGGAGGTTATCTCACATGAGCGCACGGTATGCGCAGGATTGATGCATGACTGGATTGCATGACTCATGCATCTTGCATTATGATTACTGTATGCCCTAGCAACATCAAGGTCGTAGCCTCCGCATGCATATCGTGGATGGCCAAACGGTACACCGAAAATTTGTTCTAGCATCAGGCTGCCATAGATGGCCCTGAGTAAAAATCCCTAAACCCTTTTAGTACTAGAGGACGCCCCAACGTCGAAATCAAGTGGATACATGAGCGCCCGAGTGCCGAATACCAGGAGGCCGCGTGTCCCACTGTGTCGTGGTCGGTTGGGAGGGGGTGTGGCTTTACCCGCCCGAGCGTAGAGTGCATTGCTAGGTTAAGTCTGACCAGCTTGAGGAATGGGTCCGCTATCGACATGCCGAATAGGTATTGACAAACTATTATCCAGGCAGATAGTGAGGTTTCTTACGCTCACTTGGACTGTGCGGCTGGGAGAGCGGCAGTGCCATTTGGAGTGTACTAAACCCCGGTGATGATCCCAGAGATGAACCGTACTGATATGTAGACTTATTGAGCAGGATTTGTATACTCATTCATTCATTATCCACTCATGCTGGTGGTGCGCAACTATTTGATATGTGAACTTTCATAATGACCAAGATTTCGGTTGGGGCGCTCGACTAACCTGAGATCAGAAGTTTACCACATTGAGTCTGACTATCCAAATTTAGGTATGGGACTGGTTTAAATAAAAGTCCCTTGTGATGGACGCCATAGCCTGCGATACTACATACTATCAGCCCGACTTCACATTCCAGCATGGTCATTCCATTTGCACCGCATATTGCATTACATTCATGGCATATGACATTTTGGGTTACCTGTGTTTCTGCATTTATATGGTTTAGATACGACATCTGATATTTGACTCTTTATGACTCCTCATTTGTATAGTTGATCTGTATCGCGTATTCCGACATTGCTTGACTCATGGACTTACCAGTATTTTCGCTTACTCTGATAACATATGATTCATGACCTTGCGTATATTTCGACATTGTATGATTATGACATTGCGTTGAATACTTGACACTTACCTTGTGCACACACGTACACCATCCTCTAAGTTTTCTATAAGCTTATGCACGATAGATGCGTGCAGGTGATGTTAGGTTGCAGCTGTGTTGAGCTTGGAGCGTGCAACGGTCTTCTGGAGCTTAATTTTCGATTTATGTATTTTTCTTTTAGCATTGTACTGAAATGATTATATTAGTGGATATGTGATGATGATGTTGCCTTTGTGAATTGGATAATCTTGTGGTTATGCTTATTATGAGTTAAATGTACATAAAAAAAAAATAAAATTCCTTGTAGGATCCTAGAATCGGATTCTACCATATGGACGCTAGGAACTGAGAATGGGGTATTACGGAGGCTTTCGGCACCGGATTCGGTAATCGGGATTCCTGTGAATTCGATTTCTGGGTTTGGGGCGTGACAGAAGTTGGTATCAGAGTATAACTTGGGCATACCTGAAAAAAACATCACATATCTGTTGATAGCTACACTACACTGTATGATTGTTGAGAACTTAGAATGGTTAGGTCCCCAAGTTCGAATAACTTAGAAATTTTCTGACATATCCCCCTATCGTTAAGATTGCGAGACTGCATAATCCGAAGATTAGTTAGGTCACCATAGGGTCGATGATGCGTCTTAGTGGTGCGAGGTTGATATTAGAGACCGCTATCTTCATCCCTTTGTAGATTGATTGTGCCTTCACATATATACTTGATGATATTTCATCTTCCCTTGTCTATTTTATAAATTTCGAGGACGAAATTTTTATTTGGTAGGAAGAGCTGTAAGACTCGTATCCTAGCCCGTACTGTTTCGTAAGTTTCCGCGGTCATCCCGATCGAATTCCGGCTACCCGCGATCGTTTATCTGCGTTTACGCGTGACCCTGAGATGTGTTCTTTATATCTGAGTTGGCTCGACCCAAGACTTGTACCAATGCGACCGCGGCGTCCCCGCGGTTCCGATGCTGCATCTCGTGTACCGGTGTGATACCCACGCCAGGAGTTGTAGGCTTGAGAATAAATCGAGGAAACACTGCGGGCAACGTGTGCGCCGTTTCTAGGAAGATTCGTGGTTAAGAAAATGAAATCTCTACCCATACCCTCCTCTTTCCACCAAGTCAACCAAGACCTTACCTCTCCTATGCCTTTCATGCCAACAACGCAATGCTACCCATACCCCATCTCATCTCATGCCTAAAAAGTCAATTAGGCCCATCCCTAACCCATACACTCCATGTCATCCATCCTTACAACTCTCATCACTCTTTCATTTCTCTCTTCACTCCATTTAAGCAACTCCCAAGAGAGTCAAAGCAACTCCCAAGAGAGTCAATGTCCATGGCTTCCAAAGAGATTAGAGAGCCATGTGTGGCCCACCTTCTACCCCTCTCATCTCCCATCTCCACCTTTCAAATTTCATCATCCACGCTTAAAGAAGGAGCTTAGTAGCTAAGGAGTTCAAGGAGCTAAAGAAGACCTATCGGTGGGTGATCTTGAAATTTCTATCATTAATCTCTATTTGAGGGCCCACCTATGGTGGGACCCATCTTGATGTATGCATGTATATGGAGGAGCTCATAGTGGCGGAGCTCCTCCCATCTCCACCGATCGCTCTCTCTTTCTCTCTATCTCTCTCTCTTTGCCATATGTTGTGGACCCCATGTGATGTGTGTTCTATATCCATGCCGGTTGTCGTGTGACCCGCATTGCCGACGTCCAGCGGACCAGCCCACCTTAGCCGTCGATTTTGGACGGACCCTGGCGAAGGGAAATACAACTATCAGTTTGATTCAAAACTCTAGTGGGCCACACGTGGGAACCACCTGAAATGGAAGTGGTTTGGCTAGGATACCTCACGCCAGCTATATAACTGTTGTATGTCAGCAAGCTGTGTAGGTCCCACCGGCTATATAGCTACTGCTATGAGTACAACAAGTGGGCCTGATCATAAGGCATGTGATATATCCACACTGTCCAGCATTTTCTAGACGGTGGACACCGCTGACACGTGTGATCTACACCGTGTGTAACCCACAGCGTGCATGTTTATTCCACCTTGATGTACTTATTTTATATCCAGTCCGTCTAGCGTCCCTGTTGCTGGACGCTGGCTGGATGATATAATATATATATTGTATATGTAAATATAATGTATTAATATTATTTTAATATTATATAAGATTGAAGATGGTGGGCCACTTCTATGTGGGACCCACCTTTAATTACATAATCTGCACCGTCCAGATGTAACTGGATGGTGGATATAGAGTATATATATATATTATATTTAAGTATATAATGTATAATACTTTAACATTGTTTAATATATATATTATTATGGTGGGCCAGATATAAATAAGATTGGTTGGTGTACGCATGCACCAGCAATATAGCTGACGTGGTGTCGTCAGCAAGTTCTGTGGACCCCACCGAATATGTGTTTCAACTCACCATCCATATGGACGGTGGGATGCAGTGACATCACCAAGATCTGTGGATCCCCGCCATGATACATGTGTCGTATCCATAACGTCCATCTGCTCAGCGACATGGATGTCATGCACAGCCCCTCCCCCTGGCGTGTTTCATCCTGCCGTCCATCCTTTTTGTTTTGATGGTGGGGCCCATCTGTCCCAATGACATCAGCAAGTTCTGTGGGCCCCACGTGATGTACATGTACGTCCCAGCCATCCTGTCGCTGTTGGACAATGTTTGGATGGTGCCGGGTTTCATGGACAATATTTGGGTGGTGCTGATTTACTTGGAAAATGTTTGGTTGGTGTCAATTTACCTAGGCAATGTTTGGACCCTGTTGATCATCATTAGTGGGTCATGTGCCCATAGACTGATAGTGTACAGTGATACACATGTTACACCAGCAACTAGTGAAATGATTTTTGGTGTGGTCTAAGCCCATTTGAGGCCCATTAGTGCGGCCTATCTATGGGGCCCATCATGATGTATTTTTTGCCCATGTATGGGGCCCACTTGTTTTGTATTTGAAGCCCATTGTGGTGTATTCATGATCCATTTGGCAAGGCCCATATATTGCGGCCCATTTGATGTATATGAGGCCCATTAGTGCGGCCCATTAATGTAACCCACTTGATGTATATGAGGCCCATTGGTGCGACCCGTGTATGCGGCCCACGTGCCGTATATTAGGCCCATGAGATGTGGCCCATTGTGGTGTATATGTTGCCAGATATGAGGCCCATTGTAATGTACATTTAACCCATGTGATGCAGCCCATAGTGATGTATTTTCGATCCATATGTGCGGCCCATCGAGTTGTATATGTGGCCTTGGAATGAGGGCCAATGTGATGTATTTGAGGCCCAACTGTAGGGCCCACCTGTTGTATATTCAAGGCCCGTTGAGATATGTGATTTTGCCATGATGTATGTAATTATATTATATGGGCCACTGCTTGGGAGTGATGTTGTTAAATGTCCACATTAATGGGCAGTGATGGTTAAATGTCCATATTGTGACCTTCCCTTATGCCTAGTTAAGCACATTCTCATCATTCTCTGGTGGGTTAACCCAAACGAATGGGCCCCATTGATATTGATTAGTCCAACATCGGTCTTCCATCTATGGACCCTGCCTTGCGTCGAGATCAATTGTCGATTCCGATTGACGTGACCGATTTGCCGAGTCTGATTATCAATCGATCCCGATTGTTGTGACCAATTTGCTGATTCTGATTATCGATCAATCCCGATTGTTGTGGACGATTGTCGATTCCGATTGACGTGACCGATTTGTCGACTCTAATTATCGATCGATCTTGATTGTAGAGGCCGATTGTCGATTCCGATTGACGTGATCGATTTATTGACTCTGATTATCGATGGATCCCGATTATCGTGACCGATTTGTCGATTTTGATTATCGATCGATCCCGATCGTCATGGCTGATTGTCGATTGTGATTGACGTGACCGATTTGCCGACTCTGATTATCGATCGATCCCGATTGTCATGACCAATTTGCCGATTCTGATTATCGATCCATCCCGATTGTCGTGGCAGATTGTCGATTGCGATTGACGTGACCGATTTACCGACTCTGATTATCGATCGATCCCGATTGTCGTGACCGATTTGCCGATTCTGATTATCGATCGATCCCGATTGTCGTTGTCAATTGTCGATTCCGATTGACATGACCGATTTGTCGACTCTGATTATCGATCGATCCCGATTGTCATGATCAATTTGCAGATTCTGATTATCGATCGATCCCGATTATCATGGTAGATTGACGTGACCGATTTGACGACTCTGATTATCGATCGATCCCGATTGTCGTGACCGATTTGCCAATTCTGATTATCGATCGATCTCGATTGTCGTGACCGATTGCCGATTCCGATTGATGTGACTGATTTGCCAACTCTGATTATCGATCAATCCCGATTGTCTTGACCGATTTTCCGATTCTGATTATCGATCGATCTCGATTGTCGTGGCCGATTGTCAATTCCAATTGACATGACCGATTTGCCGACTCTGATTATCGATCGATCCCGATTGTCGTGACCGATTTGCCTATTCTGATTATCGATCGATCCCAATTGTCATGGCCAATTGTCAATTCTGATTGACATGACCGATTTGCCGACTCTGATTATCGATCGATCCCGATTGTCGTGTCCGATTTGCCGATTCTGATTATCGATCAATCCCGATTGTCGTGCCCGATTGTCAATTCCGATTGACGTGACCAATTTGCCGACCCTGATTATCGATCGATTGCGATTGTCGTGACCGATTTGCCGATTCTAATTATCGATCGATCCCGATTGTCAATTCCAATTGACGTGACCGATTTGCCGACTCTGATATCGATCGATCCCGATTGTCGTGACCGATTTTGCCAATTCTGATTATCAATCGATCCCGATCGTCGTGGCCAATTGCCGATTCCGATTAACGTGACTGATTTGCCGATTCTGATTATCAATCGATCCCGATTGTCAATGCCAAGTATCGAGGCCGACTCCGATTGTCAAGGCCGATTATCGAGACCTATATGGTGTATATGCGGCTCGTAGTTGAGGCCCATTGTGATGTATATTCGGCCCATGTTTTAAGCTTAATGTGATGAATATGAGGTCTATGTGATGAGGCCCGTTGTGATGTATTTGAAGGCCAGGCGATGGAGCCCATTGTGATGTATGTTAGGCCTATGTGAAAGGCCCATCGTAATGTGTATTAAGCTCTTAAGTGAGGCCCATGATGTTGTATATTTGGCCCTTGTGTGAGGTCATGGATCCACTATATGTTAGGATCTATGAGGGTTAGGATCTATGAGGGTCATTCCTTGGGGGGCAATGTTGGTTAAATGTCCACATTGTCGAGGTCGATTGTCGATGCCGGTTATTGGTACCGATTATGAGTATGTGACAACATAGCATCATGATACATGCCCATACGCTTTATCTGCATGTTTGTTATGAGATGTGGTTGATCATTGCATATGTTATTGAGCATGTTGTTATGATACTTCCTGATAGGCGGAGATTATCTCACATGAGCGTACGGTATGCGCAGAATTTATGCATGACTGGATTGAATGACTCATGCATCTTGCATTACGATTATTGTATGCCCTAGCGACATCAGGGCCGTAGCCTCCACAGGCATATCGTGGATGGTCAGACGGGACACCAGAAAATTGTTCTAGCATCGAGCTGCCACAGATGGCCCTGGTTGAAAATCCTTAAACCCTCTTGGTACTAGAGGACACCCCAATGTCGAGACCAACTGGATACATGATCACTCGAGTGCCGAATACCAGGAGGTCGTGTCTCCTACTGTGTCGTGGTCGGTTGGGAGGGGGTGTGGCCTTACCCGCCCTAGTGTAGGGGGTATTGCTCGGCTAAGTCTGACCAACTCGAGGAATGAGTCCGCTATCGACGTGCCGAATATGTATTGACAAACTATTGGCCAGGCAGATAGTGAGGTTTCTTACGCTCACTTGGACTGTGCGGATGGGAGAGAGACAGTGCCATTTGGAGTGTACTAAAACCCGGTGATGATTCCAGAGATGAACCGTACTGATATGTGGACTTATTGAGCAGGATTTGCATACTCATTCATTCACTATCCACTCGAGCTGATGATGCGTAACTATTTGATATGTGATCTTTCGTAATTTCCAGGATTTCGGTTGGGTCGTGCGACTAACCTGATATCAGGAGTTTACCACATTAAGTCTAACTATCCAAATTTAGGTATGAGACTGGTTTGGATAGAAGTCCCTTGTGATGGACCACATAGCCTGCGATACTACGTACTATCATCCCGACTTCACACTCCAGCATGGTCATTCCATTTGCACTGCATATTGCATTACATTCGTGGCATATGGCATTTTGGGTTACCTGTGTTTCTGCATTTATATGGTTTAGATATGACATCTGATATTTGACTCTTTATGACTCCTCATTTGTATAGTTGATCTGTATCGTGTATTCTGACATTGCTTGACTCATGGACTTACTAATATTTTCGCTTACTCTAATAACATATGATTCATGACCTTGCGTCTATTTTGACATTGTATGATTATTACATTGCGTTGAATACTTGGCACTTACCTTGTGCACACACTTACACCATCTTCTAAGCTTTCTATAAGCTTATGCACGATAGATGCGTGCAGGTGATGTTAGGTTGCAGCTGTGTTGAGCTTGGAGCGTGCAGCGATCTTCTGGAGCTTGTTTTTCGATTTATCTATTTTCCTTTTAGCATTGTACTGAAATGATTATATTAGTGGATATGTGATGATAATGTTGCCTTTGTGAATTGGGTAATCTTGTGGTTATGCTTATTATGAGTTAAATGTAGAAAAAAAATAAAAAATTCTTGTAGGATCCTAGAATCGGATTCTAGCATATGGACGCTGGGAACCAAGAATGGGGTACTACAGAGGCTGTCGGCAGCGAATTCGGCGATTGGGATTCCTGTGAATCCGATTTTCGGGTTTGGGGCGTGACACTGAGTGTCGAGGCCGATTCCGAGTATCGATTTCGATTGTTAAGGTCAATTGTCGAGACCTATGTGATGTATATATGTGGCCGTATTTGAGGCTCATTGTGATGTGTATTCATCCTGTGTTTAAGGTATAGTGTGATGTATATGAGGCCTATGTGATGAGGCCCATTGTGATGCAATTGAGGGCTAGGCAATGGAGCCCATTGTGATGTACGTTAAGCTCATGTGAAAGGCCCATCATGATGTGTATTAAGCTCTTGAGTGAGGCTCATGGTGTTGTATATCAGGCTATTTGTGAGGCCATGGGTCCACTATATGTTATGCTCTATATGGGCCAACCCTTGGGGTCAATGTTGGTTAAATGTCCACATTGTCGAGGCTGAATGTCGAAGCCGATTGTTGATGTTGGTTATTAATATCGATTATGAGTATGTGACAACATAACATCATAATACATGCCCATACACATCATCTGCATGTTTGATATGAGATATGGTTGACCGTTACATATGCATCGGGCAGGTTGTTCATGGGACTCCCTGATGGGCGGAGTTGCCCCACATAAGCGCACTATAAGCGTAGTATTGATGCATGATTGGACGGTATAACTAATGCATCTCGCATTGTGTGATTATTATTACCATTCGCCCTAGCGACATCAGGACTGTATCCTTCACATGCATATCGTGGATGGCCATACGGGATATCGAAAATCTGTTCTACATGGGGTGTTATAGATATGCTTAGGTGAAAGTCCCAGAACCCTCTTGGTTCCAGAGGTTGTTCCAACGTATAGTCCGAGCGGATGCATGAGTGCATGAGGGCCGTATACCGTTAGGCAGCGTCTCCCAGTGTGTCGTGGTCGGTTGGATGGGGGTATGACGTTACCTGCCCTGGAAGAGGGGGCAATGCTAGGCTGAGTCTGACCAGCTTGAGGAATGGGTCCGCTATTGACAAGTCGTGCCCAATATTGCCAGGCAGATAGTGAGGTCTCTTCCACTCACCTTGTTGAGCGCGATGGGGTGGCAATTTAGTTTGGAATGTAATAGACCCCGGTGATTTTCTAGAGAGGAACCGTACTGATATGTTGACTTATTAAGTAGGAATTGCATACTCATTTATTCATTCATTCACTCACTATCCACTCGGGCTGGTGCAACTAATTATTGTGTACCTGTACATGGCCTAGAGTTCGGTTGGGCGCGTGACTAATCAGAGATCAGGAATCTACCACATTGAGTCTGACTATCTAAATTTAGGTCTGGGACTGATTTGGATAAAAGTCCTTGTAATAGACCCTATAGCTTGAAATACTACGTACTATTATCCCGACTCCACTCCAGCTTGGTCATTTCATTCGCACCGCATATTGCATTACATCTGCAGCATATGAACATTTTGGGTTGTTATGTTTCAGCACTTATATAGCCTAGACAGACTTAGCATGATTTGCATATTGCCTTGCATTCTCAGCATAGGATATTGGTTTATTACGTTTTTGCATCGCATAACCTTAGTACGACTGATAGCTTTCATGGATTTATGGATTGCCAGTATTTCTGTTTACTCTGATATCGTGTGATTTATGATATTGTATGTATTACCAATGTTATATGATTTATGGCATCGTATTGCATTCTTGGCACTTACCTTGCACACACACTTTCACCACCCTCTAAGCTTTCTATAGGCTTATGCAAGATAGATGCGTACAGGTATCGTTAGTTCGTAGTAGCGTTGAGCTTGGAGCATGCAGCGGACTTCTGGAGCTTTGATTTTTGACATATGTATTTTCCTTTCAGCATTGTATTCAAATGTTTATATTAGTGGATATGTGATGATGATGTCGCCTTTGTGATTTGGGTAAACTTGTGGTTATGCTTATTTCGAGTTAAATGTAACTTGGAAAATCCTCCTTGTACGATCCCATGATCGAAATCTGGCGTATAGACACTCGAAGCCGAGAATGGGGTACTACGGAGGCTGTCGACACTGGATTCGGCGATCGAAAATTTCGTGAACGCGATTTCTGAGTTTGGGGCATGACATTTTGCAAATGCGCGGTGTTTTCCTCGAACTCAATGCGGGCCCACATCTCCTGGCTCAGGTATCGCCTCGGTGCGCGAGACGCGGTGTCGGAAACGCAGCAATGGCGCAGTCGCAAGGGTACAAGTTTCGAGTCGAGCTAACTCTGATATATGGGACACGACTCAGGATCGCATGCAAACATCGATAATAGATCGCGGGTCGTCGGAATTCGACTGGGAGGACCACGGAGGCCTAAGGAATGGTACGGGCTAAGATACGAGTCTTACATAGTCAAATTCTCGTACCATGCCCTGGGAGCTTGTTTTAATCCATTGAGTATTTTTTTTAGGCGATAAACATGATCGGTATGTTTAGGGTCTTCAAAACCCATAGGCTATTCAACATATACTTCCTCATGTAGATCACTGTTCAAGAAAGTACTCTTAACATCCATTTGATAAATTTTGAATTTTTTGTAATAATTAATGGATATGAACAGTCTGATAGATTCAAGATGAGCTACTGGGGAAAAGGTTTCATCATAATTGATACCTTCTATCCGAGTGTACACTTGTACAACCAGTCTAACCTTGTTTCTTATAATATTACTAAGTTCATCAGACTTATTTTTAAAGATCTATTTAGTTGCAATAATTTATTTATTATTAGGTCTAGGAACTAAGTACCATACATCATTCCTTACGAATTGATTAAGTTCATCTTGCATAGCCACTATCCAGTTTTCATCAGCAAGCGCTTCTTTTACATTGGTCGGCTCAATTTAGAATATGAAGCACGCATAATTACAAATGTTTTCTAATTGTCTACGAGTGCGCACACCAGTGAGAGGATTTCCAAGAATTTGATCAGTTGGATAGTCTTTAACTGACCGCAGTTCAGTGTCATTTTGACTAGATCAAGAGTCTGGTTTATCAAATAAAGATACTTTATCATCTTCTGAACTTAAGACAGGTGTATTCAAGTGATCATCTATAACCACATTAATGGATTCTTGAATTACACCAGTCCTTTTGTTGAGAACACTATACGCTCGACCGTTTAGCGCATATCCTAGGAAAATACCCTCGTCACTTTTAGTGTCGAATTTTCTCAGATTTTTCCGGTCACACAAAATGTAACACTTGTTGCCAAAAACTCGAAAGTATTTGACTGTAGACTTCTTATTGAACCATAGTTCATAAGCAGTCTTATTATTATATTTTCTAGTATAAACATGGTTAATGATATAACAAACCGTGTTCAATGCTTCGACCCAAATTTTTTTAGGAAATTTCATACTATTTAACATCACATTAACCATTTCTTAAAGTACTCGATTTTTTCTTTCAACTACCCCACTCTGTTGAGGTGTCTTTAGTGTAAAATACTCATGCGATATTCCATGATCGCTACAGAACTTCTCAAAACTGCTATTATCAAATTCGGAACGATGATCATTGCGGATTTTCAGAAGGTTTTTGAATATCTACTCTCATTTTACTTTTGCAAATTTTATAAAAGTTCTTGGCTAATAGTGTCATATCATCTTCAGAGTTTTCAAAATCAGAATTACTAGCACTTTCATGAAAAACATTTTTAGAAGACTTAAGGGCGATGGACTTACCTTTAGGAGCCTTAAAGTTTAACTCATAGGTTTGTAAATAACCAACCAGCTCTTCAACCCTCATATTATCCGTATCACGAAGTTCCTAAATGGTAGTGACCTTATAATTGAATCTATCAGGCAATGAGGGCAATATCTTTGCACAAACTTTGCTTTCTGGGATACTATCACCAAGAACCCACATAGAGTTGACTATGTCATTTAACTTAGTATAGAAATCTATGAAAGTTTCACTTTCTTCTATATGTATCTCCTTAAACCGAGTGGTGAGCATTTGAAGTTTAGATTTCTTGACAATAGTCGTACCCTTGTGTGTCATTTCTATAATGTCTTAGGCACAAGATATAATTCTTTTGAATTCATCCAGTGATAGTGCACAAGTGATTGCATTTAAAGCCTTTGCATTGACACTATCATTTTTCTGAAGTGTGGTCCAAGAAAAATAAGGTGTAACTTTCATAGTTTTGGATCCATTAGTGCCAGTCACTTCAGTGGTAGGAGGGGTCCATCTAGTCTCTGTGGCTCACCACACGCTCTCATCTATGGACCTTAAAAAGATTCTCATTCTGGCTTTCCAATAGGCATAATTCGAGCCATCAAAAGGTGGAGGCTTAATGATTGAGAGATTATCAAAATTTGACATCTTATAAGCTCAGATCGGTTAGCTTAGGAAATGAATCCAAATAAAAAGAGCTATTAGGCTTTGATACCATTTGAAAAGGCCGATCTATACGTCCTGGGGGGGGGGGGGGGGGTGAATAGGATTATGCCAAATTAAAAATTAAATGCTGAATTGAAAGAAAGATAGCACAATCAAGTAATAAAGAAGCACAAGTAAATAACAACCTCAAATGTACTAGTCTTGAGAGGTTGATACAAACTTAGTTCTAAGGACAACATAATACCAAAAACCAAAGGCTTATGGTAGGATAACCTTACTAGAACGTTTGTAAGTATCAAAAACTAAACCAATAAAGAGGCAAATGAAATAGCAAAGGAAATAAACTAAGTTACTACAACATTCCTACAAGTGCATAAAGTAAATTACACCATTCACCACAAATGCTTAAAATAAATTACAACATTGACATACATAAGAACATTCCATCATCAACCACAACTCCAGGAATTATAATGGTTCATATGCGTGTACACCAACTGTTAGAAAATAGCCACACAACTACTCTACTCCTAATATCCACTCCCTCAGGATATTAGCGTTCACTATGAAAAAGGTTTTCCAAGGTTCACCTTAAAACCTTCACAATTGTATCTTTAGTTAGGCTTACACAATTACAAAAACCCCACACTCTGAGATTTCCTGGATTACCTCAGACAAAACCAAAAAGATATTTTTCTGGCACAACCTCAAAAACCAAAAAAGATATACAGAATTAAAAATGATACTTATCAGGAAATTCTCCTTTTAAAGAAGCCCGGTAGAACCAATCCGATGTAGACGAAGATTTTCAATGTCCAGTCTCACAGATGAAAAAGTTCTAGTTCTAAATGATTTTTAATTAAATTAACCTGGGCTAGCTTGATTTGATTTTGATCTTAAGAAATGACAAAATACAAATCCCTTCTTAATATAAGATTGGAATAAAGATGACATAATCAAATTACAAAAGCTAATTAAAGAGAATCTAAAATGAGCATAATATAGCTTAACAAATTCATAAACTTATTTCTTAGAGTGGTGTCTTGATTTCGCTTTTTTGAATGAATAAACTCTGAAATTCGTGCTTTATTTATAAGTGAAAATACTGTTCACTTGACTAATCTAAGGGTCGGTTTGACTAGTCGAAGGACCAACAAAATTTTAAAATTTCTAGCGCGATAAGATAAGGTCGTTACTCGACTGGTCGAGTGGCCTGCTCGACTAGTCGAGTAATGCACTCGACTGGTTGAGTGGGACCAGAAAAGCTTGCTAGACTTTGAGTCGAGCCTGCTCGACTGGTCGAGTAGTCTCCAGGACTGGTCGAGAGTCTAACAGAAAATTCTGAAAAATAACAACAAACCTTGGACTGGTCGAGAAAACTCTTAGACTGGTCGAGCCAGTACTTGGACTAGTCAAACAAGGTCTAAGACTAGTCGAGAAAAAGACCTATAAACTTATGAAATGACCCACATAAAATGTGTAACGAATCTGACACAACCTATGGTCAATCTAGGGTCATCCATACCTGTTTGTGAGTTGGATCAATTGAAACATCAGTTGCTTCAGAATCTTGATTACTTGTGATACGTGAAGCTTGAGTTCGATCTCTTGAACTTGAGCTTGAGTTACGCTTGAGTTCTTGAGTCTTTAACGTATAGTATTTGAACTTCAAACTTGAACTTGAGTTACGCTTGAAACCATGATCTTCAACAATCTTCTCTTTGTTCACTCCCCAAGTATAGGGTTGTGATGTAGTAATAAAACTCGGTAAGACCGAGGTCGAATCCACAGGGACTGGTCGTCACAATTCAAATTCACGATTCTCCTTAACTAATTCAACAAATAATGGAGCAATTTACTAACACAAATCTATGGAAAATAACTATTGAGAATAAGGAAGAAAATTCAATAAGAGAGAGCACTAGGACTTTCGAATCCACCCCTAATTATCCTAACCTTTGTTTTGTCTGTTAATTCACCTTAAATTAGATTGATCCAACTTATCTGGAGAAAGCACAATCTGTGTCCTTAATCGGGCATACAGATTGTCTATTTCCTTCAAGCAATGCCATGAATAACATATCCCATGTCCAAATCGGGCATATGGAATATGCAGTTCAGTAAAGCATCCTGTTTCTTCCTCTACAGGAACCTGTTCATGATCAGATACAAGCACCTAGAATAAGCATCCAAACCACATCCATCCATAGACTCAAAAGTTCATAGATGGAGAAGTATAGAATTTAAAACAATCAAGCACACTAAGGAAAGAAACAAATCAATTTAATTCAAGTAAAATCAACATAGAACAAAGGGTGTTCAAATTAGGGGTTTCATCTCAGCCCTAGCTGAGAGATTAGTGACCCATAAATTCCATTAAACAGATGGATAAATAAAAATAAAAATTCATAAAAGGAATTTCAAACCAATTTTTCTCTCTCTTCTTTCTTCTCTTTCTACTCTTTCTTCTCTCCCTTGCTGTAGATCTGGAGCTCCTTCCTAGTTTTGGATGCCTTTCCCACGTCCAAAACTCCCCTTTTATAGCTGCTGGATGGCTGGAATCGGTGGCAGAGTCGTAGAAGGACTCGGAGTACAAATTTTCGCAGCCGTGATCGGTGGGCCCCACAGAGGCATTTTCTGGAAAATCCACCCCGTCCATTAGATTCAGGACGAAATTTCAGTCAGGAATGGGTGGTTTTGAAGGTCCATTAGCACGGCCCACAGAAGAAATCACAAAAAAACTCAGTTTTTAACGTCCCGGGGCAGTCCACTTTTGGCCTCTGTACCGCACACGTTTGTACGCATGTGAGTGAACTATCAGCATGGTTTTGTAGTATTCATGGCCCTCTACAAGATGGACGGATCAGATCGACCGTACAGGTGACGGGTGGGGCCCACAATCCTTCGCAAAAAATGGCCAGCGGCCGTTCTTCGCTGACGCAGACGCAATTTCGCTGCGAAAATGGTGGGGCCCACTGTGATGTTTTGTTGGAAAATCCACTCCGTCCATTTGATTTGGCTCGAAAAACCGTCCAGATATGCACGGTTTTGAATGAGTTTGAGTGTAGCCCATTGAGTTTTAAACACACCGTCCATCTGACGTTTAACAGGTAGGATTTCGATCCTCTTTTCTTCTGGAAATTTTTCCACCTACACTGTGGTAATTGGGCCCCTCCAGACATGATGGACGGTCCAGATCTTTTATTTGATGGATGGTGTGGACCCACAACTCGATCCAAAGATCGGCAGCGGAAGACGCTGGAAACGGCTTTGATGAAGGCGCGGGTCAGCGCTCGCGCTGACCAGGGTGAAGGTTCGGTGCAACTCGGGTGGGCGTGCACTATATGCACGTCCACCCTCGTGTGGGCTCCTCTACAAGGTTCGTGCGAAATCTGCTCCGACCATCCGTTTCCTCAGATTATTTTAGGCGTTGAGTCCAAAATTGAGGCATATCCAGGTATTTGGTGGGCCAGGGATCAACGATTTGTGGGTTGATTTGTCAGTTGGGGCACTTCTATAGTGATCCAAGGGATGAAATTTTATATGTACGGGTAATTTGCGGCTCCCATCACATGTATGAAGTTTCGAGTTGATCGGATGGCGGGAACCATGTGATCTTGCATTCTGGACCTTTTTCGGGCCCCTTTGGCTTGCTTTCCTCAGATCCCAGGCGTGTAAACTCTTCATTATTGGTTCTCTGGGGTCCATCCCGTGCTCAGGTGGCTTTGGATCATCAAATCCATGCTTTTAATCCTCTTTTCAGTCCAACGCCCATTAATACATCCTGAAATGAAAATACGATTAAAATATTCCATTAAGCCTTATCAGGTATGTAAATTTAGGCAATTACTGGGGTCTGATATGTAATATTCGACCCTGATCACAACCCCCAACCAGCATTTTGCTAGTCCCGAGCAAAACATGCGAAAAATAATTTCGGAAATAAAAGACAATTCCTGTAAATTCAAGTGACTTGGGAACAGATAGTCGAGATGTGATCATTCTACGATTCATGCATGGTGAGTGGAATTTTTCTCCTGGAATCAAATTTACTATAAATTTCATAAACAAGTTCAAACTTATCAAACCATGGATTAGAATAATTCGAAAACATTGAGTGTCATGAGTGTATAGTGTCATCTCAGCTTTCAACCATTCAGAGATTCAATTGTCAATTTCATGATATCATTGGTAATTAACAACAGAGCTCATGTCACCCAAAACTGGAACCATCACTTGCTTTACAGATTTCATTCTACCATTTTTTATTTTATTTTATTTATTTATTTTTTGATTTTCTTTATGAATAGTACGCCAAGGAGGAGAATCAAATCCGCACCTATAGGGAGCAAACCTATGGTGAAAACTTGTCGCCTAAATCTTTTCTCATGTCAACTATGAGGAATCGAATCTTCATCTATAGGGAGCAAACCTATGATGACGATTATGCGACTTATTCTTTCAATTCTTCTTTATAGACTGATGCTAAAAATTTTGTTTTTCAGGCTGGTTCCTTTCATGCTTAGTGATTACCATGTTATCAATTAATATCGAACTGAAAACTTATTGTGTAAACGAGATCTGATATGTGAAATCATGGCTCAATCAATGTTTACAACTTCTAATCGTGGATTAGCAATTCAAACTTAAGTGTGAAATCTACCAGACAACCGAATCCAAGAGTCTTAAATTTCTCACATTCTGAATCTTGTAATTTCAAAATCCTAACTATCCTTCAAAATCACTTGGAATTCAATAGAAATTCCAGAAAGATTTTTAAAAAATTTCACAATTTTTCGCTCAAGACCAAGAGAATACTGATTAGGTAACCTAATCTCCCACCCCCAACCTAAAATCTACATTGTCCTCAATGTAAAAGAAATAAGCATGCAATGCACATGAGACAACGAAAAGAAAAGAGGAGTAGGGAAAGATAGTACCTGGATGGAGAATCAAGAAGCTCTCAAAAATATCAGCGTAAAAGCGAGTCAGCACAAGAGAGAAATCAGTAAAATAAAAGATCCTACCTATACCACTTTCGCAGGTGCTCTCGATTGCATTTAGCATATGCAACAAGCCTTTAAACCCCTAGGTTACCCCTAGTGGACGAGTTGTAGTCTCGTGAGGGTTTGCAGTAATGTTACCCACAAACATTGAACTAACTAACAAGGAAAAAGAAATCAAATGAAATGCTGGGTTGCCTCCCAGGAGCGCTAAGTTTAACGTCTTCAGCCAGACAAAAACGGACCATGAATTCATTAATCTTTAAGACCAGGCTCCGCCAAAGAACTTACCTCAACACGTGGTTAACCAATCCCAGACAAGTGATGGGAGTTCCCTTGAGCTGAGCTATCTGAAATGAGGTAACTGACACTATCATCAAACAGTTTAAGGACTTCTGCTCGAACAACTTCCTCCATGTTAGGATCATGCTTCCTTTGTATTTTACGTGACATTTCCACAGCATGATCCTTACATACAGTGGGGCACACTCCTTGCATTTCTGCTATCTTCCGTTCAATTGCTGCCTTATATGTTCGAAGAACATTAAGCAACCTATTCTCTTTTGCCTTCTCAGAGTTAGAAGTTGTGCTGTCAGGAAGAGTCTCAGAGGGATGAAGAGGTTCCACTTTCGCTCTCCATTTTTCAGTCTCCAATATAGGAGTAGAGTCGAGCAGTGCATTGACTTCGTGGATGGGACTATCGATGTCAAAATCCATGCCCGATTGTGCTAAGTAGGTCTCAAGAGGATCTTCAAAAGATGTACGGAAGGAGTCCTGCACTAGACTCTCGATCATGTCCACTTCAAATATGTCGTCCAAATCCGCGGGTTGTTGTCCTGCATTAAAAACATTGAGTTTAATATTCATGTTACCAAATGACAACTTCATAACTCCATTCCTGCAATTTATAATAGCATTAGATGTGGCAAAAAATGGACGACCCAAAATGACTGGGATCTGACTATGAGGATTATGGACAGGCTGAGTATCTATAACTATGAAATCCACTGGAAAATAAAATTTGTCAACCTGGATTAGCACATCTTCAATAACACCCCGGGGCACCTTGACAGATCTATCAGCTAGTTGTAATGTTATTTTAGTCGGTTTCAACTCACCAAGTCCTAGCTGCTCATAGACCGAATATGGTAACAAATTGACGCTCGCCCCTAAATCAAGTAATGCCTTCCCGATTTTATGATCTCCTATGCCGCAAGAAATGGTGGGAGCTCCAGGATCCCTAAATTTAGGAGGGGTGTTATGTTGAATCATGGAGCTGAGCTGCTCTGCAAGGAAGACTTTCTTATGAACATTCTGCTTACGCTTTTGAGTGCATAAATCTTTAAGAAACTTAGCATAAGCAGGGACTTGCTTGATAGCGTCAAGCAACGGGATGTTGACTTGCACTTTTTTAAACACGTCCAGGATTTCATCAAAGTTGTTTCTTTTCTTCATTGGTGCCAGACGTTGAGGAAAGGGTGCTTTGGGCACGTAAGGTGGCACGTCAGCGGCTCTTGGAGAGTCAGAGAGTTTTTGGACTTTGGATGCATTGGTGTGTCTCTCTGCTTCACCTTGATTCGATTCATCCCTAGGTATCTCTATTTTGTTGTCAATTTGTTTGCCTGACCTAAGGGTAGTGATTGATTTGGCTTGCTCATGGTATTGCCCTTGGTTGGAATTAGAGCCAATCTCATATTGTCCCTTTGGATTAGCCACAGGTTGGCCAGGGAACTTACCCTTCTCTCTCTCACTCAATGTGGCAGCCAGTTGACCCATTTGTACTTCCAGCTTGGCAATAGATTGTGCATTTGCATGTAAGCTTTGCTGGTTGGCTAGTAAGGTTTGTTGGGTGTCTTTTTGGAATTGGAGAGAACTCTGCATAAAAAGATGGAGGGTATCCTCAAGAGATGGTTTCCTTGATTGCACAGGCAGTTGTTGGTATTGTGGAAACTGCTGAGGTTGCATAGGAGGATTTCCAGATGGTCCTCCTTGTTGCGATCCTTTTGCCCAAGAAAAATTTGGATGTCTAGCCCACCCTGGGTTGTACGTGTTCGAGTAAGGATCATTCCCAGGTTTCTGAAAGGTGTTCAAAGCATGAACTTGTTCAGAGAGGAATTCTGGAAATGCTGTACCAGATGGGCAAGATTGTGTAGGATGGGAAGGACTAGAACATATGGCACAAGCTTCGGCTTGAGTTGTTTGTGGGGGTCCATTATACAACATCAGAGCATCAACCTTTTTTGTCAGGCCATCAATCTTGGCATGGAGATCTGGTGTGACTCCTATCTCATATATGCCACCTCTCTTTTGTGGTTGGGAATTTCTTTCACCTCTATCTGAATAGTTCCATTGCTGGGAGTTTTCACATAAGGTTTCAAAGAATTTCCACGCTTCGGTATCGCTCTTGGTCATGAAGGACCCTCCACTGGTGGCATCAACCATACGACGGTTCTGGGGTGTCAGACCGTCATAAAAGTATTGCACTTGTTGCCACTTCTCAAAACCGTGGTGTGGACATTTAAGAAGCAAGTCCTTCCATCTTTCCCAACATTCATGAAAGTGCTCTCCCTCTTTTTGTGTGAAATTTGTGATTTCTCGACGGAGAGCATTAGTTTTGTGAACAGGGAAGAATTTGTTTAAGAACTTCCTAGACAATTGGTCCCAGGTAGTGATAGACCCAACTTCTAGAGAATTCAACCATGCTTTCGCCTTATCCTTCAAAGAAAAAGGAAACAGGTGTAGGCGGATCGAATCGTCTGAGAAGTTTTGGTATTTAAAGGTGGAGCAAATGTCTAGGAATTCTTTCACATGATGATATGGGTCCTCCTTGTCTAACCCATAAAAGGAAGGCAACAACTGTATGACCCCAGTCTTGAGTTCAAAGTGTGCTGCCGTGGTGGTAGGCAATACTATGCATGAAGGCGCATTGAATTGGACAGGAGCTGAATAATCTCTAAGAGTTTTAGTTCCACTCTCTTCTGCCATTTTAACTGGGATGTCTTTCAATCTTCTATGGAATGTTCTTTCTATTTCAGAATCAAAAGGTGCTAGTTCTTTATCTAGAGATCTACGTCCTAGCATAAACTAAGTAACAACCTAAGAGAAAGAAAACTAAAACTAGAATCTATTCAAAAACAACTATATAAGTGAGAATGGGAAGAAAGAACCCGGAAAAAGGAGATGATTGATGTTAAGAAGCTCCTCCTAGCTTTCTTCCTCAATTCCTAAAAATAGAAACAAAACAAATCAGGGTTCCTAAAATAATGACAACAAAAATCCGAAGCAAAGGTTAATTTCTAAAGAAAAAAGTTTCTAAAAAATAACAAGAAGAGTTAGTTTCTAAAAAGGAAAGAATAATTTCTAAAACTAGAAAATAAGAAGTTACTTAAGAGAAAAATCTAAATCTAAAAAAATTCAAAAGAAATTCTAAAATTAGAAAATTTCTAAAAAGTAAAAACCTAATTCTAAAATAAAAATAGAAAAAGTAAAGAATTTAGAAAGGGATTACCAAATTAGAAGTTTATCTTAGGACCCTACAAAACAGGAAAGAGGTTAATTTCTAAAATAAAGAAAAGAACTCTAAGTTAGTAAAATCCTAAGCTACGAATTATGATAAGAGAGAATCCTAAATTCAATTTGGACCGAACAGTCCCCGGCAACGGCGCCAAAAACTTGTTCACTCCCCAAGTATAGGGTTGTGATGTAGTAATAAAACTCGGTAAGACCGAGGTCGAATCCACAGGGACTGGTCGTCACAATTCAAATTCACGATTCTCCTTAACTAATTCAACAAATAATGGAGCAATTTACTAACACAAATCTATGGAAAATAACTATTGAGAATAAGGAAGAAAATTCAATAAGAGAGAGCACTAGGACTTTCGAATCCACCCCTAATTATCCTAACCTTTGTTTTGTCTGTTAATTCACCTTAAATTAGATTGATCCAACTTATCTGGAGAAAGCACAATCTGTGTCCTTAATCGGGCATACAGATTGTCTATTTCCTTCAAGCAATGCCATGAATAACATATCCCATGTCCAAATCGGGCATATGGAATATGCAGTTCAGTAAAGCATCCTGTTTCTTCCTCTACAGGAACCTGTTCATGATCAGATACAAGCACCTAGAATAAGCATCCAAACCACATCCATCCATAGACTCAAAAGTTCATAGATGGAGAAGTATAGAATTTAAAACAATCAAGCACACTAAGGAAAGAAACAAATCAATTTAATTCAAGTAAAATCAACATAGAACAAAGGGTGTTCAAATTAGGGGTTTCATCTCAGCCCTAGCTGAGAGATTAGTGACCCATAAATTCCATTAAACAGATGGATAAATAAAAATAAAAATTCATAAAAGGAATTTCAAACCAATTTTTCTCTCTCTTCTTTCTTCTCTTTCTACTCTTTCTTCTCTCCCTTGCTGTAGATCTGGAGCTCCTTCCTAGTTTTGGATGCCTTTCCCACGTCCAAAACTCCCCTTTTATAGCTGCTGGATGGCTGGAATCGGTGGCAGAGTCGTAGAAGGACTCGGAGTACAAATTTTCGCAGCCGTGATCGGTGGGCCCCACAGAGGCATTTTCTGGAAAATCCACCCCGTCCATTAGATTCAGGACGAAATTTCAGTCAGGAATGGGTGGTTTTGAAGGTCCATTAGCACGGCCCACAGAAGAAATCACAAAAAAACTCAGTTTTTAACGTCCCGGGGCAGTCCACTTTTGGCCTCTGTACCGCACACGTTTGTACGCATGTGAGTGAACTATCAGCATGGTTTTGTAGTATTCATGGCCCTCTACAAGATGGACGGATCAGATCGACCGTACAGGTGACGGGTGGGGCCCACAATCCTTCGCAAAAAATGGCCAGCGGCCGTTCTTCGCTGACGCAGACGCAATTTCGCTGCGAAAATGGTGGGGCCCACTGTGATGTTTTGTTGGAAAATCCACTCCGTCCATTTGATTTGGCTCGAAAAACCGTCCAGATATGCACGGTTTTGAATGAGTTTGAGTGTAGCCCATTGAGTTTTAAACACACCGTCCATCTGACGTTTAACAGGTAGGATTTCGATCCTCTTTTCTTCTGGAAATTTTTCCACCTACACTGTGGTAATTGGGCCCCTCCAGACATGATGGACGGTCCAGATCTTTTATTTGATGGATGGTGTGGACCCACAACTCGATCCAAAGATCAGCAGCGGAAGACGCTGGAAACGGCTTTGATGAAGGCGCGGGTCAGCGCTCGCGCTGACCAGGGTGAAGGTTCGGTGCAACTCGGGTGGGCGTGCACTATATGCACGTCCACCCTCGTGTGGGCTCCTCTACAAGGTTCGTGCGAAATCTGCTCCGACCATCCGTTTCCTCAGATTATTTTAGGCGTTGAGTCCAAAATTGAGGCATATCCAGGTATCTGGTGGGCCAGGGATCAACGATTTGTGGGCTGATTTGTCAGTTGGGGCACTTCTATAGTGATCCAAGGGATGAAATTTTATATGTATGGGTAATTTGCGGCTCCCATCACATGTATGAAGTTTCGAGTTGATCGGATGGCGGGAACCATGTGATCTTGCATTCTGGACCTTTTTCGGGCCCCTTTGGCTTGCTTTCCTCAGATCCCAGGCGTGTAAACTCTTCATTATTGGTTCTCTGGGGTCCATCCCGTGCTCAGGTGGCTTTGGATCATCAAATCCATGCTTTTAATCCTCTTTTCAGTCCAACGCCCATTAATACATCCTGAAATGAAAATACGATTAAAATATTCCATTAAGCCTTATCAGGTATGTAAATTTAGGCAATTACTGGGGTCTGATATGTAATATTCGACCCTGATCACTCTTCAACTTGAAAATGTAGGCAAGTTCGACGAAGATACACACAACTTTAAAATGCACAAACCTGATCACTTCAACTCAAAGCATGATGCAAATTCTAAATGGTTTGGCACAACAAAATTTGACAACTCTTCGGGTGCTAGATTTACACAATAACATTTACACTTCATGCCCCACTCGCTCATGTGGCCCAGACGTGCATGCTACAAACGTGCAGATTTGGAATTTGCAATACCTGCTACCGCTCCACCTGCTGAAGTGCTTCCGATCAACCTATAAAGGTTTCCGTGGCTTTGCGCTCTCATAACCATGAGTGCCCCTTTTGAAACTTTAAGGACACCATTAAGACCAGTGAACTTGCACTCTATAGCCCCGAGTGCACCGAGAGTAATCAGACTTTTTTTCATATCAGGAACGTGCCTGACATCAGTCAACGTACACTCCATCTCATCAAACATCTTGATGCTTACCGTACCAATAGCCACAACATTACAGCATTGTCATTGCTCATAAAGACCTGTCCACCATCGCATTCTTTGTAACTGGTGAACCAATTCCGATGAGGAGTCATGTGATATGAAGCTCTCGTGTGAAGGATCCACTCATCTATATGATTGTCGTGCAAGTGTCCGATCATGGACGTAAAAAGAACATCACATCCACTCGTCTCTTCATTAGATGTGACAATATTGGCCTCCTGAAAGAAACCTCTGAGTTTTCTTTCTTTGCTTTAGGATTAGTATAGTAATTTTTCATGCGTCCAGTCATTCCATAGTTCCAATACTTTAGTTTTCCTTCGCTCTTACACTTGGATTTAGATCTAGTCTTGAAGATCTTGTACCTCGATCAGTATTCCTGCCTCTTGTAATCAGTGCGTCGAAAAATGTTCCCATGCCGCCGTTTAGCTTTCTCATGGCCTTCCCTTAAAGGACTGAGATAACGGTGTCGACACTAAGGGTTTTATTTGCAGTGCACGTTGAGTCCCTGAATGACTCATACGATCCCGGAAGAGAATTCAACAACATACATGCTTGTTCCTCATCTTTGATCACTTCCTCCATATTTAGTAGTTTGCAAACTAATTTATTTAAGTTGCTGATGTAGGCCTCCAGGTCTCCACCCTTTGCCATCTTGAAGGCATACCACTGTAGCTTCAAGTGTATATGATTTTCAAAGGATTTTTTCACATACATACCCTCTAACTTCGCCCATAAACTAACCCGGTTTTCTACCTCAAAACGTTATAAAGAACCTCATCCGTGAGACATAAACAGATGAAAGATAAAACATTCATATCAAGAGTATTCCAGTCTTCATCATTCATAGTCGATTTCCGCTCCTCAAGAGCCTTAGGTTCTCCTTGCTTAGTTAATAAACTAATTATCTTGATCTTCCATAACTCAAAATTATTTTCGCCCGACTACTTCTTAATATCAAACTTAGCATTTCCCATTGGTGCTAATCTTGCGGATCCAGATCTGTGCCTCAACTATTGCTTTAATACCATTTGTTGGGGACTGTTTTGCGGAATCACACAGAGATGGATTTAGGATAGCAATCCAAAAGTACCAAGCAAACACAAGAGAACACAAAGATTTAATGTGAAAAACCCTTTCGTGAAAAGACCAAAGCACAAAGCGATAGATCTTCACTATGAAAGCATAAATTACAAAGAGAAAAGACTTAACCGATTCGAACAACTTCGAATCTCACCCTTGCTTCACCCTTTGAAACCCTAAAACCCCTTCTAGAAATCATTTGGAATACTTTAGAAAGACTTAACATGTTTTAGAATGGTCCCAAGAACTCCTATTTATACTTTAGGAAACCCCACTTTCATACCGACTTGGAATAGTCTGAAAACCACCTCAAATTTACGCAGTCCGCATGCAGTTAGTGTAATGTTCGACTGGTCGACGGGCACCTTCGACTAGTCGAAGATCTCGAAAATTCCAAAATACATTGTTGCTGGACTTTGAGCCAAACTTTATCCGGGCTAGTCGAACTTTTTAGATTTAAGACATCAGTTAATCAGCAATAAATTGTGAGATCGGCAAAAGATTAGTTGAAATTTCGAGAACATGGAAAATATTAAGAAGACTAAATGTCCGATAAGCACAGGAGAAGGTAGGCAAACTAATGTTGGAAATGGGAAGGCTAGAACTATTACCGATGTGTAATTGGCCTAGATCACTGTACTCTGACCGAATGTGGAGGTTACTGATGTCAGAAGTCACATGATTAGTGGCACAGCTAACAGGGTACCAGTTCTGATCATAAGACAAGGTTAAGGCAACAAATGTAGCCGGAAGTGGATGTGGAGATGTGGCCTAATAGTTCTAATCGAACTGGAACCAGCACGACCCAGCATCATGGTTCTTCCAACCATAAATCTGCCAAGGACCAATCGTAGGTGTCATAAATTGATGTTGAGGACGATTGCCATACCATCCACGTCCATGTTGATTAGAGGACTTGCCTCGAGTAGGATAATTACCACGATTTTTGTTAGCAACTTTAGCTGTTGGGGCTGTTGAGAAGACAAGATCTATGTCTCGAGTCTTGTTAGCAACATTAGCTGTTGGGGCTGTTGAGAAGACAAGATCTATGTCTCGAGTCTTGTTAGCAACATTAGCTGTTGGGGCTGTTGAGAAGACAAGATCTATGTCTCGAGTCTCATCAGTTGAGGGGCATAAGGGATGCCCACAGTCAATCGCCAGAGAAAAAAAAAAAAAAAAAAGGAAAAGTTTTGTCTTTCCCTGGCTCTATGAATACCATATGAGAAGAAAATAATTTGATTGTTGAAATTTCCATCACACTTGACACGGTGAATTCTTATCTATTTATAGAGTGTACAGTCCCTTTGCATATCGAACCGTTACAAATGCTTTGAAGATTGAATATAAAATTTTTAATTAATATCCGATAGTTACAAATATTTTGAAATTTGAATTCAATTAATATCCTACCTTGTGGTTTTTTTTTTTTTGGGTGAGGTTCGAATTTTAAATTCTCTCTTCCTATATATATATAGATGGATACAGTTGTATGGAAAAAGAAACGCTACAGAAACTCGCATTAGGCACACTAGGACTGGGTCATCGTCAAAAACAAACAGGATGTCAAAGAGGCCCACTATAGTTACGCGGGACATGTTCAGCTATTGATCTGCCTAAGTGGTGGCCGTCGGATGCCTTATTTCACCTTTATATACACCACCGTGGGTACTCGAACCCTTGACCCGGTGTTGAAACTCCTGGGAGTGTACCACGATGCCTTATTTTGCCTTGATCCGGTGTTGGGCTGCCATATGTAGCCCATATCGGCCGATACAGCCATATGTTATCTACGCATGAAACCAGTTCACATATGACGGTCCATTTGGGATTTTTGGATCGTACCTAAAACCTTGATTTTGGGCCAACGTACGGTGTGAATGCCTTCGAAAGCATTTTGGAAAAGGTGACATTTCTTGACTTTTAAATATATATTTTCAAACACTAAATGAAACTTTAGTCCTGTTTCGTCTCCTTCTAATTTTTTAATCGTTTTTCTTTACAAGGAAAAATGGATGGCTGAAACTAGCCACCCCGGATGGCCCACGTTGGCAGTAGCTACAGTTGTGATCCGGAGTTGAGTGGTCGCACTAAAAATTATAGAAAGAGACTCATGTTGGATATGCTGGCAACAGACACTGCACACGTGGCATGCACTAATTCAATCAAAACTGCTCAGATTGATGGATCCAATACTATAAATAAATCATCATACCCAATTTAATTAATCCTAACCTTCCATCATTAATAATCAACATTTGTCTGTTAGTTTGGGACGTCCATTACATGTCCACCAACCGCTAGATAGGAAGTTGAATCAGTATAGCTTTCAATTCACGAGCCATCGAAATTGGGAACCATAATATATACATTACCTGTATGCCACGCGTCCAATTAGCTAGTGCCAGTGTATCAACCATCACACTCTACGTCTCTACCAGAGTTTCAAAGTATTTCTCAAATTGTATGTGTCATGCATATAGCTCAATTTAAACCGTTCAAATACTGGCATCCACTGTAAATAAATCGTGACCCCAAAAATCAGATTGATTGAATGAACGTAAACTCTGATTTTTGTACATTTGTTTGTTGAATTTGTTGAGAGGGACTGTTTTTTTTTTTTTCCTTTTAATCTTAACCGTCGAATAGATGTCATTTTATTGGGTGGTTAGAACTTTGGTAGTGTGATTTTCCGTTTAATTGACCTATCTTAAGTCTTACCCAAAATCAAAATTTTTGGGCGCATGTGTATGGAGACTCAAACTATGCCAGAGTCAAAAGATTTTCTGTGTAACCAAACGGTCAAAAACGTGGAAGGATACAGGTCGTTTTAAAATGAGATGGGCCTGAGTGACACCGCATTTTCCAGTGGGCCTAGAGAGCGGCAACGAGTCCCGGTAGAGGAGTGGATTAGGTGTTACCTTTACCGTGGGACACACCTTGATGATATGCTGTATATCTATGCCGTCCATCCGTTTTTCCAGCCCATTTTAGGAAAAAGACCTAAAAATTAAGTAAATTGAAATCTCAAATGGACCACACAACAGGAAACAATGGTGATTGAATGCCCACCATTTAAACTTCCTAGTGCCCATCGTAATGTTTATTTTCCATCCAAACTGTTGATAAGGCCCAGCAGACCTGGATGAAAGCAAAATACAAAGACCAGCTTCATCCAAAACTTTTGTGGCCCACAAAGTTTTTAATGGTCATTCAGCACTGTTTTCAGTGGTGCAGCTTACCTACATTTGGATCTTCTTAATTTTTGGGATCCCATCCTAAAATGAGCTGGGAAAAAGGATGGACGGCATGGATATAGAGAAAATTCATTAAGGTAGGCCCTACATGGTAAGGGTAACACTAACTAAGGTGTCACCAGGGTAACACCTAATCCCCTCCCCTAGCCAGACTTCTCTTCCATTAGTGGGTAGGAGTTGCATGATCGTTGACGGAATGAACACAAGTAATTGAATAAGTGGGATTAATGTTTGGTGATCCATATGGTTGATCTGATGGGCCGCACAGTGGATAACTCGTTTGCCAGCTTGATAGGATACTCATAACATTTTGGTTTGAGGCCTTCATATGGACGGTCAGGAATTGGATGTTATATTCTCATTTCCTTATTGAATAATTAATTTAAATCTAAAATTTCTATTTTAACAGAATTTCTTTGACATTGTGGGAATATAAGGTTGGAATGCACAATGGTCCATGCTCCATTGAAAGAGCCCCCCCGAAGGGAAAAAAAAAGAGCGAGGGAGAGATTTTTAAGGCATATTCCATGAGGGCCTCTTTTGATGCTACCAAATAAGTATTATTATTATTATTTTTTTTTTTAAAAATTTTCTAAATACATAAGTTAATAAATTACTTTTCTTAAATAAGTTAGTTTGGTTATTAAATTTAAATAAATAACTTTTTAGAAAAAAATAACTTATAAAAAGTTATTTTTTATTAGTTTTCGACTTTCAAAATTGACATTATATATATATATATATATATATATATATATATATATATATATATATATATATATATATATATATATATATATATATATATATATATATATATTTTAGAGTGGTGACATACAGGGGTGTACACGAACCGAGCTAGCTCGGTTAGCTCGCTCGACTCGAAAAGCTCGATTCGACTCAGTCCGAAGCTGAGTTCGAGCCGAGTTGAGTTGATTTTTTTAGCTCGAAAATAAGTTCGAGCTGGCCCCGGCTCGACTCGGATCAAACCCAGCTTGAATCGAACTCAGATCGAACCAATTCGGTGACTCGGTTACTTTGATATTGATGTTGCTTACCAAGTGTTTGATGAAATGACTCAAAGAAGTATGACCGGTGGCATGGAAGGTATGTATATGAAACCAACACCCTTTTTTCTTGATTTTTATGTTGCTTAAAAGGTGTTTGATAAAATACCTGTAAAACCATTGCTACTATCTCAAATACAGTGAGATTTTGAAGGTGCAGTCTAGGTGTTTGTGAGAATGCTGCAATGGCGAACTTGGCCCGAGCTGTTGACCGAATCGAGCCGACCTGGCCTGAGCCGCTGACTGAACCGAGCTGAGCTGGCCAGTCAAGCTCGAGGACCGAGCTGGACCGAGTTCGAGCTGAGGTTAGTTAGTGGCCAAGCCGAAGCCGAGGCCAGCTCGACTTGATGTACACCCCTAGTGACATAACAACTTAGAAAATTATTTAAGGGAATATGTTCTATGTGGCCATGATCTCCTTCTAAGTTCACGAGATTGGAAAATCATCCAATGAATGAGTAGAAGATCTAGTGGGCCCACGTGATCATTACTCATATTGAGGTGGCCTCACAAGATGGATGATCTACATCAAAGGTCCACTCCTAATGATGAAGGACCCACATCCAAAGGCGAGCCCCGCATGATGGGCAACCCACATTGAAGCTGGGACCCACATGATGGGTAATTAATATTGGTGGGCCCCACATGATGGACGATCCACATCAAGGTGGGCCCCACATGATGGACAATTCACATAGAAGGTCGGCCTAATGATGAGTAGCCCATATCAAAGGCGGGTCTCGCATGATGGACGATCCACATTAGATATGGGACCACATGATGGATGGTTCACATTGGAGGTGAGACCACATGATGGACTGTCCACATCGAAGGTGGGCTCCACATTATGGGCCGTAGATATTGAAGATGGGCCCCACATGATGGACAATAACATTGATGGTGGGCCCCACATAATAGATGACTAACATTCAAGGTAGGACCTACCTAATGAACTATGCATATTAAAGATTAGCCCCTAACGATGAATAACACACAACTAAGGTGGACCCTGCATGATGGACGGCCCACATCAAAAGGTGGGGCAACACAATGAACATTCCATCAAAAGTTAGCCCCACATAAAGGATAACGGATAGTGGATGTTAGGGGAACCACTTTGGGAATGATTGATATTGGAAACCAAAAATAATTTTTATAAGCATATTGTTTATCAAATATATTAATCCAATCAAGATAAACTACTTATAGCATAATAAGTAACTTGGATGCAAACACCCTCTAAATGGTTGTAATCATGGGTGTAATGGTCGCAATCAGTGATCCATGGGGACCACTTGGGCTCATTGATGGGGCGGATTATGCACAACCGCCTAACCGCTTAGTGGGTGTTACCCTTACCTTATAGCCCACCTTGATCCTATGTTGTATATCCATTCCGTCCATCCGTTTTTTACAGCTGATTTTAGGACACATTCCAAAAAATTAAACATATCCAAATCTCAGGTGGACCACACCACCAGAAACAGTGATGATTAAATGCTCACCATTAAAAACTTTCCAAGGCCCACTGTAAGAAGATCCGTAATATTTATTTTCCATCCAACCCATTGATAAGAACTGGATTAAGGCAAAATACAAAGATTAGCTTGATCCAAAACCTTTGTGGCCTAAAAAAAAAAAGCTTTTAATGGCCATTAACCACCTCTTCCAGTGGTGTGGTCCACCAGAGATTTAGATCTATTTAATTTTTGGGATACCATCCTTAAATGAGCTGAAAATAATGGATGGGTTTGCCCCCACACGGTAAGGGTAACACCGAATCCAGAAGAGGAATTATACCATGGGGCCCACATCTTTCAACAATACTAGTAGGGAAGGAGGAACTATCAATCAGGTCCATCCATCCACTTGTCCTGGCCTAATTATGTTTCAAAAATCAAGCTTATATGGAATCTTATCCATCAAATTTCGTCTAAGCATCCACTATTTTCGTTTTCTACCACTGCTTTAAAAGGAAGCATGCCCAATAGATAGAAATGTAAGTGTAAGTGTCATACACATGCTATTTAGGCTAGGAGCCAATGAACGAAAAATATGCCAGTTGGACGAACGATATTCTGATTCCTCACGTGTTTCTCATCCCTTGCCTTTATTTTCTTTCCCAGTCATTTAATTTTATTTATTTTTTTAAATAAAAATAAAAAAATATTGCTTTAAAGAATGGACGCACGCTGGGTGTGCCCGCTCCCACGTGAAGTTCCTGCCTTTCATGGAAGACATGAGTCCAAAATCAACGTGAAACTTAAAGTGGACGGCACTACAGGAAACACTGGTATGGAAATGCCCACCACAATGTTTCTATCCATCCCAACCCTTCATAAGTTAATTGGTGAAATTTACGGCTGTATACCCCACCTTTTACCCACCGTCCTTTCTAAACGATCCCAAACTAAACCATACTGTACGGGCATAATATTTACAGATGAAAATACCCTTGCAATTAAGGGCACCGTGAAATCTACAGCTAACCGTAGCCAAAATTAAATTCAAAGGACAAACCTATGCTATTCCGTTGAATTTCATGTTTTTCTATGGCTACGGTTTTAATCCGTAGCTATAAGCAAAGGCTATTTTCATCTACAAATGGTATGTCCATACAAAATGATTTAGTTTGGGAACGTTTAGTAAAGACGGTGCGTAAAATGTGCGATTTACGGTTGTAAATTTCCCTTCTAAGTGGGATGAATTAAAAACACAAATATTAGCAAGAACAAAACTTGTGTGTCCTCAAAAAGGTTTTGATGGTGGACGTTCCATTCTCACTATTTTCTGTAGAGTGGTATGTAGTGTGGTCCACTTGAGTTTAGTATCTCCCTTATTTTTGGAATAATATCCTTACATGAGGAAGAAAAACGGATGGACAGTGTGGATTTCTCACAGACATCTAGACAGACCCCACATAACTTTGTATGGGCAGGAGCCTATGTGGGCTGTCCATAAAGAGTAAGCTACCTACCACGTGAGGAAGACACTGTCAGAAGGACTTTCTCTTTATTACATTTTATAAAGGAAGCGGATTGGCCGGTGTACCACGCAATCGAATGGCTGGTGTGTTGACGTCACTAAGTTCTGTGGGTACACCATGAAGTATGTGTTATATCTGAACCGTCCGTCCATTTGACGAGCTCGTAAAGCTTGAGCAGAAAACTAATACAGATCCAAAGATCGAGTGGACCACACTGCGAAAAGCAGTGGGGGATGGGTGAATGAACGTCTACCATTGAAAGCCTTATGGGGGTCTTAGGAGTTTTGAATCAATATGATCATTGTTTTTCCTCTTCATCCAGGTCTCGGAGACCTTATGAATGGATTGGATGGAAAATAAATAGTATGGTGGCCCTTACGAATGTTTTAACAATGAGAATCATTCTCCTCACTATTTTTTGGTGTGGTCTGTTGGGATATGGAGTTTGGAAAACTATTTAAACAAAATAAATTTAAATTGAGAACAAGAAAAAACTTATCGGTTTATAAAAGTCGAGGCGTGGCGTGAGTCACTCGGGTTGAAATCGAATTTTCTCTCCTTGGACAGCATCCTAAGTGCAACAGATCAATCGACCTCCAGGATACAAAGACTATGACCCGGTCCCAACGGTGCACTCACTGTACACGAGCTCGAGCCACTTGTAGTCTTAACCCGAACTAGAAAATACTTAAACTATATTTTTAACGTAAAACAAACTTTTTATTACACCCTAAAATAGATGAGAAAAAGCTTATTTTTAGTCTTTGTGAAGACATCCTTTAAGGGTATAGAGACACCCTTTGAAAAAGGGTTGTGACTATTGGATTTAAACCCAATTGGTGTGACTACTGGGCTTAAAAAGACACAATTTTTTAAAACAAAATATGAAAGGATGCAACCTTTCAGACTTAAGTGAAAAGATACATCCATAGGGCACATGCGCACCTATGGCCATGGTTATGGCCCGTCCCAACAGATATTTTGAAACATTAAATTATTTTAAAATAATTTAAAATACAACAATCCCCCACGTTTTTCAAAATTTTTAATATTTCGGGTTAAGATGGAAGAGTTGTGTAATACTGTTGGTGTCACCATAGACTTGAATCGACATTAGATTAAGTATGACAGGTTTACAGGAATCAGGTGACATCATAGTCTTGAACCTGATTCTTTTTTATGTACATCGCAAGTACATGCCACTCACACAACTTTTCCACTACAAGTGATTCTACGTTCGGTGCGTTTCGGCCATGCACCATTACCTGGATTTTATGAGTGCTTTGGAGAATTCACCTAGATTCTCATAGGAAACGGTCTCCACCTCCACACCCATATAGGTGAATTCCATGAACTGTATGCAACAATTGGGTACACCACCAAATATATGGCTATGGATTTATTAAGAGTTCAAAAACTCATCCTTCTTCATTTCTGCTCGCACTCTACACCATAGAAGGGGTTCATTTATATTAGTGCAATCGTCTACCTCGTGTCTTGTTGTTTACTCATTGAACCTATCGCATAGGATCTTTACTTGTATAGGTTGGGTTGTCAACCCTGATAGCTCATATATTAGGCTCGGCCTCATTCCCTTCGATGTATCATTGACTAATCTTTTAGGTTGTCATTTGGTCAGAGGTTTTATGACTCGTAGGCCTTTTACTTCCACCCGTCATCGATCCGTCAGACTTTCACCTATTACAGAAAATTAACCATTGTTACCTTTCATAGGAGTTAGGTCATGTCTTACTCCTAATGTGGTTAATCATCCTTTCGGACTAGCTACGGATCATCACCTTGATAAGTTATTACTTCACCAATTAACTATACAGAAACGAGCCTCTGGTTAGGCAAATTCCTCCTTTTACTCCATAGTCAAGTTTTCGACAGTCGGTTGCAAACTCTTTGACTATTCATATCTCAAGCCAACGTATACTAAACTCTTTTCTAATTTCACAGAGTCAACAATTACGACTCCATCATGCAACAGATATTGAGCATAACTTTTATTATGATAGTTGTCATATCATCAGCTCTGAATACAATCAACTTTCTTAGCCCTGAATGTACTCTTACCATTCAACCAACTTCACTAGCCCACCATTCAACCAACTGGTGGTAAAGTCAAACAAACTTATTATATCTACAGTAAAAGGAGGCTAGCATATGACAACTGAAATAGAGTATAATCTTTATGTAATCATATTGTAACAGTATCATGTTGTCACATGTTCCCTGACATATGAAAAGTTAACCAGTTAATCGATTAATGATTACAATTTAATACAATAAATGAAATTTTGGTGGCTGAATATGAAGAAAAAGGTCCAAGATCCTAAATAGTTAGGATCTCTCAATCCATGATCAAGCATATTGACCGATGATTTGTTCATTAAACATGGCCCCCACAAGTACGGAGGTCTACTAATTATAAAAAGTAAAATATAAGTAGACTTACACCAAACTTGGCCTCCAACAAAAATAGAGTTCAGCTTGAAAATTCCATTGATCAAATAATCATTTGTCGAATTTAGACTATTGACCATTTTCTTTCTGATCATTCATTTGATAGCTACCAATTTGATTATTAAAACATGCAATCAGGTTAATTCCAGACACCTAGTCTCCAAGACCTACCCGTCAACATATGTGCATATTGATCCATAACATTCAACATATAGCTTCCTTAAACTTGGATTCCATGCGTTAAGTGGTTTATGCATTCGAGGCCACCCCCCACAATTTCAGATTTGGCCTTGATAGACATATCTATGGTCTACTTGATAAACGTATTAACCAAGAGTTAAGAAAAATCTTTCGAAGAAACTTTCATATGAATTGACTAGATCTAACACGTGTCCTAAGTTGGGAGTTGATCGGATGTATATAAAATTTCCTCTACCTTTCTAAGTAGGTAATATTGTCTAGAAAGTATGGTGAATGATGCCAAAAGTGAATGTAACTTGTCTCATAAATTAGGCATGTGCACTCGTCACTCTATCCACAATTTTATGTATAAGAACAATAATATGAACCGTTTATAGAAAATTAGTGACAAGTGTGTTAGACAGGTAAGTTATATGTGCCGACGGTCCGTTTGTTATTGGACCCAATATTTTATAATATCACTTTCTACATAATAAAATATAAGTCAGAATTATCATTGAATTAAGGCACATTCACTACTAGTCTACTTAAGAAACTCAAGCCACGCTTTGCTTCACAGTAAGTGAAAATCTAGAGAGACAGGCATTCATATAATGTGAGTTATCAAGTACTTAATATTCAGAAAAGTAGCACACATGCAAGATCTAGACTTTTCATTTATTGGGCTTGCAAAAGGTGATATTCTAAAAAATACACCAGCCCAATTATCCCACATAAGCCAATATAATATCTGTATGAATCTAATCTAAGTACATAACCCCCACAATTTCAAATCTTTATAAATGAGATCTTTTCTACATATGTATAATTTATGAGTATCTGTGTATCAAGAGTCATACATTGTTTAATGTTTCATATTATAATAGAAAGAATATATTTTTTTACATATAACACATGAATACAAGATTCGAACATATCAATCATCAACCCACATACGATGAATCAAAGGCCACAAGATACATGCAAAGATATAAAAGGAATAATGTGCGTTGTCTATAGATACACATTGATAAGTGGGCCCATGGTTTGATAGATATGGTCATTGATTTGATCAAGTTCAATATAGTATACTCATTTATTCCTTGTGTGCACTCATTATCATAAAGGTCATTCATACCAATGGTTAGTCCACATTATAACTTAATTTTTAGGTCACTATAAATACAAAGAATGGCCCACTATTGAACTGCTCATATTACAAACATGTGTCCAGTGATGCCTTAGTGTGTAACCATGCATTCTACTACATTTCTAAAGATCAACATCAATATAGCTATTTATTCTATACACATTAATCACACAAAAATCAACTCCTTAACATGCACTTGATCAAAATGAAATGTTATATTTGTTCTAGCACCAATAATATAGTAGGCCCCATCTTTTCACGATTCAGACCATGCACTCTTGTACCACCTATCATCAGTCGTCATCAAATATCTTCCCAAAATCTCTCATCATAAAGTAAACAGTAAACCATCTACTTGCAGTCCATAAGTTGGACATGTAAGATTGTCCAATGGAAGAATATTTTGGTGACACACATTATACATTGTCTGGCACATTAGCTGAATAGTCTTGATCATCAAAATTGGGCCCAGGTTAGATTATCCAAAGATATAAAGCATATAGAATTATAGATTGCATATGTATGAACCACAGTACTCTGTTAAAGTATTAAAATGTTTCCTAGGAGAGCAAACTCACGAGAGAATAAACCCACGAGCAATTAGGATAGATGATTCTAACGTCCACTTCATTCCCACTGAACAAGTGGTTAGATTATCGGTTCATTATTATTTTTTTCCATTTAAACCCCTTTGGATTTGAGTCATCTCCACCTATTTATTTATTTATTTAATGAGTTTGCTCAAGAAATCTCATTATTCGGACATTCAAATCCTTCCATATTTGGCGATTTTGTTCCCATGTGAGGTCCATCAGATCAGTGGACTAGATCAAGGGTCATCGGAATGTCGTTTGCTCTCACGTAACATGTCAAGTTAGAACGGTTATAACCACCGGATGCTCCTTGTTAGTACCCTTCTTAAGGGTTGCACCAACTTGAAAATGATAGGAAGACACATAATTAACAACTACATTTCCAAATACAAAAAATTCTATTTCTAGCACGTACGTGACAGATTTAGATCCTTCATCCGGTTGACTGTACAAGGAATATTACTCATCCGCATGTGAGCAACTAGCAGACTTATGAGATAGTGACCACACCATCGACCTATCATGCCCATTTTAGAAGATACTTTGAAAGATTGCATTCTCAAGTTTCTTTCACATTTTTCTTTCCAAAGTTTTTTTTTTAATCATGCATGGTGGTCTACAAAAAAGAATTCCTAATATGGTGGGAATCCCGACACAAAATCTCATTTTGAAATGCATTTTGGGTTGAACTTCATTGTACATGGATGTTGAGATTAGTGTATATTCTACTCAGTATGGTTTAACAGTTTGATTTATTTTCATGTGAAGGTTACGTTTGGCTCAAGCTATGAGAAAATAAATTATAAATTTTGAGATCTAAAAAGAAAGGTTCCTTAATGTCATATCATGATTTTGAAAAAATCTACTAAATGCAGGCTTTCTTACGAGTGAACAGAGCCTGGCATTATCCAAGAGGTTGGCATAAATTTCTTGGATTTTACATGTGTGTGATAAAATGGCATGTGTTTGGGACATAAAGACCATACGTAGGTCATAGCTCTAATACCCAAGATGGCCTTAGCCCGACCCATCTGACAACTCGATGATCATACTTTGTGCTAACGGGGGTTACAACGAGCCCCGCCAATTGTTCAGGAATCCAGGCCTCTCATATGGCCATGGCTCACAAATCGGGTTGGTGTGGTTTCATTTTGGGCTATTCCAACCACATAGATGCAACCGTAATTCTTAAATAGTTTTTCAAATATATTCGATTTCAAGATTGTTGGGATATGGAGTTTGAAAAACTAATGAAAAAAATAAATTTAAATTGAGAATAAGAGAAAACTTATCGGTTTATAGAAGTCGAGGTGTGACTTGAGTTACTCGGCTTGAAATCGAATTTTCTCCCCTTGGATTACGTCCTAAGTGCAATAGGTTTCTAGAGCAATCGACCTCCAGGATACAACGATTATGACCAGGTCCCAGCGATGCACTCACTGTACATGGGCTCGAACCATTTGTAGTCTTAATTCGAACTAGAAAATACTTAAACTATATTTTTAACATAATACAAACTTTTTATTACACACTAAAACAGATGAGAAAAAGTCTATTTATAGACTTTGTGAAGACTCCCTTTAAGGGTATAGAGACACCCTTTGAAAAAGGGTTGTGACTATTGGGTTTAAACCCAATTGGTGTGACTATTAGGATTAAAAAGACATAATTTTCAAAACAAAATATGAAAGGATGTAACCTTTTAGACTTAAGTGAAAAGACACATCCATAGGGCACATACGTACCTATGGCCACGGTTATGGCCCGTCCTAACAGATATTTTGAAACACGAAATTATTTTAAAATAATTTAAAATACAACATGGTCCACTTGAGCTTTGGATATGAATCATTTAAAATGATCTCGCCAAATGAATGAATGGTGTGGATATAATAAATACATCATTTTGGGCCCATATAAATGCTTTAGCTTGGACACTGACAGACGTGGATTGGCCAGTGACCCTGATTATAGCCCATGGCCAGAGGTCGGTGCTCCATGGCCCTATCATGATGCATATGTTTCATTTATGTCATCGATTAATTTTTTTAAAGATTATTTTATGTATGAGCCTAAAAATAAAGTAGGTCAAATCTCAAGTGAACCACATCACTGGAAATAGTGCTAATTGAATGTCTACTACTAAAATCTACTTCAGGTTAGGTGTTGTATCCACATACTAAATATAATTGTAAAAGAATGACTAAAAATAATCGACCATCACTATAGAGAACATAAAAGAGTGTAAAATATATAAGAGGTCACCTTCAAGATTGAGTATATGGAGTGATATAATACAACGTTTGAAGGTGAAGACTCAAAAAATTTTGAAGTTAGATGTATGCACACATTGGAATTCGACTTTTGAAATGTTGGATTGAGCTATGGAATTGGAACTTGCATTTCCTGAATATGCAGCATATGATAAAACATATTTTTGGTTGCCTACTGAAGATAATTAGAACAAAGCAAAACAACTTCACAAGTTTCTCAAGGTTTTTAATAATTGCATGAAAATATTTTCTAGAAATAGGTATCCCACAAAAAATATGTTTCTTCCATTTGTTTGGAAGATCAATGAAGGCATAAGGAAAAGTGATAGTGACGGTCTAAAATTTTCACAACTAATGGCACTTTGTATGCAAGAAAAGTTCGATAGGTACTAGGACGAATGTCATTTGTTAATGAGTTTAGCAATTGTTCTTGATCCTCAGTACAAGATTAACTACATTAATTTCATTTTTGTGAACATTTATTCTGATCAAATGGTGATAATCAAAACTAATAACGCACAAATATTGTATATTTATCCTCTCAATTACATTAACTTTCCTAGTATTTAAGCATTAATTCAATATAATTATATATCTTTTCTTTATGAAAGAAAATTTTGTACCTAAAGATGAATACATGCTTAAAAGATGGATTTAAACTTCAAAAAACCTATCAAGCTTGAAGATGATGAAGAATTAAAAATTTAGAAGTAATTAATGAGGATTTCAAATGCCAAAGATCCATAAAAACCAAGTACACAAAGGATGGAGAAAAGAATGAAAAATCACAAAGTATATTAACAGAAAGAATAGACTGTTTGGTCTCACCTGAGGTTGATTCGGCTCGACCGAATGTGCATAGAACAGTCCAACAATAAATAGTGATTTTTAGAGTTAATTTAGCTTAACATTACGTCCGACCGAAGCCATGATCGGTGCCCTGAAGGAGAGTTTAGTGCAACCGAAGGAAGACAGGGACTTCAGATGTAAGACCCTAACCCAAGTGCGCACGCCATTTCTTTAGGTCACGTGGTCCTACCAGTCGAATTCCGACGACCCGCGACCTATGGATAGTGTTTACGGTCGTCCTCAAGTTCGGTCACATAGACCTAACTCGGATTGACCCAAAACCTATGCCATTTCGTTCGTATCGGTGCCGCGGTTCGAACGTCGTGTCCCGTGCGTGAATCCGACATGTACATCTCAAGTTGTGGGCAATGTTCGATATGGACCCTTGATGTGTCGATGGTGGACCCTACCCCACACGTTTTTCCATGTGCATGTGATGGATGATGTCACCCCTAGTGTAGGTCTATAGAAACCCTACAACCCTACACCCTATAAACTCACACCCCCCTAGCAAGCTTGTTTATATCACCCTACCCTAATGATGTTTTTCTCTAACCTAGGTAGAGAGAGTAATCATTACTCTCCTACACCTCCCAAGCAACTCTCTCCCTCTCATTTCTCTCTAACTCTCCTTCTCCTCTCCCTTTGCTAACCTTCCAATGTCCTACCTCCCCCTTATTTCCAGCCCTTACTACCCTAAATACCTCCCAATCCCACCTTCTTCAACTCATCTCAACCATAGATCCACTTTCCTTAGAGCTTGTAGATGAAGATGGTGTAACTTTGGAGCTTAATTGCTTAGGTGGGTGTATATACATTGTAAATTTCAAATTTCTTTAGTTTCTTTCTTATTCTTCATCTTTCTTCTCATGTTGGAGCTTGTGGGGCCCATCAAGTGATGGTGGTAGCCCCAAGTCTCTGTGGATGTGGCTTGTAGCCCATCCTACATTGCATGCATGTTGCATGCAAGGGACCATTCTCCATAGATCCCTTCATGCCTTTTTCTTCCTTAAATCAGGGATCTTTAGGTCATCTAGACCCTTGATCCTTGGTGGAGATTGCATATCCATCATAGATCCCAAGTAGATAGCCTTGATCATGTAGATCTTGTACATCTTATGATAGTGAAGTGTGTATGCATGTGTGATGAAGGAAAGGGCCTCAATGAGGCGAAGACCCTTCCCTTGTGGCCGTATTCTTCTTCTTTTCTTGTTAATTCTTTTCTGATCATGAGTGTGTGGCCCACCTTATGGACCAACAAAATCCAGACCGTCCAAAGTGGGAGGACGCCCATGACAGTCCACCCTTGGACGTGTGGCCCCAAAATCCTCCTAAATGGGGTGTACGGAAAGGTGTTTTTATGGTGGTGATGGTTTGAAATTTTGTGGGGCCCACTAGGGTGGACCAAACCATGATTTTATGGGATTAAATCCCCTTTTAAATAGTGTTTATAATTTAATTAAATCAGATATATGTTGGTGTTCAGAACTATCTGGACAGATTTTTAGGCCATCTTGGGGCCTGATTTTTGGACTTTTGATAGGGTGATTGATACCATATAATATATTATTCTTGAAGGTATATATCCCACCTATGAGCATACCAAATTTCAGCCCCAACTGATCTCATTTGAGACTCTAAAAGGGTGGGCTAATATGATGGACTGCTAGATTTTTCTGTTGTGCAGTCCAGCAACATTACCTCAAGAAAACCTTAATTCATAAAGTATTTTGATGGAGGTGAGCCATATTTCTGAGTTTAATCTTGTTGTAGATATGATGAGGGACCTTGGTCCTCAATTTCAAGAATTATAGAGGCCCTAGACCCACTCCATTGGAGTGCCCAAATTTAGGACAACAACATGTACATTGCTGAATTTTTCTACCTTGTTGTCCTCTCTATGTTTGTATAAGTAATTGGGCCCAGCCCATTGGGGCTTTTGTGCATGATTGTGGGGCCCACCTTGTGATGTTTTAGAGGCCTTTAGAGCCATGGTTGTGGGGCCAACCAGCTGGACCAGCGGGCATGACTGGACGTCCAATTGGTGGACGTCCAGTCATGCTGGCCGTCCCTTGCCTAGGCCCACCATGATGTATGTTTTCCATCCTTGCCGTCCCTCTGTTTTTGTGGGGCCCATGTGAGTGGGTCCACCCTAGGTGGATGTCCCCTGTGTGGCCCACCATTGGGGCGTGTGGAGCCTACCTTGATGTGTATTTAGCCAGGCCATCCATGGCCTTGGACCGTCCCACCCTTAGGACGCCCATACCTTGGGCTTCTGTTGAGCCTGTGTTCCAGCAGTAGGCCCACTTATGTAGAAGTGACAAATCCCCTCCTCCATCTGGTGGGGGGCCCCTATAAGAAGTGCTAGCCCTATGGGATTAATTCCCTCACACTTTGACAAGTTTCTAGGCCTTAATAGGCCTAGGAAATTAGGTGGACTGAAAGTCCAGCTATGGACATTAAATGAACATGTATATTGCTGATTTTTATTGGATGTGGGGCCCACCACATTGAGGGAATTGGGTACTTGTTGCTCCCTCATAATTTAGTATTTACCTGGGCTTAATTAATGCTTATTTGGGCCACCCATTGGTGATCTTTTGTGGACCCAAGTATAGACCAGATTTTTGGGACTTCCTAGTGGGCCCAGATTGGGCTGGAACGTCCCACCTTGGTCAACCACATGTTGGGCTGATCTTCCACCATTTTGATGAACTTATGGGCTGAGATAAGGGTGGTATTGGGCCCTTGGTTGCTCATTTAAATTGTTAATTATTGGCCTAATGTAGTGGGGCCCAATCCACCCAACTTGTTTTGGGCCATGTATTTGTGCACATGGGCTGCCCACTAAGTCCAGCTAAATGCATGGATCCTATGGCCATTGGGACTTGGGCCTTGATTCCTTTCTTTGGGCCCATGATTGTTGATGATAGTATTAGCCCAATTCTTATGCCTTACATGGGACTTATGTACATATGGTTTGGGTATGGGCCTTGGGCCTCATAGCTATGTGATGTATGGTTGGTTATGTCTTGGGGAAATGGTGGTTGAAAGTCCCCATTTGGACCCCTCTAGGCCCATTAGTGTCTAAGAGTGGTTGAATGCCCACCTTAGTCTCTTGCTAGGCCCATCTATATTATCTAGGCTCGTAGTCTTATATGCTTAATCTCATGGGCTACCCCAGGTAAATGGGCCCCCACTAGAGGTTGTATTCCTTATGAGAAATTGGTTAAATACCTAGACCCTTTATGGTTAGGTATTGAATTCATCTTCACCCCATTGACACCCCTATTCATCGTCATGGCCCACTCCCATACGCATTATATGCATGCTTGGTTGAGGTATGATTGGCTATGGTTGTGCTATTGTGTAGGACATGTTAGTATCTCCCCGAGGGGTGGAGTTTCCCTTCTTGAGCACAATGGATGCCTGGGATTGATGCATGAGTGATTGTGTGATTCATGCATCTGACATTGCATAGCATGTGAATATTCGCCCTTGCTTTATCAAGGTCGTAGCCTCCACAGATATATCGTGGATGGCCGTGTGTGAACACCGAAAATGAAACTTGAGCATTTGGGGCGCATAGGATGTCCTTGGGTGAAAGCCCATAAAACTTCACAGTACCGAGGAGAAGGGTCAACACCGAGACCGAGTGGAAATCATGAGCGCACGAGTGCCCTATACCATTAGGCTATGACTCCCATTGTAGTGTGGTCGGTTGAGAGGGGGTGTGGAGTTACCCGCTTGATGTTAGGGGGAGATAGCTAGGCTGAGTTTGACTAGCTCGTGAATGGGTCCGCTACCGTCAAGCCTCGCTGGTGGTTGGCTGTCCACAGGCGGGTAGTGAGGTCTCCTATGCTCGTTTGACTGTGCGGGTCTTGGAGAGCGGCAGTCATCCTGCAGTGTACTTGACCTCAATGGATTCCTGATGATGGAACTGTACTTGATGTGTGGATTGGATATGAGGACTGACATTATTTCGCATTGCATTTTCATCGGCTGTATAAGCCTTCTATTGCATCGCCTCTTGGTATGGCGTCCAGTACTTATGTATTGCATTATATAGCCTCGGTACGGCTTACTGCATTCATAACTTAGCCTCGGTACGGCTAGTATCATTTATGTTTCCTTCTACATTCTCCCCTATCTTCTTCTGAGCACCATTGTCACACACCTTCACCATCCTCTAAGCTTTCTATAAGCTTATGCACGATTGATGTGTGTAGGAGATCCTAGGTCAGCGCAGTAGCAGTGGAGCATTGGATTGGAGCGTGCTGAGAACCTGTTGTAGACTTTTCTCTTCCTTTCTTAACTTATGTATTTCCTTTTCAACCTCATGTACCTGTAAAGTTTTAATTCTTAATGAATTTTGCAATGTATTTCCTGTGGTTACATTCCTGAGATTTACTTGCTATGATCTTGAGCATGCACGATTGAATCAGATTTATGATATAGAAATCCTCCTTGTAGGATCACAGGATCAGAACTTGTCTCAGGAGCCGAGAATGGGGTACACGGAGGCTGTTGCGGCCAGAACCAGCTATCTAGTTCCTTATGAGTCTGGTCACCGAATCTGGGGCATGACATTAGATGAATAATGAAGAAATTTGGCTGTAACTGGGAGACTAATTCGCTGCGACCGAAGTGATATTTGGTGCGATCAAAGGCCATAGTCGGTGCGACCGAAGCATAATAAAAGTGCATAAAATTAAAGTTGGTTTTAAGTTGGTGCAGAATTTTCCTATTTAAATGGGTGTTTTAGGCTTTCCTAAGTAAGAATTAGGGTTTGGAAGAAAAACCTAGGGGTGGCAGAGCTTCTAAAGATCAATCCTTCTTCTTCTATCTTTCGATTTTAATTTGTCTTTCTAGTTTTTCTTTTGTTTTTCTTCTAAGATATTAGCCATGCTACGCTAATTTCTTAAATAAGGTTAAAGGAAGAAGCTTGTAGTTTAATTACAATAATTAGTTTATTTAATTCAATAATAATGGATTGATTGATGATAGTAAATTGACTTGATTTAGATTTAGTTTAAAGTATTTGAGTTGTTTGTTTTTGAATTTGTTATGCACTACAGGTATAATGAATGATTTGATTTAACAATTGTTTAGCTGAATTAGATAATGATTCAATCTATATAATTGATTGATCTATCGTCGCCTAAGGGTGCTTTAGCCTCTTTCGATTCTCTTAGATTGAGATTTGAGTGCTTCATGAGAGAATTATTCAATCAAAATAATATCTTATTAGTGTTAATGATTTGTTTAATAGAATTATTTTCCGATTAGATTGGATAGGACTTTGATTCCAATTAAGTCCTGCATTGAATCAAGGAATGAAATATTATAATTTCTATGAGTGGATTCCTGGATCCCTAGTCTTTTATTTTTATTGTTTTAAAACCCATTCCTTAATCGTTGGATTAAAAACCCAGACAACCATGATATTTAGATTAGTTCTAGGTTATGTTCCCCATTTCTTGAGGATTTGACTACGGTCTCACTGAGTTATTACTACATCACAACCCTACACTTGGGTTTGTCAACCGTTGGGTTCAATTAAGTTTTTAGTAGCATTGCCAAGAGTAGCATGAACGCAATTATGTTTAGCTTTTCTACGTTTAATTTCTATTTTAGGATAGGTTTTCTATTTTCTGAATTTTTTCTAATATCAATTTTCATTTTTCTAGAATTTTTAGAATTTTATTTTTAGGGTTTGTTATTTTAAATCTTCTAACATTACTAACATTGCTTCCTTATTTCTGTTTGTAGGATCTTCAGCTTAGCTCTTCCCTACTGATAACTTCCCTCCTACTCCCTTGTTTTTCTTAATTGTTGTAGGACTTAGGGTTAGAACTAGGGTTTTGTGTGGTTCATGCACAAGTGGGTAAGGGACCATAAATTAAGACTTTTGAGTGAAGAGAGTTTAGTCGACGGACTATTGATCCATCGACGAGTTAGAAAACACATAAATATTCCTAAAACATCATATAAAAATATGGCTAAAAATGAACAACACTTCGATAAGAATCCTACGCAGAACACACCATCGGTTATGATGGTGCATGATGAGAATGAGGTACAACAAGTTCCACCAGTTCAGACCTTACATGATAACTTACAACCACCGAGAAAAAGTACACCTTCCTGCATGATTTTCCTAACCAACGCAGGAAACGTGGACTTTAAGCCAAGAGTGATCCAATTACTCTCTAAATTTCATGGACTTGATTCAGAAAGTTCATACTTGCACATAAAGGAATTTAAAGATATTGTTGTAACAATACACTTCAACAATGTTCCTTTTAATGGGATTAAACTGAATTTATTTCCATTTTCTCTTAAAGAGAAGGCCAAAGCATGGCTTCATTCCTTAAGGCCAAAATCCTTTGGCATATGGGTCAAGATGACTCATGAATTCCATCAAAAGTTCTTCCTAGCTCATAAAACTAACACTCTCAAGCTTGACATAATGAACTTCTCTAAAAACGGAGATGAAACTTTTTTTTTTTTTTTCAATGTTGGGAGCAGTTCAAGGATTTCTCGCTTGTCCACACCATGACTATGAGATCTGGTGGATGATTAACTTTTTCTATGAGGGACTAAAAGCTTAAACATGTGTCAATTTATAGAGATGATGTGTAATGACAAATTTATGAACAAGGATCCCGAAGATGCCTGAGATTGCTTGGACATGCTAGTTGAAAACACCCAATCATGGACTTATCCAACCAATCTAGTAAACCTAAGGCAATGCCAAAAAAGAGGAGTACATGTTCTTAAAAAGGAGGATAATGTAAGTGCAAGGTTGCTAGATCTCACAAGGAAGATTAAGGCATTAGAATCTATAAATGAAGTGTACCAATCCATTGTGGCCGTTGAGACTGTATGTGGTATTTATAAGAGAGATGTTTGTTGGGATTTGGTCTGTGGAATCACACAGATCTAGATCTAGGATAGTAATCTAAGAGCACCAAGCAAACACAAAAGAACACAAAGATTTAACATGGAAAACCCTTGTGGGAAAAAACCACGGCACAAAGTGACAAAAAATTCCGCTATGAAAGCACATATTACAAAGATAGAGGACTTACCCAGCTTGAGCAATCCTCAAACCTCTCATTTTCTCCACCCCTTGAAACCCTATAACCCTTTTAGAAATACTTAGAACCCCTTAGAATAACTCCTAATCCCGTATACATGCCTATTTATAGGTTTAGAAAGAAACCTAAGTAAGCAAAATCAGAAATAAAAATTGCAAAATCTGCGTTTCTGTAAATGAATCTACGTAAACCTTTGATGACATCGAGCCTAGTTCGACGTCATCAAAGAAGGACCAAAACTGTCTAACAACCGGGGCTGAAAAATGTAAAGAAAATCGGTTTCATCGAGTTTGCTTCGATGTCATCGAGCTGGCAGTAACAATCTCCACCATGTTTTCAATCTTCAAACGTATAGCTTCTTGTCCTCTTTTCTTATCTCTACCTCGCATCATAGCTTCATTAATGCTTCTCGATTCGTCCTTCTTTTATATCATCGACAAGCCCAGAGAAGTTGCACAGAACTTGAACTTCTCTGTATGAACAACCTTGGTGAGCATGTTTTCTCGATTCATGCTGGTGTGAATCTTCTCCAGTGTTACGCCTCCTTCCTCAAATACCTATTAGATGAAGTGGTGGTGAACATCAATGTGTTTAGTACATGAGTGATAACATAATTTTTAGCCAAATTGATAGCGCTCTCGCTATCATAGTTAACTGGCACGGCCTCCTGCTGAAGTCCCAACTATTTATCATGCCTCTAAGCCAAACACCTTCTTTAAACGCTTCTATCACTACCATATATTCTACTTTGGCCGTGAAAAGAGCTACCACGGACTGAAGCTTCGACATCCAACTGATTGTTCCACCCGCTAGTACAAACGAATAACTTAAAGTCGACTTTCTGGAATCCAAACTGCCTGCGTAGTCTGAATCCACATACCCTACCAACTTTCCCCTGTCTTCTCAAAACTTAAGACGTAGTCTTTCATACCTCGAATGTATCGAAGTAACTATTTCACTTCTTGCCAATGTTGCTTATCAAGGTTTGACATGTATCTGCTCACAACACCGACTGCCTATGAAATATCTGGTCTCATACAAACCATGACATACATTAACCTGCCAACCGCATTTGAATAAGGCACATGAAACATAACCTGGTTTTTCTCAATTGATTTAGGACATTATTCTGAGGAAAGCTTGAAGTGAACCGCATGGGGAACGCTTACCGGCTTTGCCTGCTCCATCCCATACTTGATCAACACCTTTTCAAGGTATTCTGTTTGTGATAATCAAAGCCTTATCTTCTTCCTATCTTTATGAATATCTATGCCGAGAACCCTCTTTGCGGCCCATATCTTTCATCTTGAATGTCCCTGATAACTGAGTCTTCGGTACGTTGATTTCAGACATATAATGACCGACGATCAACATATCATCAACATATAATACTATGATGATGAATTTGCCATCACTCAGTGTCTTGTAATAGACACAATGATCATATTCACTCCGAGTAAATTTCTGACTCAACAAGAAAGAATCAATTCTGCCTAGGTGACTGTTTCAGGCCACACAACGACCTCATTAACTCACAAAATTTTTTCTCCACCCCTTTAACTTCGTAGCCCTCTGGTTGCTTCATGTAGATCTACTCTTCCAACTCCCAATGCAAGAATACAGTCTTGACATCCATCTGTTCCAGCTTGAGATCGTATTGGGCAACCAACGCCAATACGAATCTGATAGATACCTGCTTAACCACCGACGCGAATATCTTTATGAAGTTGACTCCTTCTCTCTGAGCATAACCCTTCGCAACCAACCTTGTTTTATATCTATCATGTTTCCTTTTGAATAACCACTTGCATCTAATCACTTTTTGGCCCACTAGTAGCTCCATTAGCTCCCATGTGTGATTTTTGTGCAACGAGTCTATCTCATCGTCCATAGCCACCTTCCACTTTTCTGCATCAGGCTCATCAAAAGCCTCCTGAATAGTAGACGGATCCCCCTCATCTGTAATGAGGGCATATGTAATATTGGAGTCGTCCATTTATCTTGTCGGTAACCTGCGATCACGTGCTGGGTTTCTTCTCATAGATGGTTGGTCCACCTGATCCTGTACCTCTGTCTGCGTATCTGTATCTGCCTGAGTATCATTTGTGTCAATCTGGACGTTTACGATTAACCTTTCAGGTTCCTCTTGCTCCTCCTGATTATTCTTGCAGAATAGGGAGCTTTCATCGAATCTGACGTCACGGTTAGTGATCACCTTGCTTGTGACCTTGTCGAATAACCTATAACCTTTCACACCAATACCATAGCCCACAAAAATATACTTTTTGGTACTATGGTCTAGTTTATCTCTCTCAACTGATGGTACATGGGAGTAAGCCTCACAACCAAATATGCGCAAATCTGAGTAGTCCAACTTATAACCACTCTACATTTCCTCTAAGATTTTACATTCAATTGTCGTAGAAGGAGACCGGTTCACCAAATAGCAAGCCGTGTTAACGGCCTCAATCCATAAGTCCTTTCCTAACACAACATTACTTAACATGTATCGGGCCCTCTCTAGGAGAGTCCGATTCATCCGCTCAACCACACCGTTTGTTCCGGCATGTGACGCACTGTATTGTGCCTGATGATACCTTCATCCTTGCAATATTCATTAAACTCAGTGGAAGTAAAGTTTCCACCATTGTCAGTCCTTAAAACTTTTACTTTTTGCCCTGACTGTTTTTCCACAATTTCCTTCCATTGTTTGAATATGGTGAAAACTTCAGATTTACGTTTCATGAAGTAAACCCAAACTTTCCTGGAGAAGTCATCAATGAATGAAACAAACCATGACGACCCCCCAACGGAAACCTCTGGCGATGGCCCCCATACGTCAGAGTGCACAGAATCAAGCACTCTCTTACATACATGTTTTTTAGATTTAAAAGATTGTCTAGATTGTTTACCATATATACAATGCTCGCATATATCTAAATTAGAATTCTTAAAAGATGGAATCAAATATCGATCAGAAAGTACCTTCATGCCCTGCTCGCTCATGTGGCCCAGACATGCATGCCACATATATGCAGACGTCGAATCTACAATAGTTGTTGTTGCTCCACCTGCTGAAGTATTCTCGATCAACTTGTAAAAGTTTATGTATCTCTGTGCTCTCATAACCACGAGTGCCCCTTTTGAAACTTTAAGGACACCATCAATACCAGTGAACTTGCACCCTATACCCTCGAGTGCTCTGAGAGAAATCAGACTTTTCTTCATATCAGGAACGTGCCTGACATCAATAAAGGTACGCTCCATCCCATCAAACATCTTGATGCTCACAGTACCAATAACCACAATATTACAAGCATTGTCATTGCCCATAAAACCCTGTCCACCATCGCATTCCTTGTAACTGGCGAACCAATTCCGATGATGAGTCATGTGATATGATGCTCTTATGTCTAGGATCCACTCATCTGCATGATTGTCATGTAAGTGACTAATCATGAAAATAGACAGAACATCACCACCACTTGTTTCTTCATCAAATGTGACAACATTGGCCTCCTTGGAAGAAGTTACTGAATTTTCTTTTTTTGCTTTAGAATTTCTACTATCCTTCTGCATGTGTCCAAACATCCCATAGTTCCAGCACTTTAATTTTCCTTCGCCCTTGCCCTTGGATTTGAATCTAGGTCTAGAAGATCCTGTACCTCGCTCAGAATTTTTGCCCCTCATAATCAGTGCATCAGAAGATGTCCCCATGTCGCCGTTTAGCTTTCTCATAGCCTTCCCTTAAAGGGCTGAGATAATGGTGGCAACACTCAAGGTTTTATTTACGGTGTACATTATCCCTTGAATGACTCATACGATGCAAGAAGAGAATTCAACAATATGCATGTCTGTTCCTCATCTTTGACCACGTCCTCCATATCCAGCAATTTACACATCAATTTATTAAAGTTGCTGATGTGGGCTTCTAGATCTCCACCCACAACCATTTTGAAGGTATAACACTGTAGCTTCAAGTGTAGGCAATTTTCAGAGGACTTCTTTGCATAAATGTTCTCTAACTTCGCCTATAAACTTGCTGTAGTTTTTTCCCTCAAAACATTATACAGAACCTCATCAAGAGACATAAACAGATGGAGGCTAAAGCATTACTATCAAGGGTTTCCCATTCTTCATCTTTCATAGTCGATTTTTGCTCCTCAAGAGCCTTAACCTCACCTTGCTTGGTTAATAGACTAATCATTTAAATCTTCCGTAACTCAAAATTATTTTTGCCTGAGTACTTCTCAATGTCAAACTTAGAATTTCCCATTGTTGCTAATCCTGTAGATTCAGATCTGTGCCCCAACGATAGCTCTGATACCACTTGTTGGGATTTGGTCTGCGGAATCACACAAATCTAGATATAGGATAGCAATGCAAGAGCACCAAGTAAACATAAAAGAACACAGAGATTTAACGTGGAAAACCCTTGTGGAAAAAAACCACGGCACAAAGCGACATAAAATTCTACTATAAAGCACAAATTACGAAGATAGAGGACTTACCCGGCTTGAGCAATCCTCAAACCTCTCATTTTCTCCACCCCTTGAAACCCTAGAACCCTTTTAGAAATACTTAGAATCACTTAGAATAGCTCCTAGTCCCGTACATATGTCTATTTATAGGTTTAGAAAGAAACCTAAGAAAAATCGAAAACAAAAATCGCAGAATCTGCATTTCCACAAATGAATCTGCGTAAACCTTCGATGACATCGAACTTAGTTTGATGTCATCGAAGAAGGACCAAAATTGTCCAGTGACCGATGCTGAAAAATGTGAAAAATTTGATTTCATCGATTTGCTTCAATGTCATTGAGCTAGCTTCGATGACATCGAACCAGCTTTGATGTCATCGAACCAGCAATTACAGAGTAAAGACATCTGACAGTAACAATGTTCACCTAAGGATTTTTTCTACAATCCCTGCATTTCAGAAGGTCTTACATGCTCAAGTAAATGCCATGAATGCGTATCAACGCCCCTTCAGTGCACCAAATTCCAACACGTGCACTCCCAATTGGCGAGATCATCCAAATTTCAGTTAAAGGAACGAACCAACTACAAATGCACCCAATAATCCCCAAGGGCCATCTACTGGACTCCCATTAAGGAGAACCCTTGAGGATACGCCAAATGCATTCATGCAAGGGAAATTATAGGCCATAAATGAACGTCAAACTTTGGTTGCAAGAATTGAGACACAACTAAGTGTTAGGGACAAATAGACCTTTCCGGCCCAACCTCAGCTTAATCTTAAGGGACAATTCAAGATAAGTGATCCCAATTCTTCAACCCACCATGTGGAACATGTTAAATCTATCACCACCCTAAGAAGTAGTAAAGAGATTAACAAGAAGATTCCTAAGAAGGTTGAGAAACCTGAGGAATCCAAATACTTGAAGGTTGATGGTGAATCCTGCAATGCTCCGCATAACATAGAGCTAGTGCAAGAATATAAGCATGTGGCTCTGTTTCCCAACGTCTTACCTTATTAAAATGGCCAAGTGAAAATAAGGACAATCTAGAGGTTTTCTAACAAGTCAAGATCAGTAACACCCCGAAGTTTTCAATACCCGAGTATTGAAAGTTCTCGAGCGTTACCAAGTAATTTACTTAGTATGTACACGTGTACGATACCAATCCAACTATTCTAGCTTTACATCCTTGTCCTGACACAAACTTAACCGTTGGGAGTTACCTCCATTCAATAGATTCAACCATCTGACAGTTGATTTCAAGATGAGACAATCCATCACGTGATTTGACGTAAGTACTTTCCCATGAATGACATGACGAATAACTCCCTATCCATAATGATTTAGATATATATTATTTTGTAAGAACTTCTTAGAAACATGCCTATAACTAGGTAGAGCCATTGGATTTTCCAAAACTCACATATCAGTAAAAATTATGAAAATGCCATTGACTTAGACCCCTGAATCCTTGATCACATGGTTCCCACAATCCGTTTCATGTGAAATTGTATACCGGACCTAATTATCATAAATTAACCACACACGTCGAATTTTAGCCCTTAGATCATAGTAAATTAGCTACTTGACCTCTACATCCATTCATACAATTATCAGATCAAGATTCTGACCCGTCCATCTTGTTCACCCCATATGGATATGCTTAACCTACCATTAGAATTACAATCCGAGGAACTTACACATGTGAACAATTCACTCGAATCTAAAGGTATACGTGTTCGGCCCCTTGATCGCTTTAAAAACCCATTTGTGTTCATTTATTTACAAAATTGATCGTACAATCACCTAAATACGTTATTAGAATACTAACCACCAAGTTTACTTATTTTTACCAAGTCATCTTACCACACATCAGGTTTGGATTTGTCAAATGGGCCATCCAAATATTAAGATGAATCGGTCATTTTAAAGATCCTAAAGTATATGAGCAAACTACTAGGTAATAGTTCAACCAGATGTGTACAACTGACATTCTGAAACACAGAGTGTGTTGGCCATTTAAAAGAGTATCTTGGACATCCTCAGGAGATTGGGGCCTAAACTTGACCAATGAAAAGAGAACGAAAAATGAGGAACATCCGCCAATTTTCAGGGCATTTGGATAGTGCAATCAGATATAACTGACAATGGAAAATGGTTGAAGAATTGATGGCAAATTTGTAAGTAAGGATTCATGGCACATACGTATGAGTGAGGATTGTTTTAACGGTGAATACCATTTAATGCATTAGTAGATCGTATGGCCCACCTGAAGTTCGGATCTACTTCAAATTTGGGACCATGGGTTAGCAAGGCTGTAACACCCTGAAAATCGGGGGTCGAGCATAAACTCAACTCCCCAGTTCCAACGCATCACTTATGCAACAAAATGAATGATGATTGAATGTTGTCTGTATTAGTGCATTGAACATGAGTGAGATTAAGCCAAAACAGCATATCATACTCCAAAGACAGTTAAATTTGCAAGCAGAAGACTATGATAGATATATAAAATATATAAACTGTGGTGAGTCTCCAGAGTGTGATAATGTTACCAGATTAATTCATTACAAGTACAATTTCAAATTATACCCAATTGTGGAAGTGTAATGTCTTCTATCCCAAACACATAGCCCCGTCAATGCAATACCAGGTCTTTTTAGACCTGTCAGAGAGTTACATGTAGGAGAACTCCTCCTTAACATCATAGTAGTGGTCCGGCTCTGCTTCATAAGCATCGCCATCACTTGAAACTCAACAAATCTGGTTGGTGTGTACAACATCGTCCCGTAACGTGGGAGTGAGTGATCAACTCAGTGGAACAATAAAGCATAGGTTAACATGTTATTAATTCAGTCAAGCAGTAATGATAAAGCAGTACAATCAAACAATTCTAACTAATCTTATTTAATGCAAGTATGAAATGACATGATGTATGCCCTTGCCAAACCACCCTCATACGACACCATCTTACGTTCATGAATGCGTTCATCCCTCAATGCTCCACATCTACCAGGCACATGCAGTGTGATGATGAGCATGATTACCGAGTAATTATTAGTCCTTTTCAAACAGCAGTATTGGGAAACTAAGGTACCTCCTTTGTATCATTCCCAAACATGATCCATTCTAGGGTCGTCAATCCTAGTTAATCTCATACGATGGTGTGTTTTTAGGTCGCTGTAAAGGCTGTCAGGGCTGTTACGCACAAAGGTTATACCACTCCCCCATCACCTTTTTAACGGTTCATCACTATACAGATACAGGCCTAGGTCATACTCTATACATTGCGGCAAAACTCGTCGCCTCACCGCAAATTCAAAGTATGCTCGAGGTCACTACAAAGTGCTGTTAGGGCTGTTTCGCACAAAGGTTACACCGCTCCCCCATTACCTTATCAATGTAGGCCGACAACACGAATATAGTGTTCCATACCACCATAATCGGCTCACGAGTCTGGTTGCTCACTGGTTACTACGGGGAGGCACGTGGCCCCAACGTAGGCCGATAGCTCGACCACGGTGTCCCATACCACCATGCCCGGCTCATGAGTCTTAGCGGATCGAGGTACCATGGTTAGAGGGAATTTCACTGGTAAGTTTGGTACCCTAGGTTCAAGCAGTAGCGTCCAAACATGGTGAACATACATTAGACATATCGGGTTACTTGACGAGCTCAACTAGCTCGAGCGCACAACAAGTTAAACGATATAAAGCGCATAAGCACTTCGTGTGGCCAACCACTATCGCCAACCGAAGTACGACTCGGGTTCATCGAACACGCCTCACGTGGCAAATGAAACTCAGCCATGAATTCGATCCCGTTACTGACTTCCTGAACTATATAATAGCCTGAATCACATTCAATTTCAGATATTTAAAGTAGTAATAGATCAAAATTCAAATCATACAATCAAAGACTGATGTTATCCGTTTAGGGCTGTCAGGGCTATTGCACGCACTCGTTGCTCCACTCCCCCGTCACCCAATACAAATCATACAACGTAAACATGAATTTAAACATATGTATTACATAGATAAAATCATACAATCAATTGAGCATGTGATGAAGTATAACATAAGCATGAGTTTGTACATATTCAATTCCTAATCACACAGATATCTAACAAAATCATACACATAGTTAAAGAAGTTGAGAATCATATCTCAACACCCTTAAACATTATAATTTACTAACTACTACTCATTCAGACATTTCAACAAACACTTTAAAATACATACATCAACATACATGACATATGTTGATCACATAGGCATTAGGCCAAATCCTTTCACTAGGGAGTTGCCCTAATCATAACACGCGTATGCCCACGATAGATAGTCATGGAAAGTAGGAATCCAAGTTCCATATTCATTTGAACATTTTCACAAACACTTGGGCTACACATTTCAACATATATAGCGTATAGTGGCCGTGGCGTGATTCAGGGCAAATCCTTTTGTCAAAGGGGTATCGCCAATACAACAATCATATATCCATGACGATTAGTCATGGCGAGGATGAATGAGAATTCTATACTCATTCAGTCATTTTCACAAACACTTAGAATACACTATTTCAACATACATAGTGTATATTAGCAAAACATGTATTAGGGCGAGCCCTTTCGCCAAACAAGTATTTTATCCATATATAATATATTCATACAGCAAATAATCATGGCAAACACATTTCCAAAATTTATACGTATGCGGTACTTTCTACAAATACCTAGAGTATGTAAAATTCCATATTCTTCATCTTTAATCGAAACAGAAAACAGACAGCACTTTGTACATGTGCAATTGCATGCAGATCATGAATCTATCATTATCTGACATTGAAAGAGTTGAAAACCATAACTTATACACCTAAAGTCCGCACCTTTTATTGTAGAATCGTAAAAAATACGATAGGTTTGCTAAGCTTCCGACTACGGCAGTTTGACAACCTATAGAGCAAAATAGGTTAGCTATTTCATAACCTACAACTTATACAACCCCAAAACAGATTAGGGTTAGGGTTTCTTACCTAGAAATGAAGTCGGAACCGCCAGGAAAGTGATAAGAATGGTGCTGTTGAGCATGGTTAGCAGAAGGGAAGAGTGGCAGGGAGATTCTCACACTTCTCTCTCAATTTCTCTCTCTTTTCTCTCTTCTCTCTCTAGGGTTTCTCTCAAATTCGTATGGCTGCAATGAGAGAGGGTTTAAGGTCCTTATATAGCCTAAAAACTCACCGAAATATACTCCAGGTCAAAGTATACTTAGGTTATAACCAAAGCGGGTCAGTTTCAGCTCAACGGAGCACTTTTGGCGGGCCTCCTTGAGCCAAAGGTCGGACTTAAGCTCACTGACATTGGATCTAGGTTTGGCTAAGTTTTTATTTCAGTCGGATTCCCAGATCACGCGAGGCGGACCAGTTTCAGTTCAACGGTCAGCGGATCTCGATCGGAGATTCCGAGTACATGGACATGTGTATGAAATTTCTCCTGATCCGAGGGTATAATTTGGTCTGATTCTGACGGTCTAGTTGCTTAAAACTGATCCGCAAGCGAGAGGTGCCAGATTACTATTTGAGATATTTATTTGTAAGGAAATTCAAGTGTTTTCACACTCCTCGTTCTGGACTCAAGCGAATTACACTGGGACACTATCTGGATTTGATTTCCGAGATGGTTGTCAAGCCCAGCAAGGCGGTCCTAATTCCTTAACTTCGTGTTCATCGGACTTCCGACGTGCGGTCCAGATCTGATACGGAGTTTCGTGATCCTCTCGAGAGCAGACGGGTAATGAGGTTGATCCTAGATTTGAGGGTACCCTAGCGTCAATGATTCTACAAGTTTTGGGTTTTGCAGATCGTATTTAAAGTGATTGGTGCTAATTTCATAGGTACTCTGTTTCACACTGGCTAATCCTCGCCTAATTTCTAGAGGATTTAGTCTTGAGTAATTTCTATCTGAGGTGGTACCTGAGCCTTGTAGTTTGTATATAAAGTGATCCAAGTTATACTACTTAGCTAGTTTCAGATAGTGTCTAGGGTGAAAGTACTTAGAAAAATTTAAAGAACAAGGTGGTGAAGGGTGGGATTTATGAAAGAAATGGGTTCACAAGCGATTTTAGCCTTTGGGACTGAGTTTTGACAAGTTAATAAGGTGTTAGGATCGACCCATTGCCTAAGGACGTCTAATCCCAGGTTGGCAAAAATCTGGGATGTTACAACGGCGTACTAAAGACGGTGAATGGAGTGGATCTTACGGAAGATCATCATAGGTGGACCCCATCTATTTTGAACAGTAAGATAGAAAAGAAACCTATCTACATGTTGTAACAGCGGATGATGAAACCAGAAGTTACAGTGGTTTTCACCCCCATGTCCCTACAACATGTGAACCCAGTCGTCTGATAAATTTCGGGGACCATTTTAGCCATTGACATTCAATTTAGGAACAATTTGACTATTAGATCAGTGAGAATCCACCGTTAGAGCTAGGAATCGACCCGTATGGGCCACCCAGACCTTGGATCTGCCCCACCTCTGGTAAAGGGCTATGGCAGGACCCACCGAATAGAATGGACGGTGTGAATTTCTCTCATACAGCACGGTGGGACCCCACACGATGTACAAGTGCACTAAATACACTGTGCACGAAGTGCACGGAACCGGGCAGCTGGCTTGACCAGCGATGACCCGCGGTTTCCATAAACAGAGAGACATCTCTCTCTCTCTCCCGCTCGGTTTCATTTAAAATGGACACTGTCGGTGTGTTGATCAGTGGCCCACCATCA